>CAWUFW010006463.1:600000-1150733 GCA_963921515.1 Calotriton arnoldi
TAGTGTTTGCACTTAATGTGACTGTAGAGGATTGTAATAAACATATTTCAACTCTCATTTGTATATTCTTAGCACTGCTGTTGTAGAAAACATCAATGAGCAATTCACTGAAATGCATTTCAGGGTCACTACTACACTTAGGAGAAATTTAAATTATGCTAGCAAAATGTGTGTAATTCCTCTAATTTGAATTACAAAAAATTAAAAAAGTATTTCTAAATGAAGCAATTTTGCATTATTTCATGCAGGACAGGGGCTCATTTGTGCAGAATATATCACACTGAGAGACATTTTCTGATTGAATCATTCACTTGCCAGTATCATGCAATACTTTTTTTAATAATAAATGTGGGCTCTCATGAAAATAGTCATTCGAAATACTCACAAATTACATTTCAGTGTAATTTTGTATAATTTTACTACAATTTTGCGAAAGTTCAGGAAAAAAACAATCTGAATTTGCACACCCTTACTCACTACTAATCATCTATGCAGATGACATTTTCCTGCCATCTTGATGTTTCACTATTAGGTTTGGTGCAAATGCAAAAAGGATGCTTGTTTCTGGTCCAGAGAGAACCTGGCCTGGCAGTTGGAGCTGAACTGTTCCCGTGCGGAGCAGGGTGAAGACTGATTTGCATATATCTAGGTACAAACTGGAATAGCGTGGTGAGCAAAAAAACAATGTAATTGGGCCCAGATCTCTGTTCTAGGGGTGAGTGTTTGACATTGTTCAGCATTCCATCCATCAATTGCTCTTTTTGCATTTGTTGCCCCACGTGGGACAGGAATGCCCAGACATGGGTCCCGTGGTCGCCGTGACACTAGAGTTAAGCTATCCTGGATGATATGGGGTGATACCCCAAAACAGGTCCTAGGATGTTTGTTTCCTATCCAGGGAGGACCTGGCCTGGCAGTTCGAACTGGGTCCAAACTGGAATGGCGTGGTGAGCAAAAAAACTATGGATTTCGGCCCAGATCTCTATACTGGGGGTGAGCTTTTGACATTGTTCAGCATTCCATGAACTACATACACCAGAATGCACCGGGTCAAAGATCTAACAATTGATTGCTCATGTCTGCCTATATCTATGGAGCAGAACGAGGTCCTCTCCACTTCTAATCCTATGGAGTGAAGGCAAAGGCAACTGATGCAGCGCGTACAATAAAAACTTTTCTCCTCCCAGGTTACTTATAGGTCATCCAGGGGCAAACTATATTTCTCATAACCACATGACGATGGGGCCCATAAACATCGCCTAACACACACACACTCCTGGATTTCCTTTTACACCTTTATGAAATTTTGTACTCCTAGGAGAAGCATGAGAACTAAATGGAGAACACCATTTTGTGTACCGCTGGAAGAGCAAGGATATCTATTTACCCTAATTTGTCACTTTCTTTTAGTTATTTCTTAAGATATTCCTGCTCATTGTTTTGTCGATGAATCATTCATTTAAGAAATTAGTTTATAGTGATTAAGACCAGCTGAATCACAATCAACCAATTACTCATGTCACAATCATTTAGGAAAATAACCACTGAGTCATTTTGGGTTTAAAGAATCTTAAATTTTATATAATTTTTAAAAGCATGAAAAGAATTTAATACTTTATTCAATTATTCATTCTTAAATTCACAATTTTATTAAGCATAATCAATTTATTGCAGAAAGGAAATTTTGTCATGAAGCCAAAAACCCTAGTTACCTGCCTAGCTTCCTAATTTAGCCTAATGATTTCTAACCTAAGTTAGGGATTAGAAATAGCCTGATTCTCATACTCAACTGTAAAGTTAAGACAGCAACAGCAACTTCAGCTCGTCAGCATCAGCTACCTGCAACCCGTCTCCTCTAACAGCCTTTCAGCATCTCCCGCTCAGTAAGGGATCGATCAGGACCACCCAGCACTGGAAGCCACCAACACGATTCTTCTACTCCTCTCCTGACTGTGACTGCAACCACGACTGACATCAACTGCCCCCTCCCACTAAGAGTAGGCCCTCTTATACCCTAATTCTAACTTTGCTAACTAATTGTTGCAACATTAATATCACGCTTTTCTTTCATTGGTCCATGCATGTCAGCTTATTCATTCTTTTAATCAAGTTCTCTTGGATTCAAGGGTCCTTGGATCATTTCCTTTCCCATACGCTTAAACCTTTCCATCCGATTCGATCAGTCCATTTGTATCTTCTTTTGACACATTCAAGAACTCCGCAGTCATTGTCCTTTCTCTTGGGCTTCTTTCCCACGGACTCTCTGCTGATCATCATGGCACACTATCAGTTCAATTAGGTCACACCAGCCTTGACCATTTCTTGCATCCTAGCCTCTCAGAGACATCACGAGGTTCCGGATTTCTACAATTTCATCTTGTATCACGTGTTCCCTTGCGCCTGCGCACATCTTCCCACTGGCGGCCATTTTATATCGCCACTCGGTTATACTTTTAGAAGCACTAATTTGAGGCAAACAAAACATAATTAAAATAGAGAAAAATATCCCTTTCGTTTCCCTCCCGTCTACGTACCCCAATTAGTTGTTACCTAGCAGAAAGCAACATTTAAGCTGTTCCTTACTTACCATCACTATTGTTTTTGCAACGACACATTTTATTTCTATGAAGCACAAACATGCATTTATTTTTATTTAGTACGCTTTTATTTTTACGTTATGATTAGACACACGGACATTCATTAATAGATTATTTAGCACATACATTGGCATATTACCATTCCCACACATACAATGTTGATTAATACATTTAAACGAACATTTTAATTAATTAATTATATAATTTGTTAGGGGTTAAATTTTTTATTTTCCCTGCTCCATCAACTCCCCCTTTGGTGATTTTTAAATCACCAAATAAAACCCAAGTCATACTTCTTTTCAGGCAGCATGTCTTTCATCCTTTGCTTTCTGTTATTTATATCTCTGTTTCTTCTTCATCTTGCCTTTTAGTCTCTTTATACATGCTTTCTTTCATTTTCTCCAATTCAATTTCACCCATTTCTCTCTCTCTTTCTCTCATTATTCTGTTATTTCTTCTTATCTTAGTCTGTCTTACTTTTCTCTTTATACATGTTATTTCTATTTTCAATATCATGGCTAACAATATCACTATAGTTGCTACTATTATAACTTTCCCTATTACTAGTTTACTCATCCTAGTTAACCAATTTGCTACTGAGGAAAACCCTCTACCAAGTTTTCCCAAAACACTTTCAACCTCCAGTGGAACTAATTCTTTGTGCAAACTTGTAATATTTGTAATATACTTCTGTATATTTTCACTGTTATCCGGAATGTAAGTACAACAATGTTGGACTTTCAACATTCCACAGACTCCACCCTCTTTTGCCAAAAGAATATCAAGGGCAAGCCGATTTTGCATCACCATAGCTCTCATGGCAACCATTTCGGTATTTACCATTAAGAACCCTCCCGCAGTATCTGTAGACAAACGATCTACTACTGTGGATAATTTCCGAATTTTAAATGCATTCAAAGATATTCCCACTGCTGGTATTAATGCTCCAAAAATATCACCTACAATTTCTGAAAAACTTTCCCTTTTTCTACGTGTAAATCTATTAATCATCTTGTATGTTCCCTTTTCTTCTCTGTCCATGTGAAAATTTTTGGGAAAGACCAGGCCTACATAGCAAGTTCCATACCAATGGTCCGGTAACCTGTAATAAGCTCTATTCCCACAAATATAATAGATACCTGGAAATATTGGGTCCTTTCCACCTTTGAATCCCCAACCTCCCAGAATTTGATAATTGTCATGGCAGATACTGGAACCTACAAAGTAATTGTCATAGACTGTCTTATTTCTCCTAATGCACAACTTTCCTGTTTGTGGCCAATCTAAAGTCATTGCTGCATTTATCCTTAAAAATGTGTCACTACACCTCAAAATGACTTAGACGCCACTCTGCTTTCAAAAAGTCTTTGCTTGGTACTTTCTTTAATTCTTTCCAGAATTCTTTCGTTGTCACATCCGGTGATTTGTCACATCCAGTAAAATTGTCACGTCCAGCAGAAGCACTTTAAGTCTTCACTTCAGTTTTGTTGCATCTCACCTTTTCCCATCCGACTTCTCAGTCTCTGGTTTCCGTGAGTGTTTTCTTCTTCTTCTTTGTAATCTGTTAATGCAATATACAGCCACTCAGGTGACTTAAATTTTGAATTCACTTTCCTTGTCCTTTTGGACTTTTGTAATCTTTTTCCACTTGGTTTTTCTTGTCCCTTTTGACTTGTTACTTCATTTACTTGTTCAGCATCTTCATCTTCTGCTCTTATTATTCTATATCTCAATTTTCTTACATAGCTGTTGGGCCAATTATCTCCTTTTCTTGGCCTTTTGACCTCACCCTCTCTTTCTTCTCTTTCCGATCTCCAATTTCTTTTTCTTGATTCAGTCTTTGCTTTTTCTTCTCCTCCACTTTCCTCTGTTTCTGTTTCAACTGTTTCACTATTGTCTCTTATTTTGAAACTTATAATCTCGTCATCTTCTACTGGTGGATCTGTCTTCTCCTTTTTGTTTTCCCTTATTACTGTCCCTCCTCGGGGTTCTTCCGATTTGGTGTTTTTCTCCTTATCTGTTTCTGAATTTCCCTGTTCTCCTGTTTCTCTATCTATCCCTATTGCTCCTCGAGGTTCTTCTCGATTTTCTAACTTTTTGTGTACTTCTTTCCCTACTTCATCTATTAATATTGTTTCTGAAGGAGTTCCACCATAACTTGTACTTGGTTGTTCATCTGACTCAATTTCTTGCTTTGTTTCTTCTCTAATTGGTTTATAACCCCAAGTTTTTCTTAGGAATTCTTTACGGGTTTCAATTGAATCATCAGAGTCTGAAGTTGTATCAGATATTTCCAGATGTCGACTTACAGGTCGATCTTCAAGTTCTGGAATTTCTGTACTTCTCTCTTCTTCTTCTTCTCCTTCTTCTTCTTCTTCCTCTTCTTCTTCCTCTTCTCTAGAGGTACTTGCAGTTGGGGTTTCCAGATGTCGACTTTCAGGTCGATCTTCAAGTTCTGGCACCCTTTCTTTTATTTTTGTTGTCCCAGCCGTTAAGCTTTTATCCCACACTTCCAGACGCCGACTCACATGTCGATCTGTAGGTTCTGGAACTCTGATTGTGTGGCTGGCATGAACCCAGTTCTTCACTCCTGCACACTTGACAGCAGTCGTTGTCACTAGGATTACCTGCCTTGGCTCATCCCAACGCGGAACCAAACAGTTTCTTCTCCTGTGGACTTTTATGCGGACCCAGTCTCCTGGATTCAAGTCGTGGGCTGGTTTTCTTTCAAGAGTGGTCGCATCCAGTCCAACCTGATGAAACACAGATCGCACCACATCAGCCAGTCCTTTGCAATAATCCAGTATTAGATCATCAGTTATGGTTAATAACTTGTTGACTGGTACGTGGGCTTGTCTCATTGCTCGTCCCATGATCATCTCATGAGGACTGAGTCCCGTTTTCTTTTCAGGGATGCTTCTGATGGTCATCAGAACAAGAGGCAGTGCATCTGGCCATTTGAGTCCTGTAGCTTGACACATTTTTCCTAATCTGTTTTTAATTGTTCCATTTATCTGCTCTACTACCCCAGAAGCCTCGGGTCTGTAAGCACAATGTAGTTTTTGTTTAATACTCAATGCTTCACAAATCAATTGGATCAACTCATTTTGAAAATGTGTTCCTCTATCCGTCTCAACTGTGACTGGAAAACCATACCTCGGAATGAACTCTCGCAGCATAAGTTTTGCCACTGTTGTTCCATCATTCCTTCTTGTGGGGTATGCCTCCACCCAACGAGAGAACAAACAGA
The DNA here is from genome assembly GCA_963921515.1 of Calotriton arnoldi. Classification (NCBI taxonomy): domain Eukaryota; kingdom Metazoa; phylum Chordata; class Amphibia; order Caudata; family Salamandridae; genus Calotriton; species Calotriton arnoldi. The sequence continues at coordinate 605,848 of CAWUFW010006463.1, forward strand.
CGACCACTAGAACATACCTTAATCTGTTACTAGGGGGCATCTCAATGAAATCCATCTGTATCCTTGTGAATGGACCTCCTTCTCGTCCTATTGTTCCTAGACTCACTACTGTTTTTCTTCCTGGGTTAAACTGTTGACAAATAAGACATCTTTGACAAAGACTTTCAGCAATGGCTCTGAATTTTGGGTTATACCAAGTTTGTCTAAAAAGTCTAATCATTGCATCTCTCCCAATATGAGCTTGTCCATGGTACATCCGTGCCATGTCTGCAATCATGCTATCAGGCATAACTGGTCTTTCATCTCTGTATACCCACACTCCATTATCTTCCTGTCTTCTACATCCTGCTTTAATCCAGTAATCCTTTTCCTCATCTCTTGCTGTTTCTTGTAACTGCCTTACTTCATCCCATGTTTCGACTGTATTAGTGAAAAGCAAAGGACATGAGACATGCTCCCTTTCTCTATTTTTGTTCAGGGACGCCATGTTTTCCGCACAATATCTAGCGATCTCATCAGCATAGTTATTGCCGACCGCTATGTAGTCTTCGTTTTTCTTATGCGCCTTGCACTTCACTACAGCTATTTGTTTAGGCAATTGTATCGCCTCAAGCAGTTTTTTAACATAATCTCCATTTCTGATAGGTGTTCCTGCAGATGTCAAAAATCCTCTTTGTGACCAAATCTGGCCAAAATCATGTACGATGCCGAAACCATATTGGCTATCGGTCACAATCGTGATTCGTACATTTTTCCCCAATTTACATGCTTGAATCAAAGCAATTCGTTCCGCAACTTGGGCAGACCTAACTCCTTTCAGACAAGACGCTTCCATCACAGTTGCCACTGTGCATACTGCATAAGCTGCGCTTAACACCCCTTCCTTTGTGCGTAAACATGAACCATCTACAAACATGACATAATCGGATTCCTTTAACGGTTCATCTTTTATGTCAGCTCTTGGTTTTGTGCAATATTCCAGCACATTCAGACAATCATGATCTACTTCATCTTGTTCAATTATACTCTCTTCATCTGGCAATGATGTCGAAGGATTTACATTTATGCATCTATCTATGGTCACATTTTCTGCACTCAAGATGACTTTTTCGTACTTAGTCAGCCGACTATGTGTCATGTACTGTGTCTTTGTTCTTGTCAAAAGAATTTCTACTGAATGGGGAACATATACTCTCAGTGGATACCCCATCACTATACCTTCACTTTGTTCCAGACTTACACAAGTAGCAGCAACTGCTTTCAAACATCCAGGCAATGCTTTTGCTATAGGATCTAAAACAGCTGAAAAGTAAGCAATCGGCCTCTTCATGGTCCCGTGTTTTTGTACCAGTACTGAAAATGCACATCCATCTCTTTCACTGCAGTACAACTCAAAATCTTTCTCATAATCTGGCATGCCTAAAGCAGGGGCCTCACACAGTTTCTTTTTCAATTCTTTGAAAGATTTCATTTCTTCTTTGTTTAACTCAAAAGGGTCTTTTACATCTTTCTTTGTCAGTTTTTGTAAGGGTTTTGCAATCAAAGAAAATCCACTTATCCATTGTCGACAATATCCAACCATTCCCAAAAACATTCTTACCTCTCTTTGAGTCATTGGTGCTCTCATTCCTTGAATCATTCTTACTCTTTCTGTCGCTATTTTCCGCACTCCTTTCTCAATTTTATGCCCTAAATACTGGACTTTTTCTGACAAAACTGTAATTTTGAAGGGGACACCTTATGTCCTCTTTTCTCCAAATGGTTCAGTAAAGCAATTGTGTCACTTACACATGCCTCTTTTGTTTTCGATGCTACCAATAGGTCATCGATATACTGCACCATCACTGATTTTTCTGGCATTTTTAAATCTTCCAGATATTTCTTTAGAATCTGATTAAAAATTGAGGGGCTTTCTGTATACCCCTGAGGAATTCGGCACCATGCCAAAATACGCTCTCCAAACCGGAACGCAAATAATGGCTGGCTATCTGGATGCAAAGGAATAGAGAAAAATGCGTGACATAAATCTATCACAGTGTACCACTCGGCTTCATGCGGGATTTGATATAGAATTACTGCTGGATTTGGCACTATTGGACAACATGGTACCACTATTTTGTTGATCTTTCTCAAATCCTGTACTATTCTGTATGTTCCATTTGGCTTTTTCAGTCCCATAATAGGTGAATTACATGGACTGCTCATGATTTCTTTCAAAATTCCCTGTTCAATCATCTTATTTATCACAGGAGTTATTCCTTCAATTATTTCTGGAGTTAATTTGTACTGTGGCGTGTTTGGATAACTTATCCCTTCTTTCACTGTCACTTTTACGGGATCAACTTCTCTCATTAATCCAATGTCCTCTCCTGTAAAATCCCACACACTTTCTTTTACTGCACCTTTTAGCTCTTCTGGAAGTTTTTCTGCATCAAATGCAGGAAATAAACCATTCGTTTCAGGTTCTTGATTCATCAAAGTTACTTTATACAGAACATCTTCATCCGAAGTCTGGAAACCTATTCCTTCTGGTGTACAATAAATTGTGCAATTCATTTTACACAAAAGGTCACGACCTAGAAGATTTACAGGACTACAATCGCACACTACAAATTTATGCATTTTGCTAAAAGAGCCAATTTTTACTTCCACCAATTCAGTAAGTGGGGTTTTAATCTGCTGATTTGCTACTCCTACCACTTGGATGTATTCACCTGAGAGAGGAAGGTTCGGAATTTCCACTGATCTAACAGTAGAACGGGTAGCTCCAGTATCGACAAGGAATGTTACGTTTGCACCATTCACTTCTCCATCCACAAAGGGACCAGACTGATCTACCTCTAGAGTTGCGCCAAGCACGCACTCTTTCTCCTCTCTTGCGCACCGTCAGAAACTTTCATCCGGGTCATCCTCACTCTGATGCAACCAATACTGAGAAATGTTAGCTGCTCGCGGCAACTGTGTTACCTGCTCTCCTCCGTAGAATCCTGTTTCTGTACTGTATCTTTGCTGGTTAACAGTGTTGGGAAGTGGTGGTTGTGGCACCTGACTTTGTTGAACAACTACCTCATTCTGCACCTGTGGAGTTAATGATTGATGTTCCGGATTAGGTTTAGGTGGGAACTTACACTCATTTCTCCAATGCCCTAATTTTCCGCAATTATGACATGGCCATTTCTTCTTTGCCTCTTCTAGACTCACTTGTCCTTTTCCTTTACCTATATTTGGTCGCATCTTATTCTGTCCTGATTCGTTTCCATTATTATTATCCAATTGGGCTTCTTGTTTTTCTGCCACTTTCACTTGTGCCCACATTGCCTTTTCTTTCAACTTACGCTGTTTACTCTCTATTTCATCACTACAATACTTAGCATACCTCAGCACCTCATCTACACTTGCATTCTGCCAGTTTATCATATGTTGCTTAATCATATCGCTTATTTCCTGTTTCAGGCCAAATACAAATCGGTATACAAAATGACTCATATCCTTTTCACTTAATTCCTCATAACCACTATACTGTTTGAAAACCAACAACAATCGCTCATAATATGCATGTACACTCTCCTTACTTTCCTGTGTAGTTCTATCAATCTTAACCCAATCTGTCTCTTTTGGAGGAATCTTATTTTTCAAAAAGGTAATCACCTTGTCGTATTTCTTCATCACATCTGGTCCTGGAGCTCCTGTCTTAGGATCTCTTGGATATTCTGTAGTTGGCCAGTCAACTGTAATCTTACATTCTGACCACAGATCCGTTGGTACCACTATGTCAAACAATCCATCCAAATCTATCCACAACACCTTCGAGACCTTTACAAACCTTTCTACCTGTCGGTACCACTCAACTGGCTTCTCTCTTAACTTTGGAAAGTCATTTGTAAATGACAGGATGTCCTGCCTAGTCCATGGAACATGCACGTAACTACCACCTGGAGTTTCTCTCATAGGGTATTCTTTAACCACATGTTCTTTTTCTGTTATCATAAAAGCCAATGAACCTTTATCTATACCTTTCTCATTCTTCTTTGTCCATCTAACCTTCCATCTATCCACATCACCCCATTTTCTCAACAAAACAATTAACTCTTTTATCTGTGTCAGCCTTCCTGCTGTATTCAAATTTTCAATATCTTTTTCACAAAAATCTACTCTGTAGGGTTTCTGCAACGTTTTTACTTTTGCAAAATCTATTCCAATCTCACTGGCCACTTCTTCTAGTTTGTCATGTAAATTCTTTGCCCTCCATGTTATACTTTTGCACAGAAACATTATTTCATCATCCTGATAATTCTTTATCTTTTCTGTACCAATCGTTCCTAGAATTAATTCTTCCATGTCAATTTTCAATCTGATCACATCTAATGGTTTTTCTTCTGTTTCTTTTATTTTAAAAGCTTTTATCCACTCATTTAACTCATCAGGAGTCGGACCTATGGGAGTACTATTTATTTCTGTCCAATTTCCACTCTTTTCAGGTGTCACTGTTGCAGATTCAGTTACCATAGGCATTTTCCTACCGCTACACTCATTCACTGTCAAATTTTCAGGTGGACTTGGTCTGTAAGCACTAGTCAAATTGCTTGTACCTGGACTTGTTTCCATTCTTTCCTTCTCTCTTTGGAATTGCGAACTCAAGGGAATCACCAAAGATCGTTCATCAATTTTCTGATTCTCGAAAACTGGTATTACTGGACCTATTGTTACGGGCACGGTAACTGCTTCCATATTCTTTGTTAATTCTCTAATTTTCTCAGTTAGTTCTTTTGTTGTCCTTGCCAATTCACTTGCACTATCGTTTTCTATTCCCTCATTTTGAGAAGTTCTTATTTGTTCTTGTGACCTATTTATTTCTTGTCTTTTTTCTGGACTTTTATTTCGCATAATTTCTATTGGTGGCGCATTTGGTGTCACCACTGTAGAATTCTGCTGATACGGAGGTGGATTTTTATTTAATATATCTTCCAGTAACTCGTCATCCGTTTCGCTCTCATTCATATACTTTTCTCTCTCTAAATGTTTCTTTTTCTCAGTCCGTTTTTTCTTAGTCCCTTCCTCAACTGTAAAAGCTGGAAACAAACCTCCTGTCATGTTAGCACATCTCCATCGTTTTATTCTGTCCTCATGATTCATTCCCCACAATCTTCCGGGCACGAACTCATAACCCTTCATACCTCTGAATCTTTCTTTTTCGTACATCTCATCTCCCCATTCTGTTAAAGCCTCAAACTGTGTCGGTCTAGGTCTAGGTTCCAATTTCAGCATCTTTTCTTTTAAATTCCGTAAAACCGCTACATTAAAAGAACCATTTTCAGGGAAAGCCAATGCTCCATCATTCTTGGTATATTTTACACAATTGTCCAACCATATGCACGTATGATATCCATATTTCAGCATCATATGTGAAGCTGCTGATTTCGGCGGAGGAATTACTTGTCCCTCTCTGGTCACAACCTTTTTGTCTTTCTTAAAGAAATTCTTCAATTTCGTCGTCCATGACGTTCTCTCCCTTTCATACTCGTAATACGGCATGTTTTCTATTCTTTTTCTCTCTACTCTAACGCTGTTTCTGTGTACGGAACTTCGACCAATTACAGCGCGACTCACACTAACGTACCAATCAGAATAATTTCCACCAACCGCGAACCAACCAATCCTAGCGTGGCACTTTTCTACGTCACTCCTGCTCTGTGTTCACGTGACTGGCGCACTATCCAATCCTAGCGCGGCACTTTTCCACGTCACTTCTACTCTTTACCCCTCCTTTACAAAATTTATCGGCAATTTTTCTTTTCGCTGTTTTCTCCGTTAGTTACAACAAATAAATAATTCCATAGTCTGATTCGCTAAACAAAGTGACAGCTTTGTCCTTTTACACAAGAATCCTGTTTTTCCAGTAGGCAGCGCTTACCTCTACCCTACCACAGAATTATTTTACTCTCGCCAGTAAAGTAGCACTTCCCTCTACCTTACCCTTCTTTCAAACAAACAATTTACTCGTTTCTCTGGGGATAAGACACATGTGGAGACTAGGCTCCTGAGAATTAAGGCCAAAGTTTCACAAGTAAACGTGATTTGCTATTTCATTTACACACTTTTCACACCGAAATCCCTAACATAACACAACCTGTGTTATAACCAAAATGAATTCAGACCATGTACCAAATTCCATGTGACTTCTCTTGCCACACGTGTTCCACTTCTTACATCCCAGAAGCGTGAAAACTCACATATAACATAACGTGACTCAACATATAGTGTTAGTCATAAAATAATCAATAATCAATAAACAATAATCACTAAACTAATCTATAGAAAACCATCCTCTGCTACCAAGAAATCTGATGCAGCGCGTACAATAAAAACTTTTCTCCTCCCAGGTTACTTATAGGTCATCCAGGGGCAAACTATATTTCTCATATCCACATGACGATGGGGCCCATAAACATCGCCTAACACACACACACTCCTGGATTTCCTTTTACACCTTTAAGAAATCTGATGCAGCGCGTACAATAAAAACTTTTCTCCTCCCAGGTTACTTATTGGTCATCCAGGGGCAAACTATATTTCTCATATCCACATGACGATGGGGCCCATAAACATCGCCTAACACACACACACTCCTGGATTTCCTTTTACACCTTTATGAAATTTTGTACTCCTAGGAGAAGCATGAGAACTAAATGGAGAACACCATTTTGTGTACCGCTGGAAGAGCAAGGATATCTATTTACCCTAATTTGTCACTTTCTTTTAGTTATTTCTTAAGATATTCCTGCTCATTGTTTTGTCGATGAATCATTCATTTAAGAAATTAGTTTATAGTGATTAAGACCAGCTGAATCACAATCAACCAATTACTCATGTCACAATCATTTAGGAAAATAACCACTGAGTCATTTTGGGTTTAAAGAATCTTAAATTTTATATAATTTTTAAAAGCATGAAAAGAATTTAATACTTTATTCAATTATTCATTCTTAAATTCACAATTTTATTAAGCATAATCAATTTATTGCAGAAAGGAAATTTTGTCATGAAGCCAAAACCCTAGTTACCTGCCTAGCTTCCTAATTTAGCCTAATGATTTCTAACCTAAGTTAGGGATTAGAAATAGCCTGATTCTCATACTCAACTGTAAAGTTAAGACAGCAACAGCAACTTCAGCTCGTCAGCATCAGCTACCTGCAACCCGTCTCCTCTAACAGCCTTTCAGCATCTCCCGCTCAGTAAGGGATCGATCAGGACCACCCAGCACTGGAAGCCACCAACACGATTCTTCTACTCCTCTCCTGACTGTGACTGCAACCACGACTGACATCAACTGCCCCCTCCCACTAAGAGTAGGCCCTCTTATACCCTAATTCTAACCTTGCTAACTAATTGTTGCAACATTAATATCACGCTTTTCTTTCATTGGTCCATGCATGTCAGCTTATTCATTCTTTTAATCAAGTTCTCTTGGATTCAAGGGTCCTTGGATCATTTCCTTTCCCATACGCTTAAACCTTTCCATCCGATTCGATCAGTCCATTTGTATCTTCTTTTGACACATTCAAGAACTCCGCAGTCATTGTCCTTTCTCTTGGGCTTCTTTCCCACGGACTCTCTGCTGATCATCATGGCACACTATCAGTTCAATTAGGTCACACCAGCCTTGACCATTTCTTGCATCCTAGCCTCTCAGAGACATCACGAGGTTCCGGATTTCTACAATTTCATCTCGTATCACGTGTTCCCTTGCGCCTGCGCACATCTTCCCACTGGCGGCCATTTTATATCGCCACTCGGTTATACTTTTAGAAGCACTAATTTGAGGCAAACAAAACATAATTAAAATAGAGAAAAATATCCCTTTCGTTTCCCTCCCGTCTACGTACCCCAATTAGTTGTTACCTAGCAGAAAGCAACATTTAAGCTGTTCCTTACTTACCATCACTATTGTTTTTGCAACGACACATTTTATTTCTATGAAGCACAAACATGCATTTATTTTTATTTAGTACGCTTTTATTTTTACGTTATGATTAGACACACGGACATTCATTAATAGATTATTTAGCACATACATTGGCATATTACCATTCCCACACATACAATGTTGATTAATACATTTAAACGAACATTTTAATTAATTAATTATATAATTTGTTAGGGGTTAAATTTTTTATTTTCCCTGCTCCATCACAACCATGAACCGGGTAGGAATTAAAGAATTTGAAGTAAGTTAATTTTTTCATATGGACTTGCGAGGCTTCCAAATTTCCAAAATGTAAAGGGATCCATGTACTTGCCCGGTCCTCAGCTCAAGTCAAATTCATAATTGACGGAACGATATTGAAACAATGTCCCGTCACCACGAGTTAGCCTAAGTAGAAACCGAACGAGGCCACTGCTCAGGCACGGGCCCGCCTTGTGTTTCATTTCATTTAACCTTTTGATGCATTCGACAATAAACATTGTCCTGAGTCCACTAAAATTGTTTCAAGGTGATACCCAATACAGGGATCTGCATTGGTGGGCAAGGTCAACTGCCAATTAGGCGGCTTCCCGCAATGTGGATTCAAACCCAGTAATGTTCTCGTTTGAACTGTCCCTGCGCTTCTGCTTGGGTATATCAGACAACAATTGAAAAACAATATTCTTTCAATGATTTTAGAATCTTCTGTACTATATGAAATACAAGAAATGTAATGACGAAGAGATATAAATACCTAATATGAACTATACGTCCTTTCCCAGACTGATGAGCATTCACTGAATACAAACAGGATCAAATAATTCACCAGGAATAATACATCCAAACATGGAACTTGCCTGCCCCTGACGATACAAGGTACATACCGGAGCATTTTGAATAAAGAAAGCATTGTATTTGTAACTATCAGAGAGAGGGCACAGGTGACAGCTAATACATTTTCATATATATTATTTTACAGACACATAAGAACACAAAAAGCCCTAGTCCTGATGAGAGCCCCTAATTACCAGTGGTTTGATACGCGTCGGCGAGAACCATCAGGGATTTCTTCTTCCTGAACTCCATCAGTATGCATAGTGAAAAAGACATTGTGAAATCATGAACCCATCCATACTTAATGACATTGAAAACCCAATGAAGGCACCAAGAGGGTCATGATATTTCAGAGCAATAATGATAAACCCCTCTGGTCTATAAAATATTGGACCGGTTTCAAAAATTGGCTATAAATTAGTGTCCTCAGATATACTAGCACTTTATATTACTTGTTCGTAGAATGTAGATATCATGTGTTTGTTTAATGTAGAGCACTTTTAGTTACTTCTGTTTTGAATGCACAATAACCACTAAACAGTGTGCGTCATAACTTTGTCATCATCAAGCGTAATAATGCATTGTCACTCTTCTGTTTTGGTACCCTTGATTTATGTTAAAGATGAGTGATGTTCCTTTTCATGACATGTTAAAAAGCAATGACTAAGTTAAAATAAACTGTGAAATGAATACACAGGCCAAGTCCATTGATTTACTTGTCCTAGTCTATGAGTAAAGTGACTTCAAGTAGCACAACCATCTCTTTTGTTCAGTGTACTTTGTTAGAGGCCCAAGGTGGCTGTTGATAAGGGCCCAACTTGCCACTTTTCCAAACTTTCTAAAAGTGGCATTTTCTAAATTGCATTACAAAATTTGACTATAACATTAAAGAGCATTTTTCATTACAAATCCAAAGACACAAAACATGGAATGTCTACCTTCTCCCAATTGAAAGTTATCATTTATTAAGTATAAAAAGTTAACTCCAATGGTATCCTATGAGAGAGGCAGGACTTGCAGGAGTGAAAACTAATTGGTCAGTTTTTCACTACCAGAAAATGTAAAACTTAAAAGTGCATGTCCTAATTTTTAAATTCACTGCACCCTGCCCACTGGGCTGTGTAGGGTTTACCCTAGGGGTGACTTGAACATATTAAAAAGAATCGTTTAGGCCTGGCAAGAGATTTACTTTGCCAGGTTGAAATGGCAGTCTAAACTGCAAACACAGGCTACAATGACAGACCTCAGCCAGATTGCTGAGGCTACTTATGTGGGTGGCCCTATAAATGCTGCTAACCTACTCGAAGTATTTAATTTACTGGCCCTGGATACATGAAGTACTACTATACTAGGGACTTGTAGATGAATTAAACATGCCAATTGGGTATAAGCCAATGTTGCCATGTTTTTAAGGAGAGAACACACGCCACATACACTTTAGCACTGGTTAGCAGTGGTAAAGTGCACAGAGGACTAAGGCCAACAAAACAAGATCAGAAAAATATGGAGGAGTAAGGCAAAAGGTTTGGGGAAGACCACCCTACGACTGAAAGGTCTAACAAGGATTAGCCATCACCTATGAAAAAATATCCACTGCTCCATCACCTTCACAAACTCCAGCGGCCTCCTGAAATAACTGATCTTTTAGCTTCACATCTCCAGCATCAGCACCTTTGGGGCCTCTGCTTATCCACCCTAATGGCCCTCCAGCCCAACGATATGAACGTCTCAGAAAATATTTCACCAGCTGGCACATTATTGCCTCGATGAAAACTGCCACCACTATAAGCTCCATCCACTCAGAAGCCCCATTGGACCCATGCCTTCACTTCATCTTCACCAAAGGACTCAAATCATCTGTGCCACACTCACCTAATACTCAACAGCTATACTACCTTGTCTGAAAAAACCCTCAGCAGATCTTGAAGACTCTGGCTAACTGTTGACCCATCTCCTTACTTCCCTACTCAGTCAAGATGCTGGAGGAAAAACTTGTAAACAAATGACTGGCCAAGCACCTCAATGACAACCACATCCGGAACCCCTCTCGATCTGAATTCAGGCTGAATCCCAGCACTGAGACCGCCCTCATCTACACCACCAACACATGATCATAGACACAGGAGACACAGCATCACTGATCCTACTCCATCTCTCACCCTCTCTTGACACTGTCTCCCATCTCATTCTCATCCAACACCTCCAGAGAACCAACATAGGAAGACCCACAATCCAATGGATCATCTCCATCCTCACTCGGTGCACCAAGTATGTCAGCCTGGTGCTGTACACCTCTGCTGCCGGCAAACTAATTTGTAGAGTACCTCCAGGATCATTTTTAGTCCCACATTGTTCAAAATTTATAAAGCACCTCTCGTCATCATCATCCGCGCTCATGGAAGCAGCATCAACTCTTACATTGGTGACATCTAGCTCATCCTCTTCCTCTCCGACAACTCTCCCAACTCCTGCAGGAAATTCGCCACCTGCAAGTCCAAAGTTGTCATCTGGGTGAAAATAAACTGTCTAAAGCTCATTCCAATAAGACAGAAGTGGGCTTCCTTAGTAAGAACACCTTGCTGTGGACCCCAGCCTGGTGGCTGGCTGAACCAAGGCCGACACCCAACTCTTCTAGCTAAATCCAGAAACCTAGGGATAGTGGTGGAAAACCTACTCTCAATGACCAGCCAGAGCAACATGGCCACCTCCCCCTGCTTTCAACACTCTCAAACTCCTCAGAAAAATCTTCAGATGGCTCCCACCAACACCTGAAGCACTGTCACAAAGTCTGTAGTATCCAGCAAGTTGAACTACAGGAACACTCTCTTTGTTGGCATCTCTGCACACATTACCAAAAGAGTCCAGGTCATCCAAAACACTGCTGACAGGCTTACACTCAAACTCCAATCCTCAAGCTCCTCATACATATAGCCCTACATATTCCAGTCCCCACTTATTGGAACAGCTGCATTAGAATTTACTTCCAGAACAGAACCCTCTGTTCAGCTGGCTTCCTGATCAGTCACTTCCTGTGCATCTGAAGAGCTAGAGATCACAGACACAATTTCTTCTTCCTGACCAGCAAAACCTGGAACGATCTCCCTTTACACATCAGACCAGACAAATAAGTCCTTGTATTTCACATGAACCTGAAAACCTTACTCTTCTAAAAGGTCCCAGTCAGGTACGCACCTCCTTACTTTAGGATGCTTCCTTGGCTGAGATGCGCGCCTTACAAATAGATATTCCATAACATGTAAATAACCCATCAAATTTCCCAAGTAAATTCATAATATTTAAGAAAATTTTTTTTTTAAGCATCCTGCTACTTAGCTGGCAAAGTGGCGAACTGGTGAAACATCTGCTACTGAGCAAACACAAGGAGAAGATGGACGGAGCGCTGAAAAGTTTCAGACACTCACCCCAGTCACAGATCTGGGTTGAATCCATCATTCTTTAGCTCACTTCGCCACCCCAGTTCCGACCCAGCCATATGCAAATCTGTCTTGACCCTGTGCCTCATGGGTACAGTCCAGCCTAAACCGCAAAGCCAGGTCTTCCCTGGACCAGAAACAAGCATCATGGGACCGGTTTCGAGGTAACACCCCTCATCAGCCAGGCTAGCTTGAATCCAGTGACAAAGTGAGCAAGAACCCACATCTGGGCATACCCTGCCAACTTAGGGTGAACAAAGCAAGCACAAGGAGATGATGGACGGAGCGCTGAAAATTTTCAGACACTCACCCCCAGTCACAGATTCGGGTTGAATCCATCATGGTTCTTTAGCTCACTTCGCCATGCCAGTTCAGACCCAGCTATATGCAAATCCGTCTTGACCCTGTGCCTCATGGGAACAGTCCAGCCTGAACTGCTAAGCCAGGTCTTCCCTAGACCGGCAAAAAGCATCCTGGGACCGGTTTTGGGGTAACACCCCTCATCAGCCAGGCTAGCTTGAATCTAGTGGCAAAGTGAGCAAGGGACCCACGTCTGGGCATACCCTGCCAACTTAGGGCGAACAAAGCAAACACAAGGAGATGATGGATAGAGCGCTGAAACCCAACGAGATAAACGTCCCAGAAAAATTTTCACCAGCTGGCTCATCATTGCCTCGATGAAAACTGCCACCACTATAAGTTCCATCCACTCAGAAGCCCCATTGGACCCATGACCTCACTTCATCTTCACCAAAGGACTCAAATAATCTGTGCCACACTAACATAATATTCAACAACTATACTACCTCGTCTGAAAACCCCCTCAGCAGATCATGAAATTTCCCAACAAGTAAATTCATAATATTTAAGAAAAAGCAGTTTTTAGGTCGAGCGTGAGCCAGCGCGCATGCGCTGCTCTGCGAGACTTCTTGTATACGCTCGACCTAACGAGTAGCGAATAGAAGCCCCGCCCACTCTCCGCGCATGTTTGCCATTGGCTTGTGTCATTGTCTGCCCTAAATGCTGGCTTCTGATTCGTCAATCCGCTTGTTAGTCCCTCCTTAGTACCGCCTCCTCCTTCATTTGTCACTTCCCGTGGCGACTGGCCCCTTTACTTCCTTTGTTACACGGTAAGTGATATTTTAGACTGTGAGCGCTATTTTCGTTAAGGAGGTTCTCCTCCTCAGGCACGACATGCTTTGCTGCCTTCTTTAACTCCCCCCCTCCGTGCATTCTTCTCCCTGCCAGCCCTCACTCCCGTTGTCCGTGCCTTCACCCCCCACCCTCCCTCCTTGTCTGTGACTTCACCCCCCACCCTCCCTCCCGTTGTCTGTGCCTTCACCCCCCACCCTCCCTCCCGTTGTCTGTGCCTTCAACCCCCCGCCCTCCCGTTGTCCGCGATGCCAACCATTTACAATGCAATAGGTCTCGGGTAGATGCGAGACCTATTGCATTGTAAATGCTTGTGTTAAATAATTGACCCCAGTGCCGTAGACAGTGTGATAGTTTATACACGTGGACTCAAATTGCACTCTGTATGCAGTGTAAGGACACTTGGAATGGTTACAGAGTAGAAGGTAACCTGTCTTGATGCACGTATTTATTTTGTTATCAACTGAAATTTGAGGTGCTTCAGTTACCAAACGAATTAAATCCGCACTGTTTAGGTTCATACATGCCCCTTCAGGAAGTTACAGGTAACAATATAAAACTACTTTTTTCCAAATTACAAAATGAAATTCAGCAACTTAATTTGTCCGAAATGATGGTCAGATATACGTCACGTTGCCATAGAAGGTATCGAAGGTAGCCTACGAGTTCATAATATTGATGAAAAGGAAAGAAGCTTTTTTTATGAAAAAACTCAGCAAGGTTGTGTTCGAACAAAGTCTCGTTGAGAGGACGGATCTAACCAAAGATTCCTCAAAATGAAGCAGATGCAGAGTTAAGTTGAGAGCTCATATGCTGATTGCGGGTCGGAAGATGCGAAAATCAGTAGCTACAATTCTAAGGTGGCAAGGGACGGTATATTTGCCCATCTTTATATGTAGATGCGTTTTTATTCGTTGAAGTAAAACGCCATTCTTGGAGAGTGAATATGTAGCGTGTTTTGATCTCACTGTCGCGTTCAGATTGGTTAAGTGAGCTATTTACATCCCCACTGTAATAAGTCAGCCTTGTAGTGTTTGGCCTCAGCGTGGGCCGGATGTCTCGCACCCACGCACCCGGACCAGGCGTGGTCTGGGCGTGATAAATAAAGGGAGGCGTGGTCGCACAAGGCTACTCTCCAGTGAACCCCAGTACAGTGTGGGTCAGTGCTTTAAATGGGCCTGTACTCACCGGTACTGAGTACCGGCACTTCTCAGTTTTCTCCCCCTGAGTACCGGAACTTATTTTCGGGCTAGGAAAATACCGGTACTCCATGAAGCAGCAACAGATGGTGCGTGTTGAGGTGCTGCCCTGGCTGGCAACAGCCTATGTATTTCTGTGCTGGGTGCTCCTGCAGTGTTAGGTTCTCATCAGGCGAGCAAGCCCATTGGGATCAAAGGGCTTCAGACACCCCACCCCCCCTCCCCCGTCGTGTGGCAGCCCGGGATGAGACAGCTTACCGGGCGCGCACACAGCCGCACCCGAGTACTTCACAGGTCTTTAAAAGACCAATTGCTTTTAATGAGGCTTTGTTGTTTCTCACCCCTTCTTAGAGCCCCTGCATCTCTGCTGTCTATTGCTGAAATAATTGCCCCCCCCCCTGAAATTTGACTCTAGTTGCGGCTCTGGTTCTCATTGGCATAGCAACAAGAATGAGGATATGGTCAGAGGTGCCGAGAGTGGAACTGAAGAACCAGGGTCGAATCCCGACATCCGCTCATCATCCTGTGGTTCTGGACAACTCCCTTAACCAGGGGTCTTAAAAAAGTAAGCTTTAATGCAGATGTTCTGATTGTATGTAAATCGCTTAAATGCCCATGGCCCAAATTCGCGCAATATCAAACTGCCAAAAATTAGGCTCTGCACGTATGACATAGAAGCTGATGCTTGCCATGTCTCTTATGTAAGGAGACAGTTTGATTTTGCGCGGAATTTAGCCCATGGGCATTTAAGCGCTTTATGACAATCAGAGCATTTGCGTTAAAGCTTACTTATGTGGCTATTATTAAATTCCTGGCTCACAGACACGCCCAGACACGCCCCTAGACACGCCCCTAAATACCTACACAGTCTAATTAGTGAGTACCGGCACTTCTAATTTCCCATTTAAAGCACTGGTGTGGGTGTATTCATTTGTTATCCCCGCAGGGCGAGCAACCACCGAGGCACAGGCCCCGGGTGTCACGCAGTGTCGCCATCACACCCACGTCAGTAATGCTTCAGGGACCGATGCACCATTTCTGTTCTCACCATTTACTTTCTGAACTCCAGCTTGCGTACATGCTTGTGCTGGTTTCCCTGTACCATGTTCACAGACTGATTTTGAGGTTTCTTATGTATAAAATGTTATTGAGTTTGATGTCGTCTTTCACAGAGCTGAAGTAGAAAGTATACAGGCAGAAGCGCCCGGCTGCATTTATCCAGAGGATTCAATGCATGCCTGTGGTCTGGGAGGAATGAGGGTTTACCCAGGGCTTTAAGTGGGATGAAAAAACTGGGGGGTCTCTCAAAGGGGCGTGGATTGGCTTAATGTAATTAAGGGCGTGGTTTAAAACTGAGCTAAAAACCTGTGCTTAGCATAGTGTGCCGCCCGACTTGTATTTTGCTGTTTCTGTCATTGCATCCAGATATATGATACAACAAGTAACATCATACCTACAACAAGTCAGGACTATTGGCTTTGTCAGTGGTTGTTAGTTGCATAAGGTAAATAAGCAGCAACTATGGCTTGTGTATATAATATTGGAAACGCTTCCACTTAAAGCCCTGGTGACACCACGACAATGTTGCTGCTCCTGAGTTTCAAAAAGAGAAGGGAAATCCAGAGAGAAAATGACTCTCTTTAAAAGATTTCCCTTCCCCTACAATGCTCACCTGGCATGACGTCATGCCGTACCTTCTCCACTAGTGAGAAGTGAGCAGTGTGAGCAGGCACACATCGATGTGCCTGCTGTCACTGCAGTCCGGGAAAAAATGGACCGCCTGTGCCAGGGCACAAAACAGAGCCCGATAGAGACCCGTTTCGATGCCCCCTTAAAAAAACTGCCGGTGCTCAGACCTGGTGAGACCCGGCCCACTTAAAGCCCTGGGTTTACCTGATCAGCACGCAGGTATAGCCATCATTGGCATGTGCAGCTTTGAGCCCCTGTCTCACCCACATACCTTGGAAGGCTTCCAGGCTGTTGTGCAGTGTTACTCCCAGTGGAGCTGCGGCAAAATAAGTTGTTTTTCTTGAAATATCAGCGGTTAAGATCTCATGCGAAGGAGTGATGCATGATTGAAATTTTGAAGTGTTTCTCGGTCGGAGAAAACCTTCGGGCTCTGTTGATCTTCTAAAGACTCCTTTGTGTGGGCTTCTGAGGGATGCGCGTGTGGCGTTGCTGCTAAATTGCATCAAGTTGAGTTTTTAACGCACAGGACATGCAGATGACAAGTTTGCCACTTGAAACATAAAGTCATGTTTTTATACCATTAATACATGCGGTAAGCAATGTTCATTTTTGAGCGCCAAATGGCATCTCACTGTGAGACCTTGTGGCCAAGTCCTTATGTGAATGTTCTTACCCATACTCTACTGAAGCAGCAGTGCATTGCCGAAATAGGTATGTGACTTTTGTTTGTTGCTTGTTCAGTGCACAAAATGCTCATCTCTGCCCTTTTGTCGGCCCCAGATGGGTCAACAGTCTAAATAAAGGCAGGGAAAGGGTGCCCATCCTACTGCCAACTCATGATTTTCACAATATTCTGCTCAGTTTCATTCCATATACCCTTCAGACCTACCTTCCCCTAATCTCTTCTCATTCTCCTCTTCTCCATATTCTGTTCTTCTCCCCCTCTTTCTTGTCCCGTCTCCTCCTTTTTACGCACTACTTTCCTCTTTTTCTTCTCCTCCTCTCTTCTGCTCCTAATTCCGCTCCTTGTGTCCTTCTCTTCTCTTCTCTCCCCAAGCTTCCATTCTTTACTTCCTCACACATTTCCTCTCATAAACCACCCCCTGGGTCTTCCTCTCCCCTCATCCCACCTCTGAGGTTTCACCTCATCTGTCAGTCTTCTACTTGCACTTTCCACTTATGCTTTCCCCTCGCCCCTTTTCTGTCTGTCAGTGTTTCTCGTTCTTCATACCTATTTTTAGGGTCGAGCCTGCAAAAGCATTCGCTAAGACACGCTAGCGCATGTGTCTCGCTTGCGAGATACTGTTATTAACAAAAGTTCTTGGAGCCCGCCTGTTACTTACCATTTGTTGGCTTGTGTGGCACTCTTCT
Source organism: Calotriton arnoldi (assembly GCA_963921515.1). Lineage (NCBI taxonomy): Eukaryota > Metazoa > Chordata > Amphibia > Caudata > Salamandridae > Calotriton > Calotriton arnoldi. The sequence goes on from CAWUFW010006463.1 coordinate 623,490, forward strand.
TTACAGCCTTGTAATTCGTCAAGGCAGGCCTAACATCATTTCTGTTACTTTCTGTGGAGCTGTGACCAAATACTGATTTATTCGACTTAATCAGTGCCCGTCTGCTTCTGATATGTGATTAAGGTACTTTTTTGTTCTGTTAGTGCCCTGCAAACAGAAGGTGTGTGAGTAGCAAAAATGTGCCCAGCAGGACAAACAAAATTGCAAAGATTTATTTTCTACAGTTAAATTTATTTTATTTTGCCAAATCTTCTTTTCTCACTTTGCACTCATGTTTTCATTTGTTTTTGCTCGTGGGCACTGTTCTCAAAAGATGAGGATTGTCTTATTGCAAGGCGACCTTGTTTCTTACTAATATGTAATATGTAAACTGTAATTTCTCGAACAATGCTTAAACACATAATCATGCAGTACACCTCAATCCACCCCACTCTGCCCCACTCCACCTCACACCAAACCCTCCCCCCACTCAATCCAGTCCATCCCAGACCAATCCAGACCCCCCAACTCCAATCCAAACCACTCACCCCAATCCACCACACTCCAATCCTCCCAACCTACCCCACTCCTATGCCCCACTCCAGTTCGCCCTTCTCAAATCTAAAACAATCTGCCCCACTCCAATCTAAAACAATATGCCCCAATCAAAAACAATCTGCCCCACTCTAATCTAAAACAATCTGCCCTACTCCAATCTGCCCCACTCCAATCCAAAACAATCTCCCCACTCATCTGCCCCGCTCTAAAAACCTGCCCCACTCCAATCCAAAACAGCCTGCCCCACTCCAATGTGCCCCACTCAATCCACAACAATCTGCCCCACACAATCCAAAACAATCGTCCCCATTCCAATTCGCCCCACTCCAATTCACCCCACTCCAATTCACCCCACTCCAATTCACCCCACTCCAATTCACTCCAATCCAGTCCACCTCACCCCACCCCACCATAATCCACCTCACCTCACCTCACCCCAATCCAATCCACCCCACACCAATTAAATCCTGCCCTATCCAATCTACCCTACTCCAATCCACTTCAACCCCAATCCAACCCACCCCACTCCCTCCCCAATCCACCAAACTCCAATTCAAAACAATCTGCCCCACACCAATCTGCCCCACACCAATCTGTCCCTCTCCAATCTGCCTCACTCCAATCCAAAACAATCTGCCCCTTTCCAATCCAAAACAATCTGCCTCACTCAATGCAAAACAATCTGTGCCACTCCAATCTACCCCTCTCAGTCCAAAACAATCTGTCCCACTCAGTCCAAAACAATCTGCCCCACCCCAGTCTGTCCCAATCGAATCCACCTTGCCCCAATCGAATCCACCTCGCCCCAATCGCATCCACCTCGACCCAATCGCATCCACCTCGCCCCAATCGCATCCAGCTCGCAACAATCGCATCCACCTCACCCCTATCTACTCTACCTCGCCCCAATCCAATACAGTCAAAACCAGTCTACCCCCTCCAATCTGCCCCACCCCAGCCCAATTCAATCCACTTCAATCCAGTCCACCCCACCCCAATCCAGTTCACCCCATCCCAGTCCAAACTACCCCAATTCAATCCACCTCAATCCAATCCACCCTACTCAATCCAATCCACCTCACTCCAGTTCACCCTGCTGCACTCCAATCTTTTCCACTCCTATCCACCCACCCCACCCCAATCCACCCACTTCATTCCACTCCAGTCCAGTCCACCCCACTGCACCCCAATCCAGTCCACCTCACCCCATTTCAATCTACCCCACTCCAATCTAATCTACCTCACTCCAATCTAATCCACCCCAGTCCACTCCACTGCATTTCAATCCACCCCACCCCCTCTACTCGAATCCACCCCTCTACCCCAATCTAATCCACCCCACCCAGTTTGGTCATCCCCCTCAATACAATCCATTCATCCCATCACACTTCAATCCAAGCCACCCCACTCCAGTCCATCCCACTCCAGTCCAAGCCACCCCATTCCAGTTCAAGCCTCCCCACTCCAATCCACTCCAGTCCCTCCAGTCCAATCAACCCCCTTGACTCTAATTCACCCCACTCCAAATCACCCTACTCTAATCCAGTCCACCTCACCCCAAACCAATAAAATCCACCCCAAACCAGTCTAATCCACGGACTCGATTTCACCACAATCAGTCCACCTCACCCCATTTTAATCCACCCTACTCCAATCCACCTCACTCACTCCAGCCCACTCTACCACAATCCAACCCACCCCAGTCTACTCCAATCTACCCCACTACCTCAACCCACTCCACCCTATTCTACACCATTCCACTCCAGTCTACGACACTCCACTCTGACCCTCTCTGCCACTGAACTCTACTCAACGACTCTCTACTCCCCCCACTCCACTCTAGGACACTCTACTCTCTCTCCCCCCCCCCCCACTTCACTGTAGGACCCTCCACGTCACTAACTTTAAGAGATGCCGAACCTCAGCTACACTGGTGTACAACATGGCAAAAAACATTGCCAAAGCCAATAGCTCTTATACAGGCGAGACCTATTGACTTTGCCAATGCTTGTTTAAGCATCCTGCTACTTAGCTGGCAAAGTGGCGAACTGGTGAAACATCTGCTACTGACATCAGTAGTGATTTACTGCTCACAAATGTTACCCTAACAAAACCAGCTTACCTGCTCATCTTTTTGAGAACAATGCATTGGATAGCAATAAACCGTGTTATTTACAAAATGCAGAAGCAGCACAATAATGAATTATTAGAAAGTGCTATTTAAAGGATGGTACTAATTGGGGGTGGGTAAAAAGAACATTTTGCATGAAAACATTTACGAATTTGACAAATTTCACACTTTTCAATGTTTGCTAGGTTTGCTAACACTTCAAACCTTTGCCTGCGTGTGAAGTTTTCTGTAAAAAGTTTGTTGTTTTTGCACGAGAAAAATATCTCACATTCAAAATAGGTTTTTCTAATCATTTTTGTTTGAAAGTTTACTTCTAACAATGAGTCTACAATGAGGGCAGAGCAGATGTCAACTGGAAGCTTGTTCTGTTGTCTGGGTCCCGTACCACCAGCTGCGCCCTCCTCCGGAGTTACAGCCAGTTCCATGTGTGGGGTAGATTTTGGCAAATGGAGCCCAGGGGAGAGAGTCACCTGAATCTACTGGATTTGCTTTCATGAAGGCAACAGTACACCCAAAGATTGGTCTAAATGCTTCTGTTGCTTACTCGGCGCTCAGGCCAGCAGGTGAAATATGTGAAAGTCTTGTTGTCCACGAATATTTTGTTGACAGATGATGTGTGTCAAATGATCGCTGTCTTCCAGGGGCGAAGCGCGGGCCGGTGAGGGAGTTTGCCAGTGCTCAGACTGTGTACAGTTAGAGACATGGATGGTAAATCTCCCTTTTCCCGCCAACATCTTTTTGGTGACGGATCTGCTAACACTCCACCCAGGCCCTCAGCTGGGTTGCTGATTGTGGCGGCAGATGGTGTAGTGACGGTGCCACCCGGCCCGTGCACTCTGCGCCTGCACGCACGCACGGGGTCTTAGCCCAGTACCCTCACTACTGTGTGTGTGTCCCGTTTCTTGCTGCGTTCTATGCCTGAGGCCTAGCCTCCGCGCAGCAAGTGTCTGACCAGGCTCAGATGCCACATTGGCGACGAGGCGGGTCCCACCCACGCCTCAACAGTGCCTTGCCTACCTGGTCTGCCCCTTGCCGGCGGTTGCGGCTGGCCGCCGCCGAAGAAGATCCACACGTGGTGTTTGCGGTCCGCTCGGCCGGACCTGCATGTGTCGCCTTGGCGGGAGCCCACCCCGCTCACCACTGCCACCTGTTGCGGGAAGGTGCACTGGTGTGTGCATTCTTGGCAGGTGCCCACCCCGCACTGAGCCGCTGTCTGCCTGCGGTCGTCGGCGCCTGGAGCTGCGCCCTGAGGTGAGGCCGGCCCTGCCCCGCGAGCGTCCACACTGCTGTGCTCGATCCCCCAGCTGCAGGGAATATCACCGGCCGCTCTCCCACAGTCACATGGTCGAGCCGGCGGCCCGTGTGGAGAAGGAGCGCCGATCTCGCCATACTCGGCGAAAGTGAAAGTATTTGGCCCCCAGCGCACTGGGAACACGCGCGTTTGCCCCAGTGCTCAGCCGTGTGTACTGGCTGCAGCAGGCCTGTGGACTGATACAAGGGGAGTGCAGACATGCACATCTTTCCCCTGAACAGCGGATTTTCCCTCCCAGCACCTTCAGCCACGAAGAGGACTGTGCCTGAAAAAACCCAAAAAACAAGACACACATTTTGTACTGTTGCTGCTGATTCCACTACGGTCTCAGCTCTGTGGTTGCCTCAAGGGAGCACCCGTCACCACTAGTGGGAGCGCCCACATCGCCAGCCTGCCCACGCCCAGTTGCGGCAGCGTTATCGATGGCCCGTGTCGGCCTGCGCCCAGCTGCCTGCCCTGCCGCCACCTCTGGGGAGCATCACCAGCACTCGAGCCACTGAGGATGAGTGGACAAGACGCAGATGGAGGGGGTGGTGGCCCTGCAGCGCAACCGCCCGTTCCCCTGCAGGCAGCACCGCCAACCCAGATTCGGCCTGGCCAGGCCATTGCCGCCCCCCTCCCATCGTTTAGCGAACTCTCTGACCCTGCCACAGCGGCAGCACGCTGGAAATCCTGGATCTGCCGCCTGGACCATTACTTCGTGGGAGTGCGAGAGACCGATGGGAAGGTGAAAAGGTCGCTCCTCATGTGCTACGGAGGGGGCGAGCTGTATGATTTATTTGAGACATTGCCTAACACAGGACAGGACGACGACTACAATGGGGTGGTGGCCGCTCTGAACCGACACTTTGACCCCAGAATAAACCCCGACTTCGAGCGCTTCAAGCTCAGACAAGCACGTCAAGGGGAGGCTGAGACCATCGATGTTTTCTACGCTCGCCTACGGAAGCTGGCGAGTTCCTGCAAGCTGCCAGACCAGAGAGAAGAGATCAGGGCTCAAGTCATTCAAGGATGTCGGTCAGTGACACTGCGCCGCCTGATACTACGCCAACCAGGCATTAGTCTGGACGAGATCCTTGTGTTCGCCAGGTCCCACGAGCTGTCCAATGCTTGTGCGGATGAGATGGAGGCGGCCCTCAACCGGCCCATGCCTCAGGCCGCACCGCCACGCCCCCCTGTGATTAAGGAGGAGAGAGTGGACGCTGTTCAGAGGCATCCGGCAATGTCAAGAGGACCCACGAGACAGCCCCAAAGAAGCGCATGTGGGAATTGCGGATTGGACCACCCTCCGGCAGGGCGGTGCTTTGCGAGAGGGAAGACCTGCTCTCAATGTGGGAAGCTCAACCACTTCGCGAAAGTCTGTAGAAGTGGCAGCGGAAGACAAACGCCCCAGGTCAACGTGGACCGACGGCTGCGGTGAGACAGATGACGCTCGAGGACGCTCTGGATCAGACGGACACCACCCCACCAGGGTTTGGACTCGGAGCAGAGGATGATGATGTGTTCTTCGTATCATTCGTTGGCCGAGACGGCACGAGGCGCCGGCCCCCACCCTTGTGTACCATCACCGTGGCCGGCTCCCCGGTGAGTGCTCTCATAGACACTGGGGTGTCTGTAAATGTGATGGGCAGCGATCAATATGAGTGGCTCTCGCCGCGTCCTCCACTCCTACCGTCCAAGGCAAGGATATACACATATGATGGAAATGAGCCGCTCCCCCTACGAGGGGTAATGGAGGTCGAAGTTGTCAATGAGGGTCATCGTCTCAACACAAGATTTCACGTCACAGAAGGAAGGCGCTGAACCCTCCTCAGTTGCCACACAGCGGAGGACCTGGAGCTAGTTTTCTTTGCAAACCAGGTGCACGATCTGCACGCTCGGGAGATTCTAAAAGACTTCCCCATGTTGTTTGAAGGCCTGGGATGGATAAAAGGGAAGACGTTCAAGCTGCACATCGACCCAACAGTCAAGCCCGTGGCTTTGCGACACCATCGGGTGCCATTCCATATGCGCCCTCAGGTGGAGGAGGAGCTGAAAAAGCTGGAGCAGCTTGGCGTGATAGAGAAGGTGTCGGGCCCCACCCCGTGGGTGTCGCCATTGGTCGTAGCCCCCAAACCAAAGCAGCCAGGGGCAATCCTGCTCTGTGTGGACATGCGCCTTCCAAACAAAGCCGTGAAGAGGGAGCGTCATCTCACACCCACCATGGATGACATCGTGGCTGACCTCAACGGCGCCAAGTGGTTCACCAAGCTCGATCTCAATGCCGGCTACCATCAGCTGGAACTCCATCCCGACAGTAGAAACATCACGACCTTCTCCACTCACGTGGAGCTGCGTCGGTACAAGAGACTGAGCTTCGGAGTTTCCTCGGCAGCAGAGGTGTTTCAGAACGCGGTGAGGGAGATGCTCAATGGGCTGCAGGGTGTCATAAACTTGAGCGACGACATCCTCGTATTCTCCAAGACACTGGAAGAGCACCACGTGCATCTCAGGGCCACCCTTCAATGACTGGCGGAAAGTGGACTCACTTTGCACCGAGCCAAGTGCTCGTTCTATAAAGAGTCGGTGGACTTCTTCGGCTACATTTTCTCCCGAGACGGCCTGAGGGTTGATCCGAAGAAAGCGGCTGCCATACGAGCTGCTCCAAGGCCTACGTCGCCCACCGAAGTCCGCAGCTTCCTCGGGATGGCCACATATTGTGGCCTGTTCATCCCCAATCTGGCATCTGAACCACTCCACGTCCTCACAAAGTCCGGGCAGCCGTGGGTCTGGTCTGCGAAGGAAGATCTGGCATTCCATGCCATCAAGGAGGCCCTTATCGATGACCAGGTGATGGCGTACTTTCGGCCACATCGGCGCACCGAAGTGGTGGTCAACGCAAGTCCCGTAGGCCTGGGAGCGGTCCTGATGCAAGAGACAGAGTCTAAAGAATGGGTCCCAACTGCATACGCCAGCCAGGCGCTGACCGGAACAGAAATGCGCCATGCACAGATAGAGCGCGAAGCCCTGGCCATCAAATGGGCATGCCAACATTTCCATCTCTATTTGTTTGGACACAAATTTCGGGTGGTCACAGATCACAAGCCACTTGTTCCCCTCTTCCCTGGCACATCTCGGCTGGCTCCTCCAAGGATAGAGAGGTGGGCAGTCCAACTTCAGGCATATCACTTTGAGGTGGTTTTTCGTCCGGGGGTCAACAACCCAGCCGACTTCCTGGTGAGGCACCCTGGACTGCCTTTGCCGTCCACACCACAACCCGATGAAGACCACACCGAAGAATATGTCAGGATGGTATCCCTGGAAGCATGCCCAGTTGCTCTCACGCTTGAAGACAATGGCAAGGCGACCGAGTCTGATGAGTGCCTCGTCAAGGCCACGTTAGCGAACAGAAACTGGCGGCACTTCCTCGACGGAATCAGTGCGCTGACGGTGGACGAAAGGCTATTTCGGCAACAGATGTGGAAAGTGCAGAGCGAACTCAGTGAGGGTCTCTACGGAGTTGTTCTGCGCGGCAATACCCTTGTAATTCCGAAGAGCCTTCAGGAGAGAGTGGTTCATCTGGCGCATCAGGGGCATCAAGGTATCTCCAAGACAAAGGCCAGATTACGGAGCAAGGTCTGGTTTCCGGGCATGGATGCCATGGTCGAGGAAGTCATCTGCACGTGTCATTCTTTCAACATCACAGGCAGCGATCCGGCACCCCATCCGGTGATCACTGAAGACCCTTGCCAGGAGCCCTGGACTAAAGTGAGTCTTGACTTTGGCTCATTTCCCGATGGCCGGAGTACTCTGGTGCTCGTCGACTCGCGTTTCAAATTCCCAGTGGTGGAAGTGGAAGTGGTGTCGTCGACAGCGTTTCAGCACGTACAGACTGCGCTGGAGCGCATTTTCGCCATCATGGGTCTGCCGGAAGAGATCAAGACAGACAACGGCCCGCCATTTCAGGGGCGAGAGTTTCAAGAGTACTTGGCCTCCCGAGCCATTCGACATCGCAAGATCATGCCACAATGGCCGCAGGCAAACGGGGAAGTAGAGCGGTTCATGCGAACTATGAACCGAGCTCTCAGGATTGGAGTGGAAAGAGGAGAGGAGACGGAATGGTGCCTTCAGCAGTTCCTAGGTGCCTATCGCCAGACGCCGCACTGCACAACCCAATGTGCACCGGCCCACCTCATGTTCCGAAAAGCGCTGCGAGACAGTGTTCCTGCAGACCCTTCTTGGAGCCCTCCGGCGTTGAATCCAGAAGCCGCCCAGGAAAGGCGGAAAGAGACCAATGACAAAGCAAGTCAGGATCAGAGAGCACGACCGATGAACATCCGAGTTGGTGACAAGGTCATCGTGAAAGTCCTCTACCCTGGGTGGAAGTATCTCAACCCGTACGAGCCAGAGGTGTGGGAGGTCATCAAGGTGCAGGGGACCATGGTGTCAGCCATGCGTGGGAACTGTGTGGTCACGAGGAACACATCTTGGTTCAAGAAAGTGGCGTGTGACATTGGACCAGCCGAAGGGGCCACTGGAGGGTCCAAAGAAGAAGCAGGAACACCCCCAACGGGCACCCCCATCAGCAGTCCAGCGCCTGTGCCGCATCAAGAAGAAGTAGATGAATCAGGAGTAGGAGGAGAACCGCGGAGCCCTGGGGCCGTGTCCCCTGATGCCGGAGAAAGACCCATGGGGTCAGGAACAGAAGAGAACTCCCGGAGCCAGAGGTATGGTCTCCGGCCGAACCCTGCCCCCAGCAGAAGACTTAAGGACTTTGTGTGGTGCGTGAAGAAAGACTGAGTTTGAAAAATGTGAACGATCTTAGTATCTAAAAGATTGGAGGGATGTAGTGACGATGCCACCCGGCCCATGCACTCTGCGCCTGCACGCATGCACGCACCCTAAGGGCGGGCTCGCCCGAAGGGTAAATAAAGGGGCGTAAGACCGCTCGGGGTCTTAGCCCAGTACCCTCACTACTGTGTGTGTGTCCCGTTTCTTGCTGCGTTCTATGCCTGAGGCCTAGCCTCCGCGCAGCGTGTGTCTGACCAGGCTCAGACGCCACAGATGGGACCGGTGGGCTATGCCAGACAGGCAGTAATGGACCTTTCTCCAATGCCCCTGTGAATTAACCAGATGAAGATGTACACTTTTGGCAGGTTGCCTCTTTGATATGTATGTTGTTGACGTGACACTTGTCCCACCTCAAACGTGGACTTTGCTTAGTCCAATGCTCTGGGTCTTTCTGTCAGGTGACTCTATCCACATCATGGCCATATCCTAGAGGAGTGTGAGGAAGGCTTCTTCACCTTCCTCCTCATCATGCACCTATACATTCAGACACCTCTGAGAGGGCCTACTGTGCAGCATGGAAGAGAGGGCTATGACTTTCAAACCCTGAAAAGTTGACGGAGAACTCACACAAGGTGCTGTCTACTTGGATTTAGCAAGGAAGAGAGTTAAATGAATGTTTCTATATTTGTGTGGTGTTACGGTGTGATGTCCACAGTCACCGACCAGCCATTCATCACCAAGGTCTCTGTTCCAGAATCTCACTGCCTTCTAGAGTGCCAGAACATGTATGTATCATGGATGCTCCGAGACACCCATCATAGAGCTAATGGATGACTGATTGGAAATGGTCAGAAGTGCTGTTCCTTTGTGTGTCTGTCAATGAGTGCTGCAGCTGCTGTGCTTAGCAGTGCGAGAGTCCCATCAATGACATCTTTCACATCAAGGAATTTAGCTATAGCACAAAATTCTTCGTTTACAGGTCAGCTGGTCTGTTTCAATGTTTATAGTTTAGTGAACATTGCAATCACTAACAGGTGGAGCAGGTGTAAGACACTTTGTGATACATCACCCACCAAGGACACAGTGGATTGGAAACTGACCAGGGACGTGAATTGTAGAGTCTGTGTTTCACCTCAGCAGGGAATCCATTTGCTGGATTAAGTCATACGTGACCTACCTGCTCAAACTGTCGATGCACCATTGGAAACACAAGGAGATGATGGACGGAGCGCTGAAACTTTTCAGACACTCACCCCCAGTCACAGATCTGGGTTGAATCCATCATCGTTCTTTAGCTCACTCCGCCACCCCAGTTCAGACATAGCTATATGCAAATCAATCTTGACCCTGTGCCTCATGGGAACAGTCCAGCCCGAACTGCCAAGCCATGTCTTCCCTGGACCGGAAACAAGCATCCTGGGACCGGTTTCAGGCTAACAGCCCTCATCAGCTAGGCTAGCTTGAATCCAGTGGCAAAGTGGTGCAGGGTCAATGCGGATTTGCATATGGCTGGGTCCAAACTGGAATGGCATGGTGAGTAAAAAAAACGATGGATTTAGGCCCAGCTCTCTGTACTGGGGTGAATGTATGACATTGTTCTGCATTCTGTGCATTAATTGTTCTTTTTGCATTTGTCACCCCGAGTGGGACGGGTATGCCCAGACGTGGGTCCCGTGCTCTCCATGCCACTGGAGTCAAGCTATCCTGACTGATGAGGGCTGAAAGCCCGAAACTGGTCCTAGGATGCTTGTTTCCAGTCCAGGGAGGACCTGGCCTGCCAGTTCGGGCTGGACTGTTCCCATTGGGCGTAGGGTCAAGACTGATTTGCATATGGCTGTGTCCAAATTGGAATGGCACGGTGAGCAAAAAAACGATGGATTTAGGCCCAGATCTCTGTACTGGGGTGAATGTATGACATTGTTCTGCATTCTGTCCATTAATTGTTCTTTTTGCATTTGTCACCCCGAGTGGGACGGATATGCCCAGACGTGGGTCCCGTGCTCTCCATGCCACTGGAGTCAAGCTATCCTGGCTGATGAGAGCTGAAAGCCCGAAACCGGTACTAGGATACTTGTTTACAGTCCAGGGAGGACCTGGCCTGGCAGTTCGGGATGGACTGTTCCCATTGGGCGCAGGGTCAAGACTGATTTGCATATGGCTGGGTCCAAACTGGAATGGCATGGTGAGCAAAAAAAACGATGGATTTAGGCCCAGATCTCTGTACTGGGGTGAATGTATGACATTGTTCTGCATTCTGTCCATTAATTGTTCTTTTTGCATTTGTCACCCCGAGTGGGACGGGTATGCCCAAACGTGGGTCCCGTGCTCTCCATGCCACTGAAGTCAAGCTATCCTGGCTGATGAGGGCTGAAAGCCCGAAACCGGTCCTAGGATGCTTGTTTCCAGTCCAGGGAGGACCTGGCCTGGCAGTTCGGGCTGGACTGTTCCCATTGGGGGCAGGGTCAAGACTGATTTGCATATGGCTGGGTCCAAACTGGAATGGCATGGTGAGCAAAAAACCGATGGATTTAGGCCCAGATCTCTGTACTGGGGTGAATGTATGACATTGTTCTGCATTCTGTCCATTAATTGTTCTTTTTGCATTTGTCACCCCGAGTGGGACGGGTATGCCCAGACGTAGGTCCCGTGCTCGCCATGCCACTGGAGTCAAGCTATCCTGGCTGATGAGGGCTGAAAGCCCGAAACCGGTCCTAGGATGCTTGTTTTCAGCCCAGGGAGGACCTGGCCTGGCAGTTCGGGCTGGACTGTTCCCATTGGGCGCAGGGTCAAGACTGATTTGCATATGGCTGGGTCCAAACTGGAATGGCATGGTGAGCAAAAAAACGATGGATTTAGGCCCAGATCTCTGTACTGGGGTGAATGTATGACATTGTTCTGCATTCTGTCCATTAATTGTTCTTTTTGCATGATGCACCATTGGAAGTATACCACACTAGCTGCCAGGGAGGCATGGTTTATCCACTAGCACTACAGCATTGTCTTGTCTCTAAGATATCCCGAAACTGGTCCCGGGATGCTTGTTTCCGGTCCAGGGAGGACTTGGCCTTGGTTTCAGACTGGACTGTTCCCATGGGGAGAAGGGTCAAGACTGATTATCATACAGTTTGGTCCGAATTGGGGTGACGTGATGAGCAAAAAAACAATGGACTAAACCCAGATCTGTGACTGGGGGTGAATGTTTGATTTGTTCAGCACTCCGTCCATCATTTGTTTTTTTCGCTTTAGTTGCCCTAAGTGACAGCAGGAGGTCCACAGCTGAACCTCTGTAAAAAACTCCCCTTGAAGGGTGGAACAAACGATGCCTCCGAATCGAAGTGTACAGGAGCCAGGAAACTCTAGTTTAGCAAATGCTAGTCATGGCCCTTTGTGGCAGTGGAAGAGACAACAAAACCTGATCCTTTTTCTCAACTTTTTAAAGCTGGCACCTCATGAAGGTAGGGCAATTTTCCATCTTTGCACAGCACTTTATGAGTGTTTTTTTAATCATTTGTACTTAATTAGAAATGTTAAGGTAAAGGATAAAGTAGAGGTATTTTATGCACATTTTGCAAGAAATTGCAAATAGGATTTTTTTGCAACATGGGTATTGCAATTCACTATTTGTAATTTAGACTCTTTGAACTGCGATAATTTCACTTTTTTGCTATGCAATACAAACGTTTTGATTCCTGGTTAAACTCATTTTAGGATATTGCGAATGTTGCTTCTGAGCAGCAATCACAATGTCTTTTCAAATGACTGAGAATTCAAAGACCCTTTGTTCATCCGGTCCTGACTTTATTCCTATGAATTGAACGGATTTATTGTTCTCAACCCTTTTGCTGTCCTTCCAATTCTATAAATTTTCGACTAGATTTACTAATGTTTGCGTCAATGCAGAGCAGCAAGCAAGGTTGCTGTGCTGTGATGCATGAAATGGAGAGAGCAGAAACGTACCATATATATATTTAGATATAGCACACTTCTGCTCCCGGCTACTGCTGGCACACTGTGTGCTGCCTAGCGCCAATGCAGACACACTTGCACCATGCTGCAAGGGTGCCTGAGTTATGGGCAGGTTTGTTTTTGTGCAGGAAGGAATGCCTTCCTGCACAAAAACAACCTTAGATGCTTGTTCTTCTTTCTATGTGTGCTGTACGAAAAGAAAGAGGGAGTAACAAGAAGAAACAAAGATAGTTCTCTTTACTCCTTTTGGTGCAATCCCAGGTTTATTGCACTTAGTAATTCTGGCAGGGCTGGCTCTAGGGTGGTGCGACCGGGGTCACCGCACCGGATGCTGACTCGTGGAGGGGGCGCCTATTTGGAAGTATTTTATGGTTTTAAAAGCACCTGCTGCTGCATTGCTGGCCTCCACAATTTTCATACAAAAATAAAAATGTCAAGATAACTCGGTGATTAATGTTCTTCCTGGAGAGAAAAGGAGTTTTATCAAGTGGAAGTTTTAACTCATTTTATGGTAGCACAGAGGGTTAATGTGCCTGCTGCAAAGAATGTGTACCATGCAGATCACAAAATGCAGATAGTTTAAATAGGTCAGTGCTTTTGTCAGAGAGATCCTTTGGTTACTAGCAGTGTAAGTGTTAAAATCCTAACATGGAACAGTGAGCTAATAACTGTCATCAAAGAGCTGCATGAAAACTGCTAGGTATAAATTAGAGCATTATGATGTTTTCCTCCGTCTTTCATTATTCTAATGTTTCAAAAAGCGTTCTTTTCAGTTAAAAAAAAAAAAAATCATTATTATTAAATGTAACCCCTACCCATTGGGGTTATGATTTAATTTCTGAGTCTGTGCTTCTCCAGACCAAGCACTCTTAAACTGTACTGTCTACCAGTATGGATGACATGCAACTCCTACACCCTGTAGTCCTCTGTATTATGTAACATTTCCTATACAATGATTTACACACCTATGATTGCCTCTGAGTAGTGTTTGTGATGTAAAGTGCTCTGACACCCTACACTGGTACAGGTGGCGCTATTAAATACATCTGAGAGAGAGTGGTTATGGAGACTTCAGGGGTACTGTTAGAGGGTAGTAGTGTGGGAGTCTGTGGGGGAGTCTGTGGGGAGCGGCCGTGGGGGCGCCAACAAACATTGTCGCACAGGGCGCCACCAGCACTAAGGCTGGCCCTGAATTCTGGGATTGTGTCACATTCCATGGGTAGATGCAGAGTAACGCCCTTGCTACACTTGTGGAACGTTTACTACAAGGAACGCAGCACAATTTTTTTTACAAAGCCATGAAAGCCCACGCAAATCAGCCCTTGTGTAGTTTTGTAAATCTGCACTAACACTTTGTGCCATGGCTGTGCCAAAAAAGTGGAACAATCACGACGCCAAATATTAGTAATTTGTGTTTACTGCTCAAGGTATAGTAGAGTACAGTAGTCTACTTCTATAGAAAAAGAGTTTCCAAACTCAAATGCATAGCATATAGCTATCTCATCATCTCAGGTTTGACATGATGTGAAGAGCGTCAGGATTATGATTCTGAAAAGGGCCATCCAGAGAATGATGTCACAATACAGCTCAAATCCCCAGGTGACATCATTCAAACAAAGCAACATTCCCAAATGTCTATTCTTCATGGTTGTTAGCATGCAGCACTGGCTACAGTGTTTTTCAATCACCTTCCAAATTACTTTTCTGTACAGGACACAAAGATTTAGCAACACATTTCTTGCTAAGGATATGGATCAAACTAAAACTGGTAGTCTCAGCTATTAATCCTTCATTTTGTGTGAGGGCCTTTTTTATATTTTGAGTCTAGGCCATACCACTAAGGTTTAAAAAAAAAACATGTTTTTACTCCGATATTCTTAAGAAAGTACTTCATACAGATCACTTTTCTTCATGTTCAGGATAAACCGGTATTTTCATGTCCAAGGATACTCTCTGAGCTAAAAATAAATTCTTACAAAAGTGCTTTTGCAAATTTAATCTAAAACAAAACTTTTTGTAAGAGCACTATCACTCTAAAAGTTGTTTATTGTTTTGGGTGAGAAGCTTTTCTGCATAAAAATATGCTTCTTCACATGTTATTGCTAGGCCCGGGGAAAAATGTGGTTTATGCCAGCAAAATCTCATGTGATTTCTGACAATTTGTGTTACACTCTGTTGTACTTTACCCTTTCAGCAGGGTTATCCCCCAACTTTTGCCTTCACCCTCCTGTTTTCTAAACCTGCTTCTGTTGGCTTTTAAGACTCTAGACACTTTATTACTGTTAACCAGTGCTGTGGTGCGTGTGTTCTCTCCTTTTAAACATGGTAGAATTGGCTTACACCCATCTGACCTGTTTCATTCACATGTAAGATCCTAGTAAAGTGGTAGGACATGTGGCCAGGGCCTGTAAATATAATGCTGCTAGTGGGCCTGCAGCACTCATTGTGCTACCCATTTAAGCAGCCCTTTTAAACATGTCTCAGATTTGCCATTGCAGCATGTGTATGCAGTTTTAAACTGCCATATCGACCTGGCAAAATAAGCCTTTGTCTAGGCCTAGACCTTCCTTTTTAATACTTATAAATAACCCCTAGGGTCGTCCCTGAACAGATCAAAGGGCAGGGTGCAGTGTATTTAAAAAGTTGGATATGTACTTTTAAGTTGTACCTGTCCTAGCAGAGAACAGCTCCTAAATTAAATTTGTTTGCTACTGCAAGGCCTATCTCTCTCACTTGATAAAACTAGGTAACCTTATTACATTTAATACGTGATAACTTTCAATCGGGAGCAGGTAGACAGGTCGAGTTTGGTGTATAATTAATTAAAATCCATCTTTAATGGTAAAACAGAGTTTTAATAATTTTGAAAATGCCACTTTTAGAAAGTTGCCATTTTTTTTCTCCTAACCATTTGGTGTCTGCAGCCTGATCCAGGGTCACATGACTTGGTGTAGCTGGCAGTTGGGCTTTGTGTTTTTCTCCCAGGGAGTGAGACAAATGGAAGCTATGTGTTAGTAGGATGAACCACTCTGAGTTGATGAGGGAGAGGAGCTGTCACCTACCACTCTTGCACATAAGAAAGGCTCTGCCTGAGCACTATCAATCAGGGTTTGAGAGCATTATCAAACAGGGTATGACACTGGCCTTTTTTTTACCTGCAGACAAGTTGGGGCCAGGACAGAGAGGCAGGTCATGCCTGACACCTCAGGCAGGAGGAAAGCTCTAGAAGCTTCCTCTACTTCAAAGTAGGCACCAGGTATAAATATTGGACTCTTGGCCCAACTCTTAAGTACACTTTTGGACCTGTGGACTCTGACAGGAAGAAAAACTGCTGTGCTGCAAAAAGGACTGCCACTATGCTGGACTGCTGCTCTGAAGAACTGCTGCCCTGCACTGTTGACCTGCTTCCCTGCTGCTCTCTTGCTTGGGTGAGAAGGACTGGACCTGCATCTCTAACCCAGAACCCCAGAGCAGCTCTAAGAGCTTGTTGGCTGGCCTCCTGATCAGAAACCTCGGGACAGAACAAGCTTCCAAACAACCTTGAACCCAGCACCTGTACTATATCATCTGTAAATCCTGCCCTCCCAAGTGGTGCCAACCCAGTCCTTGACATTAAGAAGTTGGCCAGAAGGTACTCTGCCAGCCCATATGTGGACTAAGCAGAACCGACGCATCTTCTCCGCGGCATGGAGCATCTCCAGCAGAACCAGTGCATCGCCTCTGCTGCTCGCAGCATCACCCTCATGACCAATCCATCATCTCTGCTGAGCAGACTTGCCCGATGTAAGAACTATGCATTGCCCATCGCCGCCCATCGGAGGTGACACATCCATACACACGGACAACACCACGCCCAATGCAGCCCTTCAGAACCGTCGCTGTTCGACGCATCTCCAAGCGTGGACATCAAACTTCACAGCTCCCCGGAACCACCACTGCATGACGCATCTCCTCGCCCGAAACTCACTTCGCCTCTTCTGCATGATGCACCCTTGACACGGGACTCTGAATCTCTTTGCAACCAGGAAAGGTGCATTTGTTCAGCGGGCCTAAGTAAGTAGCCGGCCCGAACTTCATCATACTCTGCCTGAACTTGTGACTTTGTCCTGGTCTGGCGCTACCAGATTGCTAGAGTTGGCACTTTGTGCTTTATGGTGCTATTTTCACTTACATTTGTTAATTTGCATATCTCCGGTTCTACTGATTAGATTTTGGTTGTGTTGTGTGTTCACTTTATTACTGTTTGAAGTGCTGCATAAATACTTTACACATTGCCTTTAAGTTAAGCCTGACTGCTCGCTGCCAAGCTACCAGAGGGTTGAGCACAGGTTAATTTTGGGTTTGCTTTTGACTTTACCCTGACAAGGATTGTGGTTGCTGATTGAGTAGGGTTTCACCCCCCTCAACCAGTAACCCAATTTCTTACAGTCTTCTTTCAGGTTTGCAGGTTATGTCCTGTCTTTCGATCCTGAAGCCTTGGGGGGATAGCTACTGCAATGTCAGGGGCTGAGGTCAGGCTGAGCGCTTCTTGACTAGGGTTTGACCCCCCCCCTGCCCCAACCAGTAACGCAATTTCTTATATGCTTGTTACTCTAAATGTCAGAGAAGAATCCATTAATTCACATTGTGTAACTGAAATTTCATAAGGGTAAAAATCCTATTCGGGGAGCATGGGAACAGTGCTAATGAACAGAATGCGAGCAACTGTTGTTCACATCAAATACAATTTTGTGATTTTTTTCAGTATGATTTATGTCCTCGTATCTGTTTAGGACTTGAGGATGCATTTTGCTTAAAGAAATTGTTCACGTCTCATGTAATTTTGCATTATTATTTATTTTATCCTAAAATGCATCCTTGCATCCAAAATGGATGCAAGGGCTCATTTCACGCTAAAATAAAGTGTTACATGCCAGATCGGCATTTCACATAATTTTGTGTAACTTATTGAGAACTTTGCAAAATTTCTTGCAAAGCTTGCAAAGTTTTAAGACAAGTTCACAGAATTTCCATAGAAAAAATGTAGACGCTTACTTGAGAGATATCGCCCCTCATGTTCTACTGAAGAAATCTCTAGAGTCTGAATAAAAGTCTGTCTATGGTATAGTTTATTTATACAAAAAGAATCCGTTATTTAGGTGTTGAAGTCTCACTGACCCTGATCAGGGTTTAGAAAAAAAGAATCCTAACCTTGAACACGTGATAAGCTAACCACAACTATTATGAAAACAGGCACAATGTGGAGACATCTGCTGAAATAACCAGTGGGGTGTGAGCTGATTTGCATAGAAGAGACCCCCACAGATTCTTAAGTAGCTGCTTTCTAAAGCCATCCTGAGGTCTGTCTTCATCTGAAAGCTGAGGTCTTTCAGACTGTCTCACTGCCATGTCTGGGATTAATTCCTTTCAAGGTGTCCTCACCCCTGTATTCTTTGGATGACAGGTGTCATTAAAGCAATCCAACATCAACACCACTCTTGCCGTCCTTTATTATGTAGTGGACATTTATAATGTGGTTCTTGCAGATCAAGAAGCCACTGCACTGACCAAATGTGGCGATCTGTGGCCTGAGAACATTAGAAAAAATATGGTCAGTTCTTACAAGACAAGCTTCATTCAGAGTTACCTTGAAGTGTGTAAGTTGGAATTAGCGTAAAACTGGTTTACAACTTAGGAGCCGATTCCGATCTCGTTCGAAAAGCATTCCGACCGAATCGGTTCAGGAATGATTTCTGTACGACTCGGATCGTGGGAGTCCGACCGAATGAGTACGATGCATCCGTATGCATCCGGATACGATTCGGTCGGACTCCCATTGACTTCAATCGGAGCCTGTGTTCCGAATCTGAACACAGGCTCCCATTGAAGAAAGGGATGGGTTGGGAAATTCTTGCACCCATAGTGCCTGACACACTGTGCATGGTTGGAAAGGGGGGACCCATGGGCCCGATTCGGATGGCCCTGGGTGAATTGGGACCTGCTACGGGCCCCCAAAGGCCGATTACCGGCAGCTGTTTCGTTCTGGACAAACCGATTCAGAAAGGCTGTCCGAATCGGTCATCGTACTCACTCGTTAGGAAACTAAGTCCATAGGGCTGTATAAATCGGCTACAGAAAGGCACGACCTCTCCGAATACCTATCGGAACCGATTCGGTCAGCCTGAACAGTTTCCAGGCACATAAGAAAGCACATTTAATGATACAAAAAAGGATATGAAGCTGTGTCATGTAACAGATATTAAGACTACAGAGAGACATTTCTTTTCTTCAGGTGGAAAATACTGAGAACAGTCAAGATGACTGCACACTCCTTACAGTAACAGCTGTGAAACAAGGATTTGCACAGCAAATAGGTCTCGCCTATGAAAGAACTATTGGCTTTGCCAATGTGTTTTAGCACCAGATGAGGACCGCTGGCATTCTCCAATCTAGTAATTTTCACAAATTCTTTATCCACAGATAATATGTGTTCTCCGTTACCCTTGATGTTTTCCAGTGCCATTGCTACCCTGTGTCTTGGGTCATCCAGTGTGTCTCTTCCTTGCCTTCTTTTCTTGCCTTCTCTTAAATCTCTCCCGTCCGGTAGCAGCCGCTACTGTCTCTGACCCTACTTGGTGTCCACTCTAACCCTTCCTCACTCAAGTTCAGCACTCCCAGGCAGTGGCACTATCCTTATTTGCCTGTGCCTTTAAAGAGTAAGGAGGAGGGAGAAAAGAAGATAAATGTATAACAAGCATTGGCAAAGCCAATAGTTCTTGCCTATGCAAGGGCTATTGGTTTCGGCACTATGTTTTAGCAATGTTGTACCCCAGCATGGCTGCTGTTCAGCATAGCTAAAGGTTAGTGGTGTAGAGGAGAGTGGCATGGAGTGGCACACAGTTGAGAAGATTGATGCATAGTGGAGTGGCGTAGAGTGGAGTAGAGTGTTGTGGTGTGTCGTACACTGGCATAGAGTGTTGTGGAGTCTCATAGAGTGGAGTGCCATGGAGTGTCATGGAGTGTATTGGAGAAGAGTGGAGTAGAGTAGAGTAGAGTGGAGTGGTGTATAGTGATTTAGAGTGGAATAGAGTGGTGCTGTGTGTAGGGACATAGAGTGGAGAAGCATAGAGTAGAGGGACACAGAGCGGAGTAGATTGGAGCAGAGTGTCATAGCATATAGTGAAGTACAGTGTTGCAGAGTAGAGTGGAGTGTAGTAGAGTGGAGTGTTGTAGAATGGAGGGGCGTAGAGTGGAGAGATTAGAGTGGACGGGTGTAGAGTGGAGTTGAGTGTTGTAGAGAGGAGTGACATAGAGTGAAGTAGAGTGGAGCAGCATAGAGTGGAGTACAGTGTTGCAGAGTGGAGTAGAGTGTTGTAGAGTGGAGTGGCATAGAGTGGAGTAGAGAGGAGAGATTTTAGTGGAGGGACGTAGAGTCGAGTAGAGTGTTGTAGAGTGGAGTGGTATAGAGTGACGTAGAGTCGAGTGGCATAGAGTGGAGTAGAGTAGTGTGGAGTAGAGTGGAGTGCTGCAGAGTGGTGTAGAGTAGCATGGAGTAGAGTGGAGTGTCATAGAGTAAAGTGTTGTGGAGTGGAGTGTCGTAGAGTGTCATAGGGTATACCAGAGTGGAGGGTCGTAGAGTGGAGTGTTCTGGAGTGGAGTGTTATAGAGTGGATGGTTACAGAGTGTCGTGGAGTGGTGAATGTGAGAAGTTGGCCTGGTATATGCTGTCCACTATTTATAGTGGGCACCTTGCACCAGTCCAAACAACCCCTTATTGGAGATAGGTTAAAGACAACCTTTATTGAAAGCTATCCTAGTGGTAGCTATGGAGAGCAGCCTTCAGGCTAAGTCTTGAAGGAATGTAAAGCAGCTTGTTTTACCAGTCTATAATCTTTTGAGTGACCAAATGAAAGAGGACCACACCAGGTATATATTCAAAATATATGTATTTACTGCTAAACACACCCCTCTAGTCTCTTTATGAGGCTAGAGTTCAAGTACATAAGTTATAAGTTAGTTATCAACAGTAATAGCACAAATACACGTTTGAGCCCTAGGGGCGTACCAAACCATATACCAATAAAGTGGTATAAGAACCACGACTGAGCTAGACACAAGGCCTAGAGCCTGTAGAAGTGCTTGGACCACAAGGAACCACCCAAGGTAGTGACACAGGGGACCCACGGGGATGCGTGCAGTGTGAGAACACAGCCGCGAATCGCCGTTGACTTCTATGGGGAAAGTCGCGGTTGGAATTTTAAAGAAAAGGGACACTTAGAGGAGGACTTGGAGCAAACCCCTTTAGAACTAGGTCGTTCTAGAGTCTATACCCACGGGAGCACCGGAGTACTCGAGTTACCTCACCCAGGGAAGCCGGTGCATAGGTGTTTTTCGGGTCGGGTTTCGCTGCCGTTTTCAATGGCGATCTGCTGCAAAGTGCTGCTGGCGACCAAGTCGAAAGTGTTCGGGTGGATCCAAAGGTGGATCGAAGATCTGAAGAACCTGAAAGCAGAGGGGACAGAGTCTGGGTCACTAGCCAGTGACCAGGAAGGCGATGAGCAGATGCCCACCGATGTTGGGGGCTTCAGGTAGGTTGATGGTCGTCTTGACTCTTCAGCCACGAGGTCCAGGAGGCGTCGACGACAACCAGGAGCTGGATTCGAGCTGTCCCACAATGTTTGTCGATTGCAGGGGTGTCGTCGACCGGATTGGACCCAACAAGCCTTGGCAACGGCAAGTCTTGTGGAAATAGAAGAAGGACGGTGGTGCAGACCAGCAAGGTCTGGGGGACTCACCCAGAGAGGATAAGTCAGGGCACGCCTGGAGCAATCAGGGAAACCCAATTAGAATAAGAGTTGCCTTCGGGAGGGCCCACTAGCCAACGGACTAGCGACCGCGAAGGAGCCTCAAGTGGACGCACTTGGAGCTGGCTCACAGGACACTCATGGAGTGGAGGCCAGTGATCTTCGGTGCAGTCGGTACTGGAGGCGGGGGCTACTCAGAGCCCAAAGCACAACTTCGTGGGAGACCAGGAAGAGGATGCACTTGCAAATGTACTCGGTGTCCAGGGGTCACGGTTCCACGTTACCCACAACAGCTACGGGCCTCAGCTTTGCTGGGGACTCAGGGAAGCCTCGGGGAAGTCTGGAAATCCACCTCTGGTGTTGCAAAGACTTTGGCGTCCGGCGGGAGCTTCAGCGATGCAGACCGGACAATTGCTTCTTAGGTGCCTGCCAAGCAGGGGAGTCACTCCTTGACCCCAAGGGAGATTCTTCAGTCCTCTAATCTTGAAGTAGAGCATCGAAGGTCCAGGATTCTGTATCAGAGTTTCGTCCAGGTAAATCTAAAGTCCTAAGGACTGGGGTCCCATACTTATACCAAGTTAGGGGTTGGACATACTCTGGGGACCCACCTATGGGAGGGTCAGGGCAGAGGGTGTGGCCAGTTTCGCACAGAGCAGGGGCTGGAAGCCCCTGAGCCGGTTTGAACTGGGGTATGCACAGGGACACCAAATGTGCCCCCAGTGCAGGACTTCAAAGCACCAGAGAGTGCTCCCGCCCAGCCCCAATACACATCATCCTGTCTGGGGAGGTGGTTACACCTCCCTGGGACAGGAAACCTATTGTCCAGGCCTCCCTGCCGGAGTTTCAGTCAGCAGCAGGAGGCCAGACCCGTGTCTGTGGCAGCGGTCATCCATTTTGTGATGCCAGGGCTCTGGAAAGAAGTTACCGGGTATGCCGGTGGGTACATGTCTCTCCTCTAGAAGGGTGGAATGCTACCCCGCCGCCAGAACTGGCGGGGGGGTAGTATTCCAAGATGTTTGACAACAAACATGACATGTTTTGGTGCAGCCAGTCCACAGTTAGCATTCTACCGCGAGGATATAATGCACTTAAGAGTATATGGTCAGGCTGCACTACAAACATCATCAGAGAAGGGTCTCCGACCGCTGCAGAGGGACTCTGCTCATGCATAAGAACCAAGCACTCTGCCTTCAGGATTGATAAGGCCTGCCATAGGAGTGACTTATAGGTTTATATGTGTGCATATGCAGTGATATAGGTAACCTATATCACAGTAAGGGGTGCATGCACCACCTTACCCAGGCTGCAGTAGCAGACCTGTGGTGTCATTTTGGATGGCCTTCCAGGGGTGGCACAATACATGCTGCAGCCCCTGGTAGGCCTCTGTGGCACCTATGCCCTGGGTATATAGTATACCATATACTAGGGACTTATAAGGGCACTCCAGATTCCAATCAGAGATGTGCCTAAGGCACATGGAAACCATTTTAGAGAGGAAGCAGCTAGGCTGGGGTTCTGATTAGCAGGGCCCCAGCCAGACTAAAGTCGAAAAACAGTGAAGCATCAGCAAAAAGTGGGGGTACCCATGTGAAGCAGATCCTACTCTCCTACAGTGAAGAGTGGAGTAGAGTAGTGCAGATTGGAGTAGAGTGGCATAGAGTGGTGTGGCTTAGAGTGGAGTAGAGTGCCACAAAGTGGAGTGGCGTAGAGTGGCATGGCGTGGAGTGGAGCGCTGTGGAGAAAAGTGTCATAGAGTGTTGTGGAGGTACGTACAGTGAAGGGTCATAGAGTGGAGTGTCGTAGAGTGGTGTGTCATGGCATGGCATGCAGTGGAGCAGAGTAGAGTAGTGTAGAGTGACGTAGAAAGGAGTGTCATAGAGTGGAGTGGACTGTCGTAGAGTGGAGTGGAGTAGAGTATCATAGAGTGGAGTAGAGTGGCATAGTGTGAGT
This sequence comes from Calotriton arnoldi, assembly GCA_963921515.1. NCBI lineage: Eukaryota > Metazoa > Chordata > Amphibia > Caudata > Salamandridae > Calotriton > Calotriton arnoldi. Next base: position 646,939 of record CAWUFW010006463.1, read on the forward strand.
AGTGTGGCGTAGAGTGATGTAGAGTGTGGTAGAATAAAGGGGTGTAGAGTAGAGGGACATAATGGGAAGGTGCATAGAGTGGAGGGGCATAGAGTGTTGTGGCATAGAGTGGAGTAGAGTGGAGTGTCGTGGAGTGGAGTGTCATAGTCATGGTGTGCCGTAGAGTGGAGTGGCATAGAATGGTGTAGAGTGGAGTGGCATAGAATGGTGTAGAGTGTCAAAGAGTGCAGTGGCATAGAGTGCAGGGGCATAGAGTGGACTGGTGTAGAGTGGCGTAGCATAAAGTGGAGTTAATTGTAATAGTGTGGAGTAGAGTGGAGTACAGTGCTGTAGAATAGAGTAGAGCGGCTTAGTTTAGAGTGGAGTAAATTGTCATAGTATGGAAAGGCCTAGCGTGGAGTGGCGTGGAGTGGTGTAGGGTGGAGTAAACTGTTGTAGAGTGTTGTAGAGTGGAATGGCATCAAGTGGCATAGATTGTCGTAGAGTGGAGTGTCGTAGAGTGGAGTGTCATAGAGTACAGTGGTGTAGAGTGTCATAGAGTGAAGAGTCATAGGATGCAGTGGCGTAGAGTTGAATAGAGTGTCATAGAGTGGGGTGCCGTAGAGTGTCGTAGAGTGGAATGACGAAGTCTAGAGTAGTGTCACAGAGTGGAGTACAGTAGAATGGTGTAGAGTGTCATAGAGTGGAGTGGCATAAAGCAGAGTGGAGAAGAGTACAGTGGGGTGGAGCAGAGTGGCATAGATTGGAGTAGAGTGGCATAGAGTGGAGTAGAGTGGATTGGCATAGAGCAGAGTAGAGTGGCATAGAGTGGAGTAGAGTGGCATAGAGTGTATTGGCATAGAGTGGAGTAGAGTGGCATAGAGTGGAGTGGTATGGAGCAGAGACGCACAGCGTAGAGGGGAGTAGAGTGTCTTGGAGTAGAGGGTTGGTAGCACACTGCCATTGTAGACAACACATTTTCAATTGAAATGACCATTACATTTGCACAGACATACAGTTTCACTGATAAAACTACATTGCGCACAAATGATAATGTGTGGAAATGGCATCACCGGTGCATTGATTTGTTTTGGTCTTATTAAAATATTTGTTTTCACCAGTCTTCAGAATTACAAAAAATTTGCTTCATTAGGGTTTTCCTAATTCTGATATAATCTGAAATATTTGCACAGTTCATTTACAGACATTTACATTTTGCTATGTGCTAGAAAGAAATAACATCATACAGTCTTCCTACAAAACACCCCCATTACCCAGCATGAGTTTCACATAAATCCTCTCACTTAGAAGTCAGAGAAAGAAAAGTAAACATCAAGCTCCCTCAGAGGACAGAGACCAACATTTGACCTCTGTCTTTGAATGGACAGCAAATGTGACAAGATAAGAGCACAATTTAAAGGCCTGTTTACAAAAAGCAACATTGTGGGAGAATACATTTGTAGTATCTTGGTTATAGTGCTGTTCATGTCATCCACTGCTCCACCAGTGGAACACTGTGGAGATGATGTAATATGGAATGATGGTCTCTGGAAACCACAGTTGGAGAAGGGCTGAGCGCCTTGCTGGCTGCTCCTGGTGGGGCTGTATTACTGCTGTACTATTGATCTACAATAAATACTCCTAAAACATCTTAACCAGCCTGGAGTGACCACTACAACATTATACAGGCTATGCCCCAATTAAAGGAACAAAGGCATATACTGGCCTAAAACAAATAAAGCCAGAAAATAGAAAGCAAGCATCTGTGATTTACAAAACTCAAAGTCAATGGTAAGAAATGGGCAGAATGCATTCCCAGGGAAAATGTCCCAAATGTTGCCAAGAAGTCTTTGAAAACCAAACAGCTGAGATGTACCGGAGACTTCAACCTAAAAAGACAGAGCATTGTTTCAGCTTTATTTTTTGCTATGTTGTCACTTGCACACCAGAAACTCAAGCGGACCCAGTTATTTCTTAAAGGGACACACTCCAATGCCACATAATGGCCTCTCTGTGACTTTTGTGGCCTGAAAGAACGCCTTGTGGTCTGAACCCTTTAACCAGTCACACCCCCCCCTTGTGTGAAAAGTATCTGAAGGAGTGTGTGCTGGGTTTACGGTCGAGCCTAGTGGCAGCGCGCATGCGCTGCGCGCTTTGCGAGGCATGCAGTAGTCGAGTATGCTATGGAAGCCTCGCCTTCTACCTGCCCATATTTTTGATTGGCTGGTGTCATTGTCCTTGGTAAATGCTGGCTTCCGATTGATAATGAGGCTTGTTAGTCCCTCCTTGTTACCACCCTGTCGCCATTTGTTACCTCCCATGAGGACTGGATCTTTTACACGGTCTCCTTCATAAGTCGGTAGGCACAATTTTTTTTTTATTTGCAGCGCGGTCCGCTTTCACTTTTGCGTCCGCGCTTGTTTATTTAATTAATTTGCCGCAGGGCCGAAAGGGAGCGTTTCTACTCACTAATCTAACAAGCATTTGCAATGCAATAGGTCTCGCATTTACGCGAGTTTGAGCTATGACATTGCAAATAACAATGCCTTTTATTTTAGTTTTCGTTTTTAAAACATAAATAAAAGGCATTGTCATTTACAATGCCAATAGCTTAAACTCGCCTAAATGCGAGACCTATTCCATTGCAAATGCTTGTTTTCATGGTGGCTAAACAGTGACAGCTCTTAGAGAGGAGCCGTTTGCAGGAAAAGATAAAACTATAGTAATCTTCAAGTCCATCAGTGTTAACTCAAAGGCACAGTTTTCTTCCTTAAGGTCACCCTGAGAAGAGGAATGTGTTGAATAAAAAGAATATTGCATGTCAGGGATCAATTAAACCATTGTACTATGGCAACTGTACATGTGCCAAAAGTACGCTTTAGGCCTAGTTCACAAAATTATTATAAAAAAGTTATAGTTTGTTCAAATAGTAAAAGCAAGCAAGAGTTGGCGTGATGTGAGGGTACTCACGCTGTCTCTCTCCCCGTTCATCCAAGATGACAGAGGATTCTCCTTGGAGAGCCCAGCATCTCTCTCTTGTATTGGTTCTGTCTCTGACTGATACAGCATTCGCATTCCCACCTGGACACTGAGATGGAACCACCCACAGTACTGAGAGTTGACAACACCCTTCATGTCCTGCCAGTTAGGAGAAGCGGGTCTGGACACTCCTGTCCTCACCCCCACACCGCCCCACCGATGGAGGAAGCAGAGACCACTCCCAAAAGGCGATTTGCCTACAATAAGATTTTCCAGTTTGATTACTGTAATTTGGATTTCTTTTCTGTCCGTTTGCGTGAACGACTGCTTCTTTGTTATTGAGTTTTGATTTTTGTTCGCTGGACTGAATCAGCTGACCAGACCATCTCCCCCATATTGGCTGGTCAGGTAAGGCCTTTAAAAAAGATTGCCCGATGCTATTTTCTCTGAGCAGGAATGACTAATTGCTCATAAAAACTACCACGTTTGCATGCATAACTTACATTTTATTTTGTTTTGATGTTTTTGCTGTGCTATGAATACGTGTGAGGCATTCTACCTCCTGGGAAAGGCTTACTTGGTATTCACTCCACCTTAAAGTGCTTGTATATTGCCTATTTGTTATTGATATGTTCTGGCTTTATTGTGAAGCAATCTGAAGCCTCCTTACCATGTCCGCACTATAAAGATCACAAAAAATCACAATTAAAAAAAATTAAATTACAGGTACCCCTGTCTGGTCACATTTTACAAGTCGAGTTAAAACTTAAAAAAGGCATACGATTTGAAAATAGGCTTAACTGTGTGCATGCGATATTAATAACATTAAGATTAGTAGAAAGTTCGCTTCTCAGAAAATAGACAAACCCCATTAGAAAATACTCTTCTGAAGGCTCTCAGCTCAAATAGAAATATGACCAGAGAGGAGTACATGGAGAGTCCTCAGGGTAATAATAGGTCCTATCTCTGACTTACATCCCTCTGACTGGTTACTCATCAGGCCAAACCCACAACAAAGGGGACTGTGCTGGGAGTGAAGAATGCTGGCTATGAAGTCTGTTCAGCCTGCCTAGATGAGGCAAAAAACAAAGAATCCATCCAAAAAGAAAATCAAAATTGGGCTCACCGCAAACACATGGTCTGCCTTGTATTGCTGCACACATGCTAAACCTACTGGGCCAGATTAATAATCGAAGGAGTAATAAATGAAGATGTCCTTTTGAAGCTCCTGGCATGCACTGGAATCAAGGCTTTGGGACTCTTGCTTTGATCTACCTAGAACATTGCTTCTCGTTTGTATGTTGTTACAAGCGTCATATTTTCTGTTTTCAAGGATGTCTTTCCTGGAGAAAATATCTCAGAGACTGGAAAAAAAACTGCTTTGCCTCCAACACATATTTATGCAATATGGCACAACTTCATTTTGGCTACCAGATAGCTGAATGAAAAGACGCAGGCCATTTTACATGCCTATATGTAGTGTTTCCTACACCACTGTATACATTTTTCATGTGATGAATTCTGTTTATGTTATGTTATGTTATATTATTTTGATTTATAGCGCGCACGGATACTCACGAGTGTCCCGGCGCGAATGTGTGGAGTGCGAGAGGGAACAGTAACCCCATGTGAATTGAGTTACTTCCATCCAGATTATGGAGCCGATTTGCCAACAAATGAATTCCACAATCAAGCTGCTTCCTCTGAGACCTTCCCTGCAGGAAGGCAAAGACTAGATTATGTAGATTTTACTAACAGTGGTGACATTTTGCACCAACATTTATTTTTATTAAAGACTGCCCAGCCTGACAAGTTCAATATTTGCACTCCCTGGGTAGTGCAGTAATACAATTTTCTTGCAATCAGATTGTCAAAAAGTCAGTGCAAAATTGCAAAAGCAATAGTTCAATCAATAATTAATGATGCCAGACTCTCCTCATCTGCAAGTACAATCAATAATTAATGATGCCAGACACTCCTCATCTGGCAGTACAATCAATAATTAATGATGCCAGACTCTCCTCATCTGGCAGCACAATCAATAATTAATGATGCCAGACTCTCCTCATCTGGCAGCACAATCAATAATGATGTCAGACTCTCCTCATCTGGCAGCACAATCAATAATGATGTCAGACTCTCCTCATCTGGCAGCACAATCAATAATTAATGATGCCAGACACTCCTCATATGGCAACACAATCAATAATTAATGATGCCAGACTCTTCTCATCTGGCAGCACAATCAATAATTAATGATGCCAGACTCTCCTCATCTGGCAGCACAATCAATAATGATGTCAGACTCTCCTCATCTGGCAGCACAATCAATAATGATGTCAGACTCTCCTCATCTGGCAGCACAATCAATAATTAATGATGCCAGACACTCCTCATATGGCAACACAATCAATAATTAATGATGCCAGACTCTTCTCATCTGGCAGCACAATCAATAATTAATGATGCCAGACTCTCCTCATATGGCAGCACAATCAATAATTAATGATGCCAGACTCTCCTCATCTGGCAGCACAATCAATAATTAATGATGCCAGACTCTCCTCATCTGGCAGCACAATCAATAATTAATGATGCCAGACTCTCCTCATATGGCAGCACAATCAATAATTAATGATGCCAGACTCTCCTCATCTGGCAGCACAATCAATAATTAATGATGCCAGACTCTTCTCATCTGGCAGCACAATCAATAATTAATGATGCCAGACTCTCCTCATATGGCAGCACAATCAATAATTAATGATGCCAGACTCTCCTCATCTGGCAGCACAATCAATAATTAATGATGCCAGACTCTCCTCATCTGGCAGCACAATCAATAATTAATGATGCCAGACTCTCCTCATCTGGCAGCACAATCAATAATTAATGATGCCAGACTCTCCTCATCTGGCAGCACAATCAATAATTAATGATGCCAGACTCTCCTCATCTGGCAGCACAATCAATAATTAATGATGCCAGACTCTCCTCATCTGGCAGCACAATCAATAATTAATGATGCCAGACTCTCCTCATCTGGCAGCACAATCAATAATTAATGATGCCAGACTCTCCTCATCTGGCAGCTAGTCCTTTCTTGATTCTTACCATATGGAACCAATACATCTGCATATCTGGTTTTCCTCAAGGACTCCCTTTGTGGTCCCTAATACTGGGGAGACCCACCACTGGTGTCCTCACCCTGAGTCTCAAGGGGCTACCCCCCACATCTGCAACAGATGAAAGAAGGACCCTTCATTGTGTACTAGTAGACCACTGAGTCCAATTGAAGACTATGGGGCAGATTTACGTTGAACTAAGGCAGCGCGGCGCAGCAAGTCATTTTGCTGGCTGCGCTGCGTTAGTTTTGAAGCACAGGGATGCGACATATTTACAACAATATGTCGCATCTCTGTCCTTCCCCCTGCGCTGGCGCACAAACTGCAGCCATGCGCCAGGCGCAGGCACCCTTGCACCATGGTGCAAGGATGCCTGCGTCGTGGGGAGATTGTTTTTGTGCAGGAAGGGCACCTTCTTGCACAAAAACAATCAATACAAGCATTTTCCTCTTTCAATGCGTGCTGTAGAATGCAGCACGCATTGAAAGAGGAAAACGAGGAGAAATGAAAACATTTCTCCTCGCTGCATCTCGCTACGCCACCTCTAGGGTGGCGTAGCTTCAGACGCATCTCCAGAGTTACGATTTCTCGTAATTCTGGAGATGTGTCTCGTTCCATGAGTGTTGCGTGGGAACACCCACAGCAACACCCATGGAACGCCCCTTCACCGCAAAGTGCTGCGTGTGAAGGGGCCGTATTTACAAGGAGAGGAAAAGTCACGCAGGGTGGCTTTTCCTCTCCTTGTAATATGGAGCAGCCTCTGCGCCACCAGTACGTCAGGAAAAGTGACGTACTGGTGGCGCAGGGGGCTCGTAAATCTGCCCCAAAGTGCTTGACTCATAAGTTCATTTACAAGGATGAAACGGAGGAGGTCTTTAAGGTCGTCCAGCCAGGCCCTACTTCATATCCATGAAGTGAACAAATAGTGCAGTTGTTTCTGTTTATTTTCGTATCAAACTGCTAGGTTGTGGCACTAGGCGCCCCTCACTAAGCCAAACTTCTCATCACCTAACTTTCAGGAAAGCCATTTAACAGTGGAATCCCCCTATTTTAAAAGATAAGGAAAAGTAAAAAAGTTTATTTGGCAAAAAAAAAAAAAAAAGAAAAAATATGTTTACATTGCATATTAACGTAGATTAATTCTATTTATTTATTCTAAATGTAGAACAATGCAAAAACGTAACAACATTATTAACTTAATTTTGAATTAATTCATTATTTAATTTAAATATATTGAATACAATAAAAATATATTTATTCTGAATTTTAAATTAAAATATATATTCAGACTTAAAGTAATAAAATGACTTTGTTTACAGATTAACTATTATTAAAGTGATTCATAGAATTAAATAAATTAATGTAATTATATTTTAATAAAAAGTTAAGCTCCATTAAATTGTAAATTCAAAAAGGTTGTTAAAATATTTTATAATTAAAAATGAATATGTTTTATTGTTAAATATTTATCACCATTAAAAGTATTTATTTATATTTTTACTACTTTAGATAATGTAAGTTTATTTATCATCACTTCCTATGGGGTTATATTTTAGGTTCCTACCTCCATTATTTTGTGTGGGAGGGTGCTGCAGTGTGTTAGAAATTAGGTTTCTGGTTGGCTAGGGTCTGCACCTAAGCCACGCAGAACCCACCACTCTAGTCAGGTCAAGTAAGTTACTCACCATACATAAACTGTGCTCACCCTCTTGTAGCTTGGCGCAGAGCAGTCAGGCTTATCATCAGAGGCAATGTGTAAAGCATTTGCGCATCACACTCACAGCAGTACCACAATGAATACACCACAAAAGAGATTCCACAAAGAATTATATACAAATATATTGTACATAAATCAAAGACCAAATGACATAAATCATAACAATTGTGCATATATTGCAAATCCTTCTGTTGGACTTGGCCTTTTTTTCAGGGTCATCCCAGAACTTTTTGCCTTCCTCCTGGTGTTGGTTGTTTTAGGACTCTGGGCACTTTATCACTGCTGTTCAGTGTTAAAGTGCATGTGCTCTCTATAGTAAACATGGTAAGATTGGTCTACACCTGTTTGGCGTATTTAATTTACCTATCAGTCCCTTGTAAAGTGGTATCTCATATACCCAGGGCCAGTAAATGAAATGCTACTGGTGGGCTTGCAGCGCTGCTTGCGCCACCCACCAAAGTAGACTTTCAAACCAGTCTCAGGCCTCTGCCATTGCAGGGCCTGCGTAAGCAGTTTACAGTGGCTGTGACGTGGCACATAAAGTGGGTGCCACGTCTGTGATGCCCCTTTTACTACATATCAGTCACCCCTAAAGTAGGCCCTAGCTAGCCCAATGGGCAGGGTGCGCTGTAGGTAAAAGGTACGACATGTGCCTTAACTGTGTGGCATGACCTGGTAGTGACAAACAGCCATTTTGGTTTCTCACTACTGTGAGGCTGCCCTCTCATAGGAATGCATTGGGGATTCCCTGATATGTGTTTCAGTGGTAATTCCTGACATGAGAGGAGTAGCATGATCAAGTTTGGTATGTTTGTAATAGTGGTAATAAATACTGCGTAATGGTGTTCGCAGATTTGTTATCACTATTTTAGAAATGCCACTTTTAGAAGTGGGCATTTCTGTGTGCTATGTGTCTTTGTGCCTGCCTGTTGTGTATTGCATGTCTGGCTCTGGATGACAGGGGCAGGGGAGGTCCAGTAGCTCCAGAGAGTCTGGGTGAGTCAGCGCTAGGTTGAATAGGCCGATTTGCATTTGGAGTATTGGAAGGAGTAGCACCTGGACCTGAATAGGACTGTGCCTGCCTTACACAATGCTGGCTCCCTCCCCCTGTGGTGTGTCTGGGGCCAGAGCCTACACTGACAAAGGAGGTTGTTGTGCACTGTAAAGATGTTCTACGTGCCCCCAAGAACTGGTTTGGACTGGGCTTAGGCCTGTGCCAGGGGGGAAGAACAGAGACACTGACTGATATAAATATTGGGGATGTGACCCCATGTAAATGTTGTGCTGGGGGGCGTGGCCAAGATGGCGGCTGAGTAAGACATGCGTGTTCGTCTGTCCAGCCTGCCGCCGGCCTTAATGCCTAATTCAGTGCCGACGGCCCCCTAAATCGGCGGAGCCCGCTGGTATGCGCGGTGGGCATCCAAGAGCATTGACTGGAGCCAGCCAGAGGGTGGGATTGCAGAGCTGGACAGATCGCCGGAGGCGGCGGCCGGAGGCCGGAGCAGGTGCGGCGGTATGCCGCGAGGGCACAGCGCCTGGCACGGATGTGGAGCCGCTGTGAGGCCCCGAAATCGGGGCGAGAGAGGCCCAGGCCCGTTGTATCGCCCGAGGACCCGAGGTGATGGATTCCGGAGGGGGAGGCGGCCCCCGGCCAGCGGAGTGGAGATCAGGCGTGCTCCCAGAGGGGAACCAGTGCGAGCGGAAGATGACCCGGAGAGAGGTCCCGGTGGGGACGAGCTGCGGCCCGGCGGACCCGGACCCAGAACGGCTGCTTCACCTCAAGGCGAAGAAGGTGCTTGTGATTACCGCTGGGAGAGTGAGAGAGACAGAACGAGCGAGGCGGCTGGCAGGCCTGGCAGTGAGCGCATTTTCGGACTAGTGGGCCCGAGCGTAGGCCTAGCATTTGTGACCACTGCGCTCCTGGTCTGGGGCCTTCCTGGTGGGGCTGGGCCCTTCCGTTGCATACGGACCAACAAGATTGACGACGCGAGAGCCCCTGCGCCGGCTGGCACAGTGGTGGGAGCCTGGGCCCCACAGTGTGGGGTGTGGCACGCCCCGGTCGGGAGGCCCGGTCTAGGGAGGAGGACAGAGAGGAGTCGCCATCCTTGGGAGTTCTGCCGATGAAGCTAAGTCACTAGCGGAGAGAGGTGCCTGGGACAGCCTGGCTGACGGCGCTTTCGAGGGCATGCAGGCCCTGGCGTGTGGCCTTTCCCCCTGACCCACGCGGCAATTGAGCTGGAGCTTTTATAGCGGGGCTAGACTGTCTCACCACCAACAGGCCAATATTTCTGAGGACCCGACGGCCAGGAACAGCGGCGACAGGTTAGGGTCTGGCAGAGCAAAGGGAGAGGAGCTCCCTTGGGTGGGGGCCCTGACTAAAGCGGTCCACGTCCCCGAGGGCGGCGAGAGAGAGAGACAGGCCCTGAGTCAGAGCTTGCAGTGCGGTCAGCGGCTAAACAGAAGGCAAGGAGAGAAGTTCGAGCCTGCACCGCGGTTGCCCCAATGGCGAACCCCAGAGCCAAAAAAGGGGGGGTCAATCAGGGACTTGCTTCAGAAAACCGGAGGCTCCCAAAAGGGAGATAAAAAGGGCGGGTCAGCAGGGCAGCCTCCCCAACACATCAATACCCAGAGGCGCCGGTGACGAACCCATACATGGAAGCCCTTTTCCTGAGCCTGAGGGAAGACCTACTGGCAGTAAAGCGTGATCTCACAGGAGAAATGCAGACCATCCGTACGGAGGTAACAGACATCGGGGACAGGGTGGATGCCCTAGAGGGAAGGGACACGTCGCACAAGGAAGAATTACAGCAGATGCAACAGGAGGTAATCTGACTCAATGAGCAACAGTTAGATCTCCAGGCACATGTGGAGGATCTGAAGAACCGCTACAGGCAGAATAAGACGCAGAGGGAGAGGACATCGAGCAATACGTCACCAGTCTGTTCAAGGCTATCCTGGGTGAGGCTGCACCTGACGAGATCTGCCTGAATTGAACCCATAGGGTAGGCAGTTGGGGTTCGGGGAGAGCACGCCCGCTGGACATTTTAACGTGCGTGCATAGCTGCCCCTTGAAAGAACAGATTCAGAAGAAGGCTTGAGAAGCACGGTCGATAGTCTTTCAGGGTCAGACCCTTCACCTTTTCCAGGATTTTGCGGCCTCAACACTCCAGAAACGCAGCGAATTCAGGCAAGTCACAGCGTTCCTCAGGGAGAAGAAGGGTCACCCATTTCGTTTGGTGTTCCGTTGGGAGGGCCAGCTGAGACAGCTGAGTTAGCTGTCAGAGGCTTGTGACCTGCTTGAAATTGAACGCTCAGAGGATGCTAGGGGGCCAACTCACTCAAACAGACCCGACCGAGAGGCGGGAGGCAGATGGAGGAGAATCGGCGGTGGTCGCAGAGGCACGGGCCCCGACCGCGAGACCATGGCAGCCGAGAGAAAAGCTGTGCTGGACACGGTCTCCAAAGGCACCATGGTTGGTATTAAACAACGCAGTCACTGTCGACATGAGATGAGACGGCGTCGGGCGGAGAGGAAGAATGCGAGATAAAGATCTGGAGAAGTTCGGCCGTGGTCTTCCAAAACACCCCTTCAGGCACCACACCACTGGTAATGGGATGGCGGACTGCTTAGCTTCCCCATGCCAGGGACACTTTCCCATCACGAAAGACTCTATGACCTGTTGGTTTGTTATGACTTTTTATGTTTGGTTCAGGGTTTGGGGCAACGTTCTGGGGCTCTCCTTCCGAGGAAATAGGTATAGGAATAGAGCGCTACATGCGCTTGCCGAGGATTCCTCCTCAACTTTTGGGCACAACTCGACGATCAGCTTCCCTACTACAGCTCGGCTCACCAGACATCCTACACTATGAGGGTAAAGCTTCTTAGCATAAACATAAAAGGCCTTAATAACCCCACCAAATGAGCAGCAATACTCTCCCTCCTGGAACACTCGCAGAGCGACATCTGCCTGCTCCAGGAAACGCATCTTGTGGTGCAAGATACTCATAGAATGCATTCTAAGAAATTTCCTATGCAGTTCTGGTCGTCTGGGAGGGCGAAGAAGGGCGGGGTGGCAGTTCTCCTATCTCACCGTTTCCGGGGGTCGGCCCTAGGCACTTGCTTCGAAATAACGGGCCGGGTTCTAGCTTTGTGGATACAGTTGGGGACGCTTCAGTTTACCGTGGCCTCTCTCTACGCCCCCAACCAATGCCAAGAAAACTTCATAACAGAGGCGCTAGAGGAGTTCTCTAGTCCCCATACCGGGCTCTTTTTGTGGGGGGGGCTTTAATTTAGTCATGGATGGGGGGGCTTGACCGCTCGGCACAGCGAGGGGACAGACGCGGGCATTCACACTCGAGGGACGGGCTTGGTTGTTGGATTGTGGTTTACATGACGTATGGCGACCCCAGAATCTGGAGGAACGGGACTGTACGTTCTTCTCCGCAGCGCACAGGTCTTATGCATGACTAGATCATTTCCTAGCCTTCCCAGCGGCGTGGGAAGTCACGTTAGACTCTTCCATTAAACCCCGCTCCCTCTCCGATCACGCTGCCATCACGCTCACTTTTCAGGTACCCACAGACACTCCCCAGTGACCTACCTGGCACCTCCGTGAAACCCTGCTACACTCTGCTGACACAGTAGCCTCATTTAGACAAGTGATTACTAACTACCTGGCAGTAAATGACATGGGGTGGTACCACTGTCCTCAGTCTGGGAAGCTCTTAAGTTAGTCACCAGAGGGGCTCCTACAGTGCAGTCAGCACGCGAAAACAAAATCAGAAAGGACAAACGGGAGGAACTGGGGAAAATTGTGCGAGAACTTGAATCCACACACAAGCGTACATGCACGGCTCCAACTTAAACGCCTCGACCTTGACAAGGCCGAATATGCCATGCTTCGCCTCAAACACAAATTCCACTTGGGTTCTAACAGAAGGGGTCGGATGCTAGCTCATTGCCTTCGTGGCTCCCAACATGCCAACACAGTAAGAGCTATTCAGACACTATCGGGTTGGATGATGCACGACGCCACGAGTATAGCGGCTGAAATTCGGGCATTCTATACAAATCTATATACGAATGATCACTCTGCGGCCCCTGATCCACTTTCCTATCTTCAGGCTGCTGCGGTTACCCAGTTACCCGCGCAGGAATCAGACACGCTCGACCAACCCATTAGACTTGAGGAGGTGATTGCTGCAATTGCCAGATTAAAGCCTCTGAAAGCCCCGACCCTCGGTCTAGGTCCACTCTCTCCTCGCAGCTCCGCTGTGCCGTCTCTTGCCTCCAGACCCCGACCTCCTCCTTGGGAGGTTCGAGGCTGCTGCCCGCTCCTGCGCCTGCTGCCCGCTCCAACTGGGACCAGACTGCCTGCAACCACCGTTACCTTTCTCAGCCATTTTTTTCTTAATTTTTTCCCTGTTGTGCCACTGTTATTGTGCCCATCTGTGTCTTGCTCTAATTCCACCACTGTTTTTATTTTCTCGTGACTGCCTGTTCCTTTTGCCTTTCGCTGCTGCTGCCCCTGCGGCCCCTCCCCAGCGGAATTCCCCCCCGGAATTCCCCCGCTCCCACCTCCCCTACTTAATGGCGGCCGCTGCACAGTTGCACCGCCAGCGCGCCGAAGGCAAGCCCGTCTGCGCTTGTCCGCGACCCCACCGCGGCAAGCGCCAGGAACCCTAGGCCTCCCACTTCCCATCGCTACGACACCACCACCCTCCTCGCACTCAACCCTGGAAAACTTAGAGAATGCCACAGGCCTCGCCGAACACGACCCACGGCCAGTTCTCCTGCCGCCACTGCCGCCAGACCCTCACTGCCACCCCGGCCTCCAACACCGGTGACACCCTAAAATGCATCCTCCTCAACGTACGCTCCGTACAAAAACACGCCATGGAAATCTGGAACCTACTCGACTCTCTCTCGCCCGACATTGCCTTCTTCACAGAGACCTGGAACAATGCATCCTCTGCCCCCCGACATCAGCACCGCCATCCCAGATGGATACAAGATCCAGAGGAAAGACCGCCCCAACCACCCAGGAGGGGGCCTCACCATCGCCCACAAAAGCACCCTCCGCCTCACCACCTCCAGCAAAACCTTCCCCTCTGCCGAACACCTGCACTTCCAGATCCAGACCACCCCCAAAGCCACACTCCGAGGAACTCTCGTCTACAGACCCCCGGCCCCCGAACACCCCTTCGCCACCACCATCACCGACTTCATCGCACCCCACGCCATCGCCTCAACAAACTATATACTCATTGGAGACCTGAACTTCCACCTCGACAACCCCAGCGACCCCAACTCCACTATCCTTTGTGACAACCTCGCCAGCATCGGACTTAAACAACTCGTCAACACACCGACCCACATAACAGGACACACCCACGACCCCATCTTCGCAGCAGGAAACAGCATCCAATTCAGCCACACAATGCAGCCGCCATGGACCAACCACCACTGCGTACACTTCGCCATCAACAAACCCAAGGTACCCAAACCAGCCCCACGCCCACCATGAAGGAACTGGAGAAAGGTTACCGACGAGCAACCTAACTCCACCCTCACCCGAGACAACCACACCTGGGCACCCGACGCAAATGACGCAAACGACACAGCCAGAGAACTCCACACCTGGATCTCCAACTGTGCGGACGAGCTCGCCCCGCTACGCAACCCCGACAGACAACGCCCCAGGAAAGCCGCCTGGTTCACCACCGCTCCCCAAGAAGCCAGACGCAGCTGCAGACGCCTGGAGAAGAACTGGAGAAACACCAAGACAACCGAAAACCACACCACCTACAAGTTCTCCATGACGGACTGCCACAACCAGATCAGAGCCACCAAGAGGAAATTCATCCACAACAAAATCCTGGCCAACTCCACCAACTCCAAGGAACTTTTCAGTGTCATTCAAGAATTCACCAACCCACGCAGCGAAGCTACAGACATCACCCCGTCCCAAGACCTCTGCGACAATCTTGGAACCTATTTCCACCTCAAGATCACCTCAAGATCAAAAACCTCTACGACAACTTCATCGACCATCCACCAGGCGCCACAGACGGCCCCCCAGAAACACCAGCCAGCCCACCATCTCCAACTGGACACCGATCATGGCCGAAGACACTGCCTTGACCATGAAAAGCATCCACTCTGGGGCCCCCACCGACCCTTGCCCCCCTCACATCTACCACAGAGCCGCGGCCACCATCGCACCCGAACTACAACGACCATCAACACCACCTTCAAAACAGGCACCTTCCCAGACAACTGGAAGCGCGCAGAAGTCAGACCCCTGCTCAAGAAGCCCACAGCTGACCCCACCGACCTCAAGAACTATCGGCCCATCTCGCTCCTCCCCTTCGCAGCCAAAGTTGCAGAAAAAACAGTCAACAGGAAACTGACACGATTCATTGAAGAGAACGCCGTCCTCGACCCGTCCCAATACGGATTCCGAAGCAACCACAGCACAGAGACCACCCTACTCACCGCCACAGATGACATCCGCACCCTCCTGGACCAAGGCCACTCCGCAGCCCTCATCCCACTCGACCTATCAGCGGCCTTCGACACCGTCTCCCACCGCACACTAGTCGCCAGACTACATGACGCAGGCATACAAGGAACAGCCCTGGACTGGATCCGATCATTGCTCACAGGAAGAAGCCAAAGGATCAGACTCCCACCCTTCCTCTCCGACCCCATGAAAATCACCTGCGGAGTCCCGCAGGGTTCATCACTGAGCCCCACCCTCTTCAACATCTACATGGCCCCCCTCGCAGCCATCGTCCGACAACACGGCCTCAACATCGTATCCTACGCCGACGACACCCAGCTCATCCTCTCCCTCACCAAAGACCCCACCACTGCCAAACTCAACTTCCAGAAAGACGTTGCAGTCTGGATTACCAACAGCTGCCTGAAGCTCAATGCCGAGAAGACAGAAGTCCTCGTCCTCGGTACCACCCCTTCTGCATGGGACAGCACCTGGTGGCCGACCGCCCTTGGAAGCCCACCTACCCCCTCCGACCACGCCAAGAACCTCAGCATCGTACTCGACTCATCACTCACCATGAACCGACAGGTCAACGCCGTCACCTCCAGCTACTTCGACACCCTCCGTATTCTCAGCAAGACCTTCAAGTGGATCCCCCCTGATTCAAGGAAGACAGTCACCCACGCACTCATCACCAGCAGAATGGACTATGGAAAAGCACTCTATGCTGGCATCAACAAGTCCCTACTTCGCAAACTCCAGACAATACAGAACACCGCCGCCAGACTCGTCCTCTGCATCCCCCGACACGGACACATCAGCCAACACCTACGAAGTCTCCACTGGCTCCCCGTGGAGAAAAGAGTCACTTTCAAAATCCTCACTCACGCCTGCAAATGCCTACACAACAAGGGACCCAAATACCTCAACGACAGAATCAACTTCCAAGTACCCAAAAGAAACCTCCGATCTTCCAACCTCGCACTGGCGAAACCCTGCGCATCCACAGAGCCAGAGCAGGCGGAAGATCCTTCTCTCACATTGCAGCCAAGACCTGGCACGAGCTACCGGCAGACATCAGACGCGCCCCCTCCCTGAACACCTTCAGGAAGACCCTCAAGACCTGGCTCTTCGGCTAAACAGATCTGCGGACCCCCCTCCCTCAGCGCCTTGAGACCCTCACAGGTGAGTAGCGCGCTTACAATTCCCTGTTTGATTGATTGATTGAGGACGGTTTCGGTGCAACCTTTTACAAGACCTTCTGTGCAGAAATCGCCCCCTCTTAACCCGCCTCTTCAATTCGTTTGCCGAGACCAGATCAAAGTCAGACTCTATGCTGCAGGCATCCATCTTGGTGATCCCGAAACTGGGGAAGGACCCTGAGCTGTGCAGCTCCTACCGCCCGATTTCCCTGCTTAACATTGTCGCAAAACTATTTACCGGTATTCTGGCACACCGCCTCAACCCATTGATCCCTTCACGTCAATGCGGGGACAACACCAAGCGCTTGTGTCACCTCATAGACAAGGTTAATCCGTCCCGAGAAGAGGCTCTCCTGCTGGCGGTGGGCGCGGAGAAGGCGTTCGATAGGGTGCACTGGCCCTATCTGTTCGCAACCCTTAAGCATTTTGGGCTTGGAGACCGGTTCCTGAGTTGGATTCAGGGCATATATAACGCGCCCAGGGCGCCAGTTCGGGTGAATGGGTTGAACTCGGAGGGTCTGCGTGTGGAGCGGGGCACTCGACAGGGCTGCCCACTCTCCCAGCTTCTGTTTGCCCTATACATGGAACCCCTGGCCCAGAGGTTGCGGGACGATCCCAGGGCGATGGGCATTAAGTTTGGTGCAGACCAACATCTTATCAGCCTCTATGCAGATGACATTATTTTCTCAGTCGCCCAGCCTATTTCTTCACTAGCTACGATCATCTCCGAGCTTTATGCGATTGGGTCGGTATCGGGTTTTAAGCTGAGCCTGAGAAAATCACAAACATTGACCCTCACTGTCAAGCCGCAAACGGAGCAAGTTCTCCGGGCTCGATATGGGTTTCAGTGGGTGGATGCAGCACTCCCATATTTGGGCATTACGCTTGATAGAAGTCTTCCTAAAACGGTCCGGACAAATTTCTCCTGCCTTGGAGACATGATTCGTAAAGACTTGGAATTGTGGCATCGGCTGCCAGTTTCCTGGATGGGCAGGATTGCCACAGTTAAAATGAACATACTCCCGAGGGCTCTATATCTTTTCCAAGCGCTCCCGCTCCACCTGGAGAACTTAGGCAGCTCCAGCAGTGCATTGATCGCTTCATCTGGGGGAGAGTGAAACCCTGCCTGCAGAACCAGCTGCTGCAGCGCACTAAACTTGAGCTCGGTCTTGCGGTCCCCAATATCCTACGGTACTTCCAGGCCGCCCAACTTAGATTCATAGTGGAATGGAACCGTCCTTTGACCAAAAAACACTGGGTCTACATGGACCAAACCATTGCGTGCACGAATATTTGGAGGGAGGCCTGCGGTGAGATTGCCTCACTTTTAAATTGTTACGAACTGTTGTAAGGGGTCAAGAATCTGAGGGCCATTAGTCTTGGCTGCCTTTAGGATTAGTGTTTTTAAACTGCTATTTTAAATTTGCTCATTTGCACAATTACTTGCGCTTGGTGTTCCGGTTTTAAGTTGCTTTTTAAACTGCCTAGCTGCACATTTACCTTGCTTGCCTTCTCGATCTGAGCACCGTTGCGTCACGGCTGGTGCCGATTGAGCGGAGGGCGTTTCAGATCAAACGTGCCTTTCCTGCCATGCACTACACACGCATTTCCGGGTGGGGCAGGGTGTTGTTTCCCGCCACATACACTGATTTAGGGAGATGTCTGAGCAGACGCGCAGATACCTGCGGTGAGATTGCCTCACTTTTAAATTGTTACGAACTGTTGTAAGGAGTCAAGAATCTGAGGGCCATTATTCTTGGCTGCCTTTAGGATTAGTGTTTTTAAACTGCTATTTTAAATTTGCTCATTTGCACAATTACTTGCGCTTGGCGTTCCGGTTTTAGGTTGCTTTTTAAACTGCCTAGCTGCACATTTACCTTGCTTGCCTTCTCGATCTGAGCCCCGTTCCGTCACGGCTGGTGCTGATTGAGCGGAGGGCGTTTCAGATCAAACGTGCCTTTCCTGTCACGCACCGCACTACGCACGCATTTCCGGGTGGGGCAGGGTGTTGTTTCCCGCCACATACACCAATTTAGGGAGATGCCTGAGCGGACGCACGCAGTGGTCGCGCCAGTGGCGCGCCAAAGGCGCGCCTAAGGCAAGCCCGTCTGAGCCCATCCGCACTCGGGCTGGGCTCAGGGCCATAACCCCTGCCCGTTTTCCGATGGGCGACGGGTCTGGTCGCAAATATTCTAGAGAGGCTTTACTGTCACTCAACAGGACAGATAATAAGTCTATGTGCGCACTGCTTGACTTACAAAGTGAACCTAGACAGTGTAATCAGTGCAAGCTAACTTTTAGCTTTACTAAAATAAAAAAATGCTCAGCTTTAAGACCCCATAAACAGCCGCTCGTAAGAGACGCAAAGTTGATCTCGGCCATGCTTATTAATGCACGGTCCTTGGTTAAACACAATGTGGAATTCGCAGGCCAGGGGACGGGGCCGGGGGATGGAGCACCCGACCCGGGGCCCGGACGGAGCTCCTGAACGCAGCCAAGCGAGGGGGCTCCCCGGGTATGACGGAACCCCGTCTCGGGCCTTTGGCAATGCGGCAGGCTGGGGGATGGGGCCAGGGCTGGAGCACCCAACCTGGGGCCCAGCGGGGCCCCTGGACCCAGCCGGGGCTCCCGGGCCCAGAGGCGCAGGGGACGCCTCCCCGGGCCCGCGGGACACCGTCCCGGGCACCCTGCCACGCGGCATGACCAAGGACGGAGCCCGAGGTGGGGAAGCTGCCCTCCCCGGGGCCCTCAGGGGCCCCAGACGGAGCACCTAAACGCAGCCAAGCGAGGGGGGCTCCCCGGGCACGACGGAACCCCGTCTCGGGAGTTTGGAAATGCGGCAGGCTGGGGGACGGGGCCTGGCGGGGCCCCTGGACCCAGCCGGGGCTCCCGGGCCCAGAGGCACAGGGGAAGCCTCCCCGGGCCCACGGGACCCTGCGGCAGGACCGAGGACGGAGCCCGGGGTGGGAAGGTCATCCTCCCCGGGGACCTCAGGGGCCCCGGACGGACCTCCTGAACCCAGTCAAGCGAAGGGGGCTCCCCGGGCATGACGGAACCCCATCTTGGGCCTTTGGCATAGCGGCAGGCCGGGGGACAGGGCCCAGGGCTGGAGCACCCGACCCGGGGCCCGGCGGGGCCCCTGGACACAGTTGGGGCTCCCGGGCCTGGAGGCGAAGGGGAAGCCTCCCCGGGCCCGTGGGACCCCATCCCGGGCACCCTGCCATGCGGCAGGACTGAGGGCGGAGCCCGGGGTGGGGAGGCTGCCCTCCCCAGGGCTCCTGGGAGCCCCTGAACCCAGCCGAGCAGGGGGAGGCTCCCCAGGCACAACGGAACCCCATCCCGGGCTTTTGGTAGGGCAGAAGGCCGGGGGATGGGGCTCTGGGCTAGAGCACCCGACCCGGGGTCCGGCGGGGCCCCTGGACCCAGCCGGGGCTCCCGGGCCCAGAGGCAAAGGGGAAGCCTCCGCGGGCCCACAAGACCCCGTCCCGGGCACCCTGCCACGCGGCAGGACCGAGGACGGAGCCCAGGGTGGGGAGGCCACCCGCCCCGGGGCCCCTGGGAGCCCCTGAACCCAGCCAAGCAGGGGGAGGCTCCCCGGGCATGACGGAACCCCGTCTTGGGCCTTTGGCGGGCGGCAGGCCCGGGGACGGACCCCGGGCTGGGGCAGCATCCTGGCCCATCCAGCTGCCGGCTGTGGACCGCTAGGCTGAGAGGGGTTCCGGAGTACCCTGTCCCTAGTAATCCGGAGGAAGGCTACCCCCCTTTCTGGTAACCCATGCGCACCGCGAGACTGAGGAGACCCTGGACGTGCCCGACCTCCTGGAGCCCAGGCTGGGATCAGGGAGGCAAATGAGCCCTCATTGGGCCTCCAGGCCGGCCATCTGGTCGCCCCATTGGAAAGCATTGTGTGCGACCAGATGGCCGAGGGGAAAAGTGCGACCAGATGGTCGGGACCGAAAGGACGCCCATCAGCCCGCCCCGAGCCTTCACGGTAGGGCTCCCGCCTGCCCTTGCAGGGCTCGGGTGTAGGAGAGTAGGATCTGCTTCACATGGGTACCCCCACTTTTTGCTGATGCTTCACTGTTTTTCGACCTTAGTCTGGCTGGGGCCCTGCTAATCGAACCCCAGCGTAGCTGCTTCCTCTTTAAAATGGTTTCCATGTGCCTTAGGCACATCTCTAATTGGAATCTGGAGTGCACTTATAAGTCCCTAGTATATGGTATACTATGTACCCAGGGCATAGGTACCTCAGAGGCCTACCAGGGGCTGCAGCATGTATTATGCCACCCCTGGAAGGCCATCCAAAATGACACCACAGGTCTGCTACTGCAGCCTGGGTAAGGTGGTGCATGCACCCCTTGCTGTGATATAGGTTACCTGTATCACTACATACTTACACATATATAAACCTATAAGTCACTCCTATAGCAGGCCTTATCAATCCTGAAGGCAGAGTGCTTGGTTCTTATGTGAGAGGGTGCCACTGCATGAGCAGGGCCCCTCTGCAGTGCCCAGAGTCCATTCTCTGGTGCTGTTTGTAAATGCGGTTAAACCATATACTCTTAAGTGCATTATATCCTTGCGGTAGAATGCTAACTTTGGAATGACTGCATCAAAACATGTCGTGTTTGGTGTCAAACATCTTGGAATACTACCCCCCCGCCAATACTGGCGGCAGGGGTAGCATTCCACCCTTCTAGAGGGAGAGACATGTACACACTGGTCTACCCGGTAACTTCTTCCTAAAGCCCTGGCATCACAAAATGGATGCTGCTGCCACAGACACAAGTCTGGCCTCCTGCTGCTGGACGAAACTCCGGCAGGGGAGGCCTGGACAATAGGTTTCCTGTTGCAGGGAGGTGTGACCACCTCCCAGACAGGATAATGTGTATTGGGGCTGGGCGGGAGCACCCTCTGGGTGCTTTGAAGTCCTGCACTGGGGGCACATTTGGTGTCCCTGTGCATACCCCAGTTCAAACCGGATCAGGGGCTTCCAGCCCCTGCTTTGGTGCGAACTGGACAAAGGGAAAGGGGTGTAGCCACCCCTCTGCCCTGACCCACCCATAGGTGGGGCCACAGAGTAGTCCAACCCCTAAACTTGGTATAAGTATAGGAACCCAGTCCTTAGGACTTTAGATTATCCCTGGACGAAACTCTGAAACAGAATCCTGGACCTTCGACGCTCTACTCAAGATTAGAGGACTGAAGAATCTCCCTTGGGGTCAAGGAGTGACTCCCCTGCTTGGCAGGCACCAAAGACGCATCTGTCTGGTCTGCATTTCTGAAGCTCCCGTCGGACGCCGAAGTCTTCGCATCACCAGAGGTGGATTCTCAGACTTCCCGAGGCTACCCTGAGTCCCCAGCAAAGCTGAGGCCCGTAGCTATCGTGGGTAACGTGAGACCGTGACCCCTGGACACCGAGCACATTTGCAAGTGCATCCTCTTCTGGGTCTCCCACGAAGTCGTGCTTTGGGCTCCGAGTAGCCCTAGCCTCCAGCACCAACTGCACCAAAGATCACTGGCCTCCACTCCACGAGTGTCCTGTGAGCCAGCTCCACGTGCAACGTCTCGAGGCTCCTTTGCGGTCGCTAGCCCGTTGGCTAGTAGCCCTTCACGAAGGCCAATCCTTTTCTTCTTGGGCTCTCTGGTTGCTCCAGGCTTTCCCTCACTTACCCTTGCTGGGTGAGTTCCTCAGATCTTGCTGGTCTGCATCATCGACGATCTTCACTTTCATCGAGACTTGCCGTTGCCAAGGCTTGTTGGGTCCAATCCGGTCGCCGACGCCTCAGCACTCGACAAACATCATGTACCAGCCCGAATCCTGCTCCTGGTCGCCGACCACGCCTCCCGGACCTCATGGCTGAAGAGTCAAGACGACCGTCAACGCACCTGAAGCATCCGACATCGGTGGGCATCTGCTCATCGCCTTCCTGGTCACTGGCTAGTGACCCAGACTCTGTCCCCTGTGCTTTCAGGTTCTTCAGATCTCCGATCCACTCTTGGATCCACCCGGACACTTTCCACTTGGTCGCCAGCAGCACTTTTCAGCAGATCGCCATTCAAATCGACGACGAAACCCGACCCCGAAAGGCACCTATGCACCCGGCTTCCCTGGGTGAGGTAACACGAGTACTCCGGTGCTCCCGTGGGTAGAGACTCTAGAAAGTCCTAGTTCTCAAAGGGTTTGCTCCAAGTCCTCCTTTAAGTGTCCCTTTTCTTTAATTTCCTGATCGCGACTTTCTCCATAGAAGTTAACGGCGTATCGCGGTTGTGTATTTACACTGCACGCGTCCCCCGTGGGTCCCCTGTGTCACTACCTTGGGTGGTTCCTTGTGGTCCAAGCACTTCTAGAGGCTCTAGGCCTGGTGTCTAGCTCAGTCGTGGTTCTTATACCACTTTATTGGTATATGGTTGGGTACGCCCCTAGGGCCCAAACGTGTTTTTGTGCTATTACTGTGTTTAAATAACTTATAACTTGTGTACTTCGAACTCTAGCCTCATAAAGAGACTAGAGGGATGTGTTTAGCAATAAATACATATATTTTGAATATATACCTGGTGTGGTGCTCTTTCATTTGGTCACTCAAGAGATTATAGACTGGTAAAACAAGCTGCTTTACATTCCTTCAAGACTTAGCCTGAAGGCTGCTCTCCATAGCTACCACTAGGATAGCTTTCAATAAAGGTTGTCTTTAACCTATCTCCAATAAGGGGTTGTTTGGACTGGTGCAAGGTGCCCACTATAATTAGTGGACAGCATATACCAGGCCAACTTCTCACATCGGGGGCTCCACTTCCCAGGGACTCGGGGACCCCAGCTGGGCCTTAGGCACGGGGAGGACCGCCGGAGCTCTCGGGCCCGGACGCCCGGGGGAGGACTGCCCAGGACCCATGTAGCCTGTCCCGGGCACTTTGCCACGCCGCGGGCCGGATTAGGGAGCCCCCGGATGGAGGGGAGGTGTTGTCCGGGCATAGCCCATCTGGTCCCCGGCGGAGAACCGCCAGCCCGGAAGGGGTGTTCCGGCATACCCGGCCCCTAGTAATCCGGAGGAAAGCTACCCCTCTTTCTGGGAACCCGTGCGCACCGAATGACGGAGGGGACCCAGGGCGCGGTGGCACTCAACCTCCTGGAGCCCTGGCTGGGATCGGGGAAAAAATGAGCCCTCATCGGGAATTCCAGGCCGGCCCGGCCATCTGGTCGCCCCATTGGAAAGCATTGCACGCGACCAGATGGCCGAGGGGAAAGGTGCGACCAGATGGCCGGGACCAAAAGGACGCCCATCTGCCCGCCCGAGCCTTCACGGTAGGGCTCCCGCCTGCCCTTGCAGGGCTTGGGGGCTCCACTTCCCAGGGACTCGGGGACCCCAGCTGGGCCTTAGGCACGGGGAGGACCGCCGGAGCTCTCGGGCCCGGACGCCCGGGGGAGGACTGCCCAGAACCCATGGAGCCTGTCCCGGGCACTTTGCCACGCCGCGGGCCGGATTCGGGAGCCCCCGGACGGAGGGGAGGTGTTGTCCGGGCATAGCCCATATGGTCCCCGGCGGAGAACCGCCAGCCCGGAAGGGGTGTTCCGGCATACCCTGCCCCTAGTAATCCGGAGGAAAGCTACCCCTCTTTCTGGGAACCCGTGCGCACCGAGTGACGGAGGGGACCCAGGGCGCGGTGGTGCCCAACCTCCTGGAGCCCTGGCTGGGATCGGGGATAAAATGAGCCCTCATCGGGAATTCCAGGCCGGCCCGGCCATCTGGTCGCCCCATTGGAAAGCATTGCACGCGACCAGATGGCCGAGGGGAAAGGTGCGACCAGATGGCCGGGACCGAAAGGACGCCCATCTGCCAGCTCCGAGCTCCCTCCTTCCCTTGCTGGGCTCTGGGGCTCTGCACCAGGGACCCTTGACCCGGGGAGACGGACCTATGGCAGTCCGCAGGACGGGGGCTCCCACACCGCAGGCCCTGCCCGTAACCCAGGCCCCGGGGCCGGTCCCTGCTTCTCAACCCAGCCAGGCCGGGGAGATCGGGGAGCCTACCCGGGCATGAGGGACCCCTGTCCCGGGCACACGGACCCTCGGCTGGCCGCAGGACGTGGGCTCGTGTTCCACACATTTTTTCCATAACTCCGCGTAGTGGCGCTACGCCAACTCTGCCCACCCCTAGTTTCAAACCAATTAATTTTGCATCTGTTTTGAAAGCCAGGCCGAAGAGTGTCAGTTAAAATTAATCCTCCTTTTGCATAATTTTCACAAGCTCTAACACAGATTCTTCGTATTAATACATCCCTGCTAATTGTTACATTTGTTTCAGAAATTAGGAAATTTCACATTACAAGAAATTTGCAAATGATTGAATTGTGCAGTTTTGTCTCTTTTTTTGCCACGTGAGAAAGATTTGAGGAGAAAATGCCTTGCGAACTAGTCCTCTGAGTCTATTTTGTGTAACGTTTTTTACTCGAGTTATGCCATCTCACGAAACTTTCATGCAAGATACAGGAAAACCATATATTGTGCCATTCACAAAATCCCATTTAATTTTCGCCTCAGTTTGTATAATTTCAGTAATATTTCATAATTGTCACCCAATTTTAAACAGCATGAGGCTCAGGAATATTTTATACTCCTTAAAGCTGATGGTTAAACAAGCCACCGGAGGGCACTCTAGTCACATTTCCCAGGTAAAAAGATATTCTATACCTTGTTCAGTATATCGTAAAACAATTTCCTGATTCACTAAGCTTATTAAACAACTAACTTCAATACATGCGGAAACTGCTTGATATTACAGTGCCTTTACAAGTTCGAAATTCATAAAATTCAAATCTGTAAGTGTAAATCTATTTACACCTAAAATAACATTACAGAAATTGAAAAAATGGTGAACTGAACACCCAAACACACGAAACATTACTATTTTAAATACTATCAAAATTATATGATTATCAAGAGGAAACGTAAACAGTATCAAGAGTAGGAGATGGCGAAGAATGACCCCAACATTCGTGAGGTGTAGGGAAAGGGTTTCCTAAAGGGAACAATATGTTCCAAGTAAAGAAACAAAAGTTAGCTTGTGCAAGCAAATTCACATTTATTGTGAATTTAAAGAAGTGCAAAATATGCATTCTCTCTCAATGTTTACCCACGTGAGTGCCAGTGCTTAATTTGTGCCGGTGGTTTCCGGCACTCGGCACCAGCACTTCTTTGTGAACACCCAGGCTTGTGACAGTATGCCACAAGGTGGCGGTGGCTGGCTAATTTAGAGATGGACACAACAACAATTAATTATTGCTGCCCAAGCCATTCTTATAGCTTTGGGGGCCTGAAATAGTCCGAATTGTCACACTTGTAGGAGTGTGATGGTTAGTAGTTGTGTTGTTACTATCATTGGCAGCATGGCAGGGGCAATGTGTTGTGCAAGCTGTAGTGGCCTCCTGACCATAGACCTGGCACTTGTTTTTTTTTTTACAAATTGGGCCTCTCTTTGCAATCACTAGACGGGCACATATTACGGTGACTCTGGTTGTGGCCCTGGGTCCAGGTATCTGCTGGAAATACTGAAGATGGCAGTGAAAGTGGTGGGTTGGGTGGCTGGAGCCCACAGAGGAGAAGCCAGGTTATGTGTAGCTACTCGTTACTCCACTGCCCCAGTGCAGCATTTGAAAGCAGGGTTACAAGATTTCAGGGGCCACACATAACATAATATTATGCATGGATAAAAAGTCAAACAAGCATTGGCATAGCCAATTGGTCTCGCCTTTGGGACCTTATAAGTGTTTAGCCATGCAACAGTTGATGTTGTTGCACCAAGGATATTGTGCTGGATAACTAAACACTTATAAGGTCCAAAAGGCGAGACCTATTGGCTATGCCAATGCTTGTTTTCCGGACTGCAGTGACAGCAGGCACATCGATGTACGCGTGCTCACACTGCTCCCTTCTAACTAGTGTGGGCGTGCTCACACTGCTCACTTCTCAGTAGTGTGGGCGTGCTCACTTCTAACTAGTGTGGGCGTGCTCACACTGCTGGCTTCTCACTAGTGTGGGCGTGCTCACACTGCTCACTTCTCACTAGTGGAGCAGTGACGGCATGACGTCATGCCAGGTGAGCGTTGTAGGGAAGGGAAATCCTTTAAAGAGAGTCATTTTCTCTCTGGATTTCCCTTCTCTTTTTGAAACTTAGGAGCAGCAACACTGTTGTGGTGTCACCAGGGCTTTAAGTGGAAGCTTTTTCAATATTATATACAAGCCATAGTTGCTGCTTATTTATCTTATGCAACTAACAACTATTGACAAAGCCAATAGTCCTGACTTGTTGCAGGTATGATGTTACTTGCTGTATCTTATATCTGGATGCAATGACAGAAACAGCAAAATACAAGTCGGATGGCACACTATGCTAAACACAGATTTTTAGCTTATGTGTTTTTAAGCCACGCCCTTAATTACATTAGCCACGCCCCTTTGAGAGACCCCCCCCCCCAGTTTTTTTATCCCAATTAAAGCCCTGCTCACAGTCACATATGGTGAGGTGCTTAACATCCGAAAAGACCCGTCTCTTTGGGGTGTTGGGCTTAATGGTGCGTATATAGTAAATGACACCTCGATCCACAGCTTAGTATAAAAGTGAGTACACAATGTGGAAAGAAAATTGTTTTATGTCCACAAAAACTGATCTCTGTGCCATGATCCGCTAAATGTTCTTGTGATGTTGGGCAGACTATCCCAAATACAGGAATATTAAAGTTGTATTGTGTTGGTATAGTTAATGGCGACCCAGCCCACGTCTCTTGGTATCACCAGTGCAACTCACACCTCACCAAACACTAAAACGAAGTCTGCTATGAAAATTCCCCAAATCGGTATTTCTTTTTCACTTTGGCAGTTCGTTCGGTCGATGTGTTGTTCATATGTGAATGATTTACACAACAGCCAGACAACAGCCACCGTGATGAATATATCTACTTTGTGATAGGCTTGGATTTTTGGAGTTCCGAATAGTAAATAAACTGAACTAAACTGGACAGGCTTGGATGAAAGGAGTGCAGAGATGGTCCAGTCTCTGCCTAGATTACCTTATTTGTTTATAATATTTGAATATGTTTATGGTGTCTCTCAGCAGCTGTTGGTTCACGTTTTTTTTGAAGCTAGGAAAATAACTTTCTCCGGTTCTTGGCGCTATACTATCGCGGTGCACTGATGCTCTGTCAGCAGAGAGGGGATTGTGGGTTAAGCTACCACGGTCTCGTGTGCAAGGGTCACTGACCTTGTTTGGGACTGGATGTCCTGGTGACAATATGAATCCTTTCTACAGTACATGTTGATGCAACGATTGTATTGTCAAGTTCAAAACGGAATAAACATATTAACCCTATCAGCAAACTCTTCAAGGAGCTGTCAGTACAAAACAATCATGTGTAAACTATTACAGAAACTTAAACAGCAGATGTAGTTCTTGCAGGGCCCCCCACAGGGCTGGGTCGCTGTGCCTGGCTGGCTGCACAGAAGTAGGTGGCGGAGAGGTTTCCTGTCTCCGCCAGGACCTTGAGGGAGGACCGGAGAGCGTGAGCCCTGGTGATTTCATACCCGTGTTTGAAACCTTCCTCGAGGGTGGGGTCACTGTCTCTTACCGAGGTGCCCACTAGAGCGAGCCCAGCCCCCCTGTACTGCCGGTACAAGTACATATACAGGAAGCCGCTGTCGTCCTACTCGCACGTCATTTCCACCGGATCTCCGGGAGAAACAGCTAAAAACTGGTCCTGAGTGACGCGGACCGCAGAATATACATCAGGGGGAAAAAGGAACAAGCGCGCGCGCCTCACACGGCAGCAGGGGGAGGGGGGAGAGGAGGGGGCCTGCGCGATTCTCTTGCAGGAGCGAGCGGCGCCAGGAGCGATAATTGCTACCATATGGTGCCGCTCGCTCCCGCAAGTAAATCGCCAAACGTGCACGCGTTGCCATTGAAGGCAATGGAACGCGTGCACGTTTTTGGCTGAAAAGCCGAAGCGATTCCAAAAGGTCTTTTTCCTATGCAGCGCATGCGCGCTGCATAGGCGAGACCTAAAAAGGGGCTGATTTTCAGGTCTGGATCTGGGGGACATCATAAACAACTCCAGCTTCTCTTTCCTTGTCTATTTGATGTCACTCAGAACCCCGCGGTGAAAAACATCCTCATTATACACTTCTACCCATCTATACTTTTATTATGTGCTTTGTGGTGAAGCATCTATGCAAAGTGTAGAGGAAAAAACCCAGCTGGAAATAAACAGCCAGTCTCAGTCCATTGCCCCTGTCCGGCCAGGTATGGATACAAATCATAGGCCCAGTGAAAGGCGTCCCTGTAATCTAGCGTGGAGTATGCACGCAGATTGTTAAATGAGTATTTTTTAATGCTTTATTACTGCTTCTGTGGAGAGTGAAGAATTATGTCATCTCTATTAGATCAGTAACTGTTATCTTCTTACCCTCTACGCCCTTTCTCCAGATTATGATTCAGATATCCTAGGTTGACCTGTGTGCATTGCCACATGCTCCACTACATACAAGGGTCTCCCTTCATCATCTGTGCCATGCACCTAGGACCAGTGCTTCATTTGAGCTGGTGTTTGCAGGGTTTTTGGGCTCCAGCACTCCTTTTTTGGGTACATGGACTTATTTTTCATCATATGGCGATGTTTCCTACTGTCTTCTCTGTACATGTGTTACTCTTTCTGATTGTCTTCACCAGCTATGGCTGATGTTTACTCTGTTTTTGACACGTTTTATTGTATTTGTTATTATTATATGTAAATTATTGTTGTTTCTTGGAGAGCACACTAATACCCTTCGACTACATTCGCTTTATAGACATCCACAAACATAAATACATCAATAAATAAATACATCAATAAATAAATTAATTAATGAATAAATAAATAATGACGTAACGACTTTGACAAATAACAGAGAGGTAGAACACGGAGATTGAGGAGGAATAGTACAGGTAGGATAACAGTGACCCCACGTCTCTGAGGCAGGAAGAACGCAGGGATGAAAAAGAACTTTCAAGAGAGAGGTAAAGAGACAGAAGTATAGGGTGGCGAGGAAAGAGGCTTGAGGTGGAATCACGGCGCTGTACAACCTTGGTATTCGATAGTGCCAGCTGTGGGCTTCTAAGCACAATTGTGAGTCCCTGCACTAGTTGATTATTGACTGATTTCCTATTTTACAAGTTAGGCACTGCATAGAACTCTGCCCAGAAGAATGTAGAAAGTGAATAAACGAGAATGGAGTCTAGAACTCCAAACTAACTGTGATTAGATTTGCATGGAGGGGGCTGCCCCTGCCGTGCCAGCGCTTTAAGAAAGCGCCGTACAGACCTGTCTGCACCAGAGACCAGAGCCCTGCTGACGCTGCACCATGTCCTGGTCTCGCCTCCTGCTGGTACTCAGCGTCCTCTGTGCAGGTAAGTGCTGACCTTGCAGTCGAGCCGCCATGCACACTTAACAGATATAGAATGGTTTATAGATACATTGTAACACGGAATTTAGGCGAAGACAATGATTAAACTTTACATTTTGCTTACAGGTTCCATGGCACAGTATGTGGTCACTCAGGCGCCCTCAGTGTCGGTGCCCCCGGGGCAGAGTGTGACACTGACGTGCACTAAAACCAGCAGCAGCTATGACTTTCACTGGCACCAACAGAAGCCCGGCGGGGCCCCGCGGTTTGTGTGGTACGGCTCCGGCACACGAGGCCCCGGGATCCCGGACCGGTTCAGCGGCTCCACCTCGGGCACCACCGGCACGTTACGGATCAGCAATGCCCAGCCCGAGGATGACGCAGTTTATTACTGCTGTGTGTGGGACAACACTGGTAAACAGCATCACAGTGACGCAGCCCTGTGAGGAACTGAGACATAAACCACTGCCCTTCCTCTCTTGTTCCCTCGTTAACTGTAGTTGAAGAAATTCTGCTGATGCACCTTATTAAGAGGTATAAAATAAGTTAAGGGAGCCCAAAATTAACAGACATAAAGGGACAGGTTTAAAAGCCCCTTGCGCCGCCGGTGCGTCACTTTTTGTGACGCACCAGCAGCACATTTTGCTGCCCCATATTTACAAGGGCAGAAAAAGCCACTCTGCGTGACTTTTTCTGTCCTTGTAAATGCGGCCCCTTTATACGCAGCACTTTGAAAGGGGCGTTCCATGGGTGTTGCTGTGGGTGTTCCCACGCAACACCCATGGAACCTGACATATTTCCAGATTTACAAGAAATCGTGAATCTGGAAATGCGTCTGAATGCTACTCCTCCCCAGGGGAGGCGTAGGGAGGCGCAACGAGGAGAAGTGTATTAATTTCTCCTCGTTTTGTTTCCTTCTTCTATGCGTGCTTCCATCTGCAGCACACATAGAAAGAGGAAATCACCTCTGGTGATTGTTTATGTACAGGAAGGTTTCCCTTCCTGCACATAAACAATCATCCCTGTGACGCAGGCACAAGGGTGCCTGTGTCGGCGCATTGCAGCAGTGTGTGTGCCAGTGCAGGGGGAAGCACAGAGATGCAACATATTGTTGTAAATATGTTGTATCCCTGTGCTTCGAAACTAGCACAGGGCGGCGCAGCAAAATGACTTACTGCACCATAATGCGTTAGTTTATTGTAAATCTGCCCTAAAGTTGTCTTGGAAAGATATAAATGTGCAAGTAAACGCTGTTAGAAATGGGGGTCTCTAGTTGGCAGAGGTAGGTACCTTTGTCCAAATAGGGACCCTTGCTTCTAGTCAGGGTAAGGGGGATACACACTTTAGATAACCCCAGCTAACCACCTTGGTAGCTTGGCACGAGCAGACAGGCTTATCCCAAAGGCAATCTGTAAAGTATTTGTACCAACACTCACAGTAACACAGTGATAACACCACAAATGGACACCACACCGGTTTAGAAAAATAAAGTATCTTTATCTAACTTAACAAGACCAAAACGACAAAAATCCAACATACAAGTACTAAGAAAAATGACTTTCAAAAGGTTTTAGCAACTGAGTCCATAGAAAACTATGGATACGTGATTTCTTGCAAAGTACCTGTTGTTGCGACAAAGTTCACCAAGGCAAACAGCCGCGGCGATGAGAAGCGTCGAAAAACAAAGAGATGCGTCGTTCCTGAGACCTTTGTGGATGCGATGCGACAGTTCCGCTGTACACAGGGGAGCAATGCGTCGTGTCCGGTCTGTAGGGGGAAGCGATGCGTCGGTTCTGAGACGACTCCGATCCGCGGGTGATGCGTCAGGGAAAACTTGCGGCACAGGGACGATGCGTGGAAATCTGGGATGCGTCGGCGAACGATGCGGCGGTGGCGAGCGGCGCTGCGTCGACCCTTTTCAGCCGCGATCCCGTGATGCGTCAATTCTTGCAGCGGCAACAGGCGCTGCATCGGTTTCAGCAGCGGCGCGGCGGTGGAGGGAGATTCTTCTAGCACGACGGCGTTGCGTCGGAAAACTGTTGCCAGAAGAGCGATGGGTCGACTTCCTTGTTTGTTGCATTGCTTTCCAGCTCCCAGCAGCAGAAACAAACTCCAGAGGCCCCACACAGTCACAGGCACTCCTGGCAGGTCAGAACTCCCAGCAAGGAAGTTCAGGGGAGCTAGGGGTGAAGTCTTTGTGTTCCTCAGACTTCAAAGCAGGAGGCAAGCTCTACTCAAGCCCTTGGAGACTGTCCTCAAGCAGGTGACACAGCACAGAACAAAGTCCTTCTCCTTTCTTTGGCAGAAACAGCAACTGCAGGCCAACCCCAGACACACAGCAAGGGCAGTACTTCTCCTCAGTTTCTCCAGCTCTTCTCCTCAGCAAAGGTTCCTCTTGATTCCAGAAGTAGTCTAATGTTCAGGGGTTTTAGGTCTAATACTTATACACCAAAATGTCGTTGTTCTCTTTGTGCAGAGAAGCCCTGTGCCAAGTCAAAACCAGTTCTGGGGGGCACTTTGCAAGTGCACAACAACCTCCATTGTCAGTGTGAGCCCTGGCTCCAGACACACCACAGGGGGGCGGAGCCATCATTGTAGAAGCCCTATTCTGGTGCAGGTGCTACTCCTCCCACCACCCCAAATGCAGATCAGGCCTATTCAGCCTAGCGCTGACTTATCCAGACTCTCTGGAGCCACTGCACATCCCCAGCCCCTGTCACTCCAAAGCCAGACAGTCAATACACATCCTAGCAGAAGCACACAGGATGGCTAAGCAAGAAAATACCTTCTTTCTAAAAGTGGTATTTTCAAACACAGAATGTAAAAATCACCTTTCCTAAAAGATGCATCTTTAGATTCTGAGTTCAGGCATACTAAAGGTTACTTTCCTATCTGGTCCCAATGGTAAGTTATATTTATAAGATGTTATACATTTACTCCCATGCTTTCCTATGGGGACAGATAGCCTTACAATAGTGAAAAACGAAATTGGTAGTATTTAACTATCAGGACATGCCACCCACATCAGGGCATGTACTACCTTTCACATACACCGCACCCTGCCCACAGGGGTACCTTGGGCCTACCTTAGGAGTGACTAACATATAAGAAAAGGGAAGGTTAGGGCCTGGCAAGTGATTGCACTTGCCAAGTCGACATGGCTTTTAACAACTGCACACAGACACTGCAGTGGCAGGTCTGAGATACCTTTTCAGAGCTACTCATGTGAGTGGCACAATCACTGCTGCAGGCCCACTAGTAGCATTTTATTTAGCAGCCCTGGCACTCTTAGTGCACTTTACTAGGGACTGACCAGTAAGTCAAATATGCCAATCATGGATAACCAATCATGTTCACAATTTACACAGAGAACATATGCACTTTAGCACTGATTAGCAGTGGTAAAGTGCCCAGAGTCCTAAAACCAACAACAACAGTTCAGGACAAAATAGGAGGAAGAAGCAAAAAAATGGGGATAAACCTGCAAAAAGAGCCAAGTCCAACAAACGGTTTTTTAAATCATATTTTGAAACAAGCATTTGCAATGCAATCAGTCTCGCATTAGTGAAAGTTATTGATCAATCAATCAATCTGCATTTGTAAAGCGCAACACTGTCACCCATAGGGGTATCTGGGCGCTGTGTCTCCATCAAAGAGCCAGGTCTTGAGTCTCTTTCCGAAGTCGGTCAGCGAGGGGGCTGTGCGAAGCTGAAAGGGGAGGTCGTTCCAGGTCTTGGCAGCGATGTAGGAGAAGGAGCGGCCACCGCTGCAGCTGCAATGGATGTGGCGGGGGGGTGTGCAAGGGCGAGTGAGGAGGAGGCGCAGGTGTCTAGTGGGATGGTGGAAGTTCAGTTGATGGTTGAGGTAGGCAGGTCCTAGGTTGTGGAGGGCTTAGTAGGCGTGCATGAAGATCTTGAACTGGCATCTCTTTTGGATGGGGAGCCAGTGGAGGTCTCTCAGGTGGGGGAGGTGTGGGATCATTTGGGGAGGTCGAGGATGAGTCTGGCTGCTGGTATGAAGGTCTGGAGTCTTCTGAAGAGCTGGGTGGAGATGCCGGGGTAGAGGGCTTTGCCGTAGTCGAGGCAGCTGGTGACAAGGGCCTAAGGGACAGTCTTTCTGGTGTTGGTTGGGATCCATCTGAATATTTTGCAGAGCATGCAAAGTGTGTGGAAGCAGGAGGAGGCGACTTCACTGACGTGTTGCTTCATAGTCAGTTGGCTGTCGAGGATGAAGCAGAGGTTGTGAGCATTGTCGGCCTGTGTGGGTGTGGGTCCGAGTTGCAGGCCACCAGCTTTGCTCCTATGGGGAGGCGTTCTTCCCGAAGATCAGTAATTCAGTTTTGTCAGAGTTTAGTTAGAGGCAGTTGTCTCTCATCCATTTGGCTACGTGGGTCATTGTATTGCAGAAGTTGGTTTTGGGGTTGGAGGGGCCCTCAATGAGCGAGTGGAACAGTTGAGTTTCATCTGCATCGTAGATTATGTTGAGTCTGTGAGATCTGACGTCTGCAAGGGGTTAGTGCAGATGTTGAACAGTTAGAGCTATTGGTGTTGCAAATGACAATGTTTCTAAGTTAAGTTTTTTTGTAAAAAATATACCAGCAGTAGCCTAAGCAATAAAAGAAAATTCACAAAGCAAGGAAAAGGTGCAGTACCACAGACTGTTACTAGGTGTCCCTCTTGAGTTCTAAAGGGAGCTCTATTGTTCACATAAGGTACTGCAACCTTAATGCAGCCTACTAAAGAATGTTGTTCCTCACTGTTTTCTGTTGAATGCAGTGTTAGAGGCAATATGCATTAATGTTCCTCTAAAACAGCAGCTCCACGCACATTATTGGAGCCACACATATTACTTTCCTGGTTATGATAAGAATAATGATTTAATGTGATTTAAATGTCAAAGCGTAATGCTTTAATGTCTCTGCGCAGCTGAGGCATGGAAGAGGCCCCCACACAGCACACGTCTAGAGAGCATAGATTTGCCACAGCTCCAGGCACATTATTGGAGCTGGCTCGCAAGCAGCTCCCGTAGCCTGTCAGCCAACTGACAAAAACAGGGACCTTTTTTTATATAAATAATACACCTCTAACCGCAGGATTCAAAGCAAGTAGATGGGGTTTTGTATTACAAGTGTGCCATAATGTTTCACTGAAGCACAACATGTAGCCAGAGGGGGCTGTTATTGATTCCTGGGCTTGGAGAGGAGTTGAGGAATGAGAGAAGCAAGGGAGAGGCAGACATGAGTGGGTGGAGGAAACAGGATATGTACATTGGGGCGGAGGTAAGAGAGAAAAGATGAAGTGTAGAAGTGAAAGAGAAAGGAGAGAAGTGAAGGAAATAGGTATGGAGAGAAAAGTGTAGCGATAATGTCAGTCAAAGATAAAGGGTTGGAATTATAAGGGAGATAAGGGATTAGTTGTGAGTTATGGGTGAGGGAGCTGGTTGGAGCGGTGTAAGAAACACAGGTTTGAGAAGAGTCTGAGAAGCAGGTAAGGAAAGGGTGAGAGGTCAGAACGAATGAAGAAGAGGAAAAGTGAAGAAATAGAAATGGAAATTCGATGTCTGACCGGAACTAAAACCAGGAGGAAGGTGATACATATGGAGGGAAGAAAAAGTTGAAACAGTTAAGAGAGGGTATTGGGAAAATGCACAGAGAGACGTGACAGGTAGAGATATGTGAGTAAAGGCAGAGATAAAAATGGATACATCTAAGCAAACTAGGAAAAGGAATCAAATAAAGATGAAAATCATCTGTGAACACATGGACGTAGCATTGGAAAAACGGGTGGAGAGAACATAATAAAACATATATATTCACATGTGTGGCTTAAAGGGTTGTTTTATACCTAAAGTTTTATTGAATGATAAAAAGTCAAAATGATAGGCAGGAGAGCGGTAGGGAGAGAGTGAGAAAGAAGAAACAGAATGTATGTGCGCATGTATGTGTTTGGTGTGAGTTTGTCACAGACGGAAAGGTGGGAGCGGATTGGTGAAGTGGCAACACAGAGACAACAGACATAGAGAACAAAACACTGTTAGTAATATGCATACGCTCAATATCCTTAATGTTGCGAGCAGGAAACTGCTTCAGTCCTTGGTCTAGGAGGTGGATCAGATGCTGTGAGGGGGAATACACCAGGTAGGGCCAGCTTCCAGTTCGCGTGCAGAGCTAGCCACCCAGAAGGATACAAAGGCTGACCACCACCATATTTAAAGATAACGCACGCCGTGCTGTGCTGATATGCACAAGCAAACAAAAGTGGACAGCAGCCACATGTAAAGATAAAGTGCAGCGTGCCACGCTGATGTGCTGTAGAAAACAAAATTCTGGCCGCCACCATATGTAAAGATAAAGCACAGTGTGCCACTCCGATATGCAGAAACAGATAAAAGCGGGCAACCGCCATATTTAATGCGAAAGCGCGATCGTGCGTGCATTGTTTAGATACATAACCTGGCACAAGTAAAAAAACAAAGTAGTCCTCAGAGGAATACCTAAACACTAAAAGCATAAAGAGACAGTACTTGGCAGGTGCTCCGTGGCAGGAAAGCGGAAACACAAAGTAGGGAAAAGAGGAATGATTGCCCAGTAGCAAGCAAGGATTTCTAAAGGAGAGTGGCACAGACAAATAAAAAGCAATGGCAAGCAGTGGGCAGCGTTTAACTCCACAAACATCTACAACAGGTCGCATAGCGACAGCGTAAGCGATGTTACACCCGACCTAAAGTGCTTGACTTATGTCTCGATATGTATTCTTTGCAAGAGTGTTTAACTTGTATACGAAAGAGTGCAGGTGCCCGGAGGATTGCTTAAAATCCTATGGCTGGCGCAAATAAACATCGGTACGCCTAATATCAAGGCTGGTAGCCTTAAATCACCTCATGTCCTTTTGATTCACTACTTATCTGACTCTTGCTAGTTTCTCCTTTTACAATGTTTTTGCGGTCTTTCTCTTCCTCCATCTTACCCATCTGTGTACTTTTTGTGCTCTGTAAATATCTGATGTGGAAAATAAGTGCCAGTCCCAAAAATATGTGCCGGTGAAAAATAAGTGTGAAGGACCCCTCACATCAAATTAAGCACTGTGTACCATTAAGCAAAGCTTGTATTTCACCTACACACTGCTCCGTCTGAAAGCTATCTTCCATGTCTATTATGTGTATTGTGTTTCTTTAAATTTTTGTTGAGCAGAACTCTTAGCAAATGCAGGCGTTGTGTCATTGTACAAAAAATGCACACATCATCATTTACAGTCATGATTATTCGCACCAGACAATACTCCCTTGAGCGGTTTCACCTTAATTAATGACAAAGTGATACCGCTGCGTCTCATAGACACACCCTCTAGCAACCTCTTGTTTTATTTTTTATTTTTCTGCAGTTTTATATTGTGGGTACTTGACCAAAGGTATTGGAGAGCTTTACATGAGCACCAGTTACATTACACAAGGACACATTCAGGAGATTTGGGGGCAGATGTACGACCATCAGGGTTTTGTAATTTGTGAGGTGCAAAACCTGATGAACAAGAGTGCCTGAGACACTATTTGCGATTTCCCAATGGGTCTCAAGGGACCTGCCTCCTTAATAATCATGAGGCAGGTCGCAATTTGCGACCCATTGTGAATGGCCGTCATTCATATGGATGGTGGCCTGCTTTTTTAATAAAGCTGTTTTTTTTCTTTAATGCAGTCTTTTCCCTTAAAGAAAACGGTATGCCTTTTAAAAATAAAAATGAAAAGTTTTCTTTTCATTTTTTCAAAGGGGACAGGGGTCCATGGGACCACTGTCTGCTCTCAAAAAATATTGGCTCCCTCATTCCCAAAGGGGAAAGGGTCCCTTGGGACCCCTCTCTCATTTGCAAATGACTTACCACCACTTTGAAATTGTCAGTAAACTCAATCAATCAATCAGGGTTTTGTAGAGCGCACTTCTCAATCGTTAGGGTCTCAAGGCGCTGAGGAGCGGGTGTGCGCAGCTCCGTTTGGGTCATTCGAAAAGTCAGGTCTTAAGGTCTTTCCTGAATTGGTGCAGTGTCGGGCTTCGCCAGAGGTGAAGGGGGAGATCGTTCCAGGTCTTGGCTTCGAGGTAGGAGAAGGACTTTCCACCTGCTCTGGTCCTGTAGAAGCGTGGGACGGTGGCTAGGGAGAGGTCGGCTGAGCGGAGGTTTCCAAAGGGGGCATGGAAGGAGAGGCGGTCATTGAGGTATTGAGGTTCGATGTAGTGGAGGGCCTTGTAGGCGTGCATGAGCAGCTTGATAGGTATTCTTCTTTCGATGGAGAGCTAGTGGAGGTCATGGAGGTGTTGGGTGATGTGGTTGTGCCGTGGGATATTGAGGATTAGTCTTGCTGCGCCGTTGTTGTGAAGCATATAATATACAACTCAGTGCTGTCCTAGGGCAACCATTACACTGGTTTGTATATGTAGGACCTTACCCTATTCACAATACAAGTAGTGTCATGGACTGCAGTATATCACCGACTACATATCCAACTCTTGGCATAAAGAGGCAGTATTTCCCTACATTACAGCTGTACAGTCCTGAAGCTGCTTTTCACTTCATAGCTCTTCACAATGAGACTTAAGGATAATGATAGCTTAGTTCCCTATCTGCTTGTAAATAGGACATAATAACGAGCTCTTGAATACGATTTACGTCTCATTGTACTCTTGGGATCATTTGCAACATGCAAGCAATGCCCTTTTTCCTTGTGTATTACAGATATCCCACTAATTAATGCAGGGCACTCAGACAGAACACAATTAATCCCCTGGATAACCGCTGCAGTCCATGACACTACTTCTATTGTGAATAGGATAAGGTCCTACATATACAAACCAGTGTAGTGGTTGCCCTAGGACAGCACTGAGATGTATACTATATGCTTGATATTTTTTCTCTTTAGAATGAACCGGTACCTTACATGATGGCAGCATCAATACTGGGCCTTCATTGGGGTGTGGTGGTGCAGGGGCCACATTCCTTCAATGATAATTACGTACGGCTCTAATCAAAGAAATTTCTTTCTGGTAAGAGCTAGTTGTAGTGAGCTCCCTACTGAGAAACTGTGCTTTTATCTCGTTATATCCCTTCTAATGCTATAGAGTGATTTCTTGATTAGTTACTTGGTGAAGGCTGTCCCTTTTTACTTTTATTTTTATTTTTATTTTTAGCTCCCTCTTTTACTTTGATTCGTGATTACACCTCAGCTCTACCTTCACTAGGCTGCATGGCATGAGGTAGTATGACTATTGGTGGTTGGTATTCTGTGCACATATTTAGGATCACATTGGATGGAATGACGTGAGTAGCTCTAGTCTCATAATGCTTACACGGGTTGTAGTATTCTATGTTAAATAAAGATTTTTTTAATCATCTACCTCAACCTCCTGAGATTCAGTGTCTAAAATTATTGTCCTGTGTCTCCACAGATAACCCCCGTCCATTTTATTTGAAATTTAGCTGATCTTGTCTTGGTCCTGATGAAGGTGGTCTAAATGATGACCCACCGAAACGTGCGTTGACCACTATTTTATATGTGGAGAGTCCTTTTAGAGACATACACACCAGAGGAATCTGATGGGTGACATTTACATCACAAAGAACGACCTAGTCTGTCTCTGACACGTTGTTTAGGATCTCCAACGAGATTGTATCTCTCTTGTGTATGAGTGTGAGTGTGAATGAGATGGCTTGGTAGGTGAGATTGAAGTGTTGATGGTTGAGTGTGGGGTTATTTGTATATTTATTCATTGTATTCTGATTTTAGAGTTGACATGTTGGTTACCTTGCCTCCAACACAGCTACAGAAGAAGACATTGGTAGAATTTGAAGCAATGTAAATCCAACCAATTGTTTAAGTATTATGCCATTGCTCAACTGTTGATATTAAATGTTTCAAATACTGTATGGTTATTGTACACCATATTGCTAGAGATCTTGCTAGTATCTTGGTAACTGTTTGACTAATTTTTCATAAGTATGTGTGGACGATGATGAGTTTCTTTGAGAAATAATGGATATTAGTAAAACTATAAAATATATTTTGAAAAAGTATAAACTATTTTTATATGAAAAAATCAACAATAAAAATATATGTTTTGAATTAATTTTGTTGTATGACACTGATATTGGGGTTGCTGCTGCTAATGAGCCTCAGGAGGCCACATTAAAAAGCAATATAGGTCAGCTTAGAGGTCTTTCTTTCCATAAACACTTTCTAGTGCCTAATAACCAATAGCGCCACTTATGGACATCTGGTCTTGCTTGACAGGAACAAAGTCAAAGTTTGAGGCCGACTGCAATAGAGTCCTGCTCGGGTACCCCTTGGATGTAGGCCTTGGTCAAATTTGACCTTTGGACTTTTCTGGAGCTTTTAACGCCCAGGGCCCTTGCGTCCCTCCACCAGTCCAGATTTGATGAGGGTTCGCCAGCTTGACTTTCAGGGAGCTCCCGGTCATACTTTGGAAGTCAGACCACCGGAGCTCTTCAGCGGGATAAAACTGTAACACGGGCCAGGTCGTGGATGAAGGTGGCCTGCTTCACTCTTGCGGTTGGCTCGGTCACTTTCTGGAGCTTTTCCCAAAAAGTTTCCCAAACTTCCAGAAGGTCTCCCAGTGGGTTACAAGTGTCCAGAACACACATCCAAGGGTCTGTAATTTCCTAGATGGTCCTTGACAGGCTTGGACTTCACTTATTACAATGCACTTGGTTAACCCCTTAAAACTCCACTGGACGCACTCCAGGAGGGGTACTCTGGCTGGAGAAGGATCAGTTAAGCTCTGTTGACCTGTAGCTGCAAGGAGTCCACTCCTTACGCCTCTTTGGACGAAGGCAAAGTCCTCAGAGCTGTAGTTCCAGAAAGCGCTCTAGAGCCATCTTCACCAGTCAAGCCCTTGGGTCGAGATAAGGTTTCCAGCAAGACAATCTTCCTTCTACTTGTAATTTCAGGCAGAAGACCTGAGAGGCTCTGTAAATCTCACATATTTATCCAGTATTCTCTGGTGACCAGCAGGGAAGCACCCCTGTCTAATGAGGTGCAGAACAATGCCCTAAAGATTAACAACTTCCTCTAAAGTTTGGCATAGTCTTGTCCCAGAAAGCACTATTCTCTCAAAATCCATCACGGCTGAAATTTCAGCAGAGCAGCAAGAGCTAACTAAACCAAACTCCTATGGCTTATTTCCATAAACTCACATCTGTCAATTCCTTCCTTAAGCCTCCTATCTGGCAGGAATTATTATTATTATTATTAATAATTAAATTTGTAGGGCGCTTCAGCTATCAAAAAAGGGTTTCCCGGCGCCAGACAGACCACGGAATGTAAAACTGCTGAAATGATTATTGGTTAAAAAGCCACATTTTCAATGATTTGCGAAATTGGACATATACTGTTTCATTCCGAATAGATGTAGGAAGGGAATTCCAGAGTGAAGGACCGAGGTACGCAAACGATCTGCCACCCATCCGAGATAGTCTGACTCTGGGCCCAGAGAATTTCCCTTGAGTAGATAAACGAAGGCATCTAAGCGGCACATAGGGGCAGATCAGAGACTGCAGGTACTGAGGGGCTACACCTGTTTTGATTTTGAACATGTAGTTCAGGGCTTTGAACTTAACCCCTTCTGTGCGCGTGTCGGCCAACGGCCCTCGCGAGCACTACCTCGGTAGTGCTGCGCACGTCTGTTGGCCGACGCGGCCCCGCCCACTTGTTTAAACTGCCGCACCGTGGCGGAATTCGCGCCGAGGTTAAGCGGTTAATACGGTTCTCGACCCTGAGCCAGCGCAGATCCCGCAGGTGACTGGAAACAGATTAGGCTCTAGGAACCCGGCAGAGTAGCCTTGCTGCGGAGTTCTGAACCATTTGCAGCCTGCGAGTGATCTCCTTATTGGACCCTAGGTAAATAACGTTACCGTAGTCCAGTCTTGAGGTGATTAGCGCCTGGTCTACTGTTCTCTTGGTGGACTGTGGCAGCATCCAAATGATTTTGTTTAGCCACTTCAGTATGGTGAAGCATGTGGCGGCCCCCTTGGTAGCATGGTGTTGCATAGTTTGTGAGTCATCAATGATGACCCCCAAATTACGGACTTGACGGGAGGGTTGGGGAAGTTTACCCATCCCGCTAGGCCAATGCTGTGGGCCCCAGAGATCTTTGTTTTTTCCCAGTATCAAGACCTCGGTCTTCTCTCCGTTGAGCTTAAGATAATTAGCTTGCATCCAAAATGCTATTTTCCCCAAGCCCAGCTGGAGGGGGGAAAGCTCGGCAGTATTCTCTATAAAAAGAGAAAAAATAATCTGGGAGTCGTCCCCGTAAGAGAACAGGGACAGCCCGGCTTTTTCAGCGACATCGGCCAAAGGTCTGACGTAAAGATTGAATAGTAAAGGGCTAAGGATGGAGCCCTGAGGTACCCCATAAGGTGAAGAATGGGTATCAGAGCAGGCTGTTGGGGAGAAGACTTGGAACGTGCTGTTGGCAAGAAATGAAATGAGCCAATTTAAGGAAGAGGGGGTGGCCCTGGCTGACAGGCTTGCTTGACCTGTTCTTCTTTTGAAGCTGATGCTTTATGGCTCAACCCCTTGCTCTGACATTCCTGTACCCCACAGAGCTTTCTCCATCAGATAGCCTCTGACCAGCCAGGCCACTTATTACCTAATCAAGGCAGCCTGGCTAATCGCCTCAAGGCTGACCAATCAGGTAAGAGTGCTAGAGGCTGGATTTTGGCTTACAGATAATGAAGTCTTATAACCTCTTTTCTGTCCAAGTTATGATAACTTCAACAATGGCAATTTGCGGTGGCGTGGCTTGCAGCCGCGGAAGATGGCTGCTTGCTGAGAGCGCTGCACTAGCGGTTGGCGAGTAAGCCCGTTTATCCGCCATTATCCGTTAATACAAGGGGCGTCCTGGAGTGCCAGGCCACACCGGAGAGCAGTGGTGCTCTAGTGAGGCGAGTGGCAGCCGTGTAATCGGTCCGTGGTCGACGGAACGGCGAGTGAAGAGGTGCGGCTGACCGAGTGCAAGATGGCGCCCACTGGGATTCAATGAGCGGAGTCCCCTGATCCCCCTTCAGCTGGGACTGAGGTGAGACGGAGCCGACGCGACCTGCCCTCTGAGACAGACTGGGGTGATACGCTGAGGCGGAGAAGTTCATGACGGCGTGCTAGAGGGGATGAGACACCACCGTTGGGAGGCCCGCGCGGGCTGCGAGTCGCCGCGGCTGGACCTTCAGACATTAGAGGGCCCCATGTCCCCAGTGAAACGCGCAGTGCGTACGGTATTTGTGGACCAGGTGGAACCGGAGATGGAAGCGGTTTCCTCCAGAGCCGCCACGCCATCCGAGCCCCGAGGCATCGAGCGGCCCTTCCCCCTTCGG
Source organism: Calotriton arnoldi (assembly GCA_963921515.1). Lineage (NCBI taxonomy): Eukaryota > Metazoa > Chordata > Amphibia > Caudata > Salamandridae > Calotriton > Calotriton arnoldi. The sequence goes on from CAWUFW010006463.1 coordinate 690,242, forward strand.
CTGGGAGCAGCTATCGCACGCAGAGGCGGACAGCAAGCTGCGAGAGAGACGCACCTGATCTTTATGCTTCATCGGAGCCCCCAGGGGGGAACACGTTGTCAGGTTTGTCCTTCCAGAATCCTCGGGATTGTGCTGATGCTCAAGGGGGTCCACCTTTTGACTGCCCCAAGTCCGGAATATAAATACACATGGACTGGTGAGATAGCCAAATGGGGGAAGGAAAGGGTAGGGACAGCGTGGAGGGAGATCTGAGAATGACACAAGAAACACATCGTCAGCGTCCCTACTAATAGCCAGGTAACACAGCTAGAGGAAGCAATGACACATATATATATATATACAACTAATGGTATGTACACACTACCTGTAAAGGAAGAGAAGGAGGAAACGATACCAGAAGAGAGAAGAGGTTGGCTGCGAACATCCAGCACGTAACTAATTGGAAGAGAGAATAAATATTGGGAATACTTCCTACACCTCCTTAGCATTCGTTACAACTGAACCAGAGAAAGAACATGCCCCACACCTACCCAAGGTGGCGTGTGGATCTTCCTGGTATGCAAGGCAGGGAATGTCTACACAACCTCTCTTGACCCTCTCTCCTAGTACATGAGAAATAAAGCACAGCCAAAACGTGAAGAAGTAAATAAAAAGCAAGGTATAATCGTTGACTCGTACTAGCCCAAGAAAGAACAGACTTCTGGTTGTTCAGGTATCACAACATTGTCTACACCTCTGTACGATCCACAACCTTCAGTTTGTTTATAAGCTTTTTGCTTATTAATACGTATCACTGAAGGAAATTGTATGATAGCAGAAACCTAACAATGGTTTGTCACCATATCGGTGACACAGTATCACTGTAACTGCCTCCCCGCATGAGACCGGCACCTGGTCTCTCCAACAGGGAGGGTCAGGGTAACTATGCTCCTGAAATGACGCCAGGTCCTCTCTGCAAGAGACTGCGGCAGGCGCGGTGTCTCAGCCAACAGAGGAGCCAGTACAATCAAGAATACGCCAACAGGCGCTGAAGGTACTCCTCTGCAAAAGACTGCTGAATGCAGAATGCAGATCTTGACCAACAGAGGAGCGATAGCGCACGCTTGCGTGGGTACAAAGAACAAACGAAAGCTACAAATACTGGTAGACGATCCAGTAAGTGCTCAACGCACTCTTACCGCCCTTCAATCCTGTAGTCCAAGGAAGCGCTTCGTGGGGAAAATTCGCCAGGATAATCGGCAGCGTTCATTCTCCCGTCTACCCTATATAACGGGTATCCGGCGCCGCGTTCGAGTCACGTGGGGCATGGCTCGCGTTGTGCATGCCGGGAAACGTAGTTCAGAAGGTCGGGTTACTTCCTGATTCACCCGACTACTAGCTGTCAGCGCGCAACCGGTAGCTAAACCCTGACAGTACATCCCCCTCCCGGAGGGCGCTGACAGTCCCTCGGCTTGCCAGGATGTTCCTTGTGGAATCTAGCCACCAGTCGAGACGCATGAACTGCCACTGCAGGCTCCCACGAGTTTTCCTCCGGGCCGTAGCCCTTCCATGCAATGAGGTACCACAACTTACGATGTACCACTTTTGAATCCAAGATCCTTTTGACCTCGTATTCCTGATCCTGTTGCACCCAAATGGGCACGGGTTGCTTACTTACCGGGCAATGAGAAGGCTTCAATAGGGAGACATGGAAGACTGGATGTATCCGGAAATGAGGCGGGAGCCGCAGTTTTACAGCCACCGGATTGATGTGCTTGACCACCTTGTATGGTCCAATATATTTAGGGTTGAAGACGCTGCGTTTTCTAAACCTGATGTGCTTTGTAGACAGCCAAACCCGCTCCCCTCTCTTGTACGTGGGGCCTGGCCTGCGACCCTTGTCTGCCTGAGCTTTATACTGTGCCTTAGCACGGAGCAGGTTGCTCCGCGTCTCAAGCAAGGTCTGACGGATACATGATAACCTCTTATGTATGTCTGGGAGCTTGGTGTTTTCACTGGGAAGAAGAAAGGGGGTGAAACGAGGGTGAAAACCATAGGTGCTAAAGAAAGGAGTGTGTTGTGTTAGGAATGTTTGGCACTATTGTACGCTACCTCGGCCACCCATAACCACTCCACCCATGCTTCGGTATTGCTATTGACGTAACACCTGAGGTACTGTTTAAGGGTCTGGTTTAATCTCTCAGTCTGGCCGTCAGTTTGGGGGTGAAAACTCGTGGACAGTGAAGAAGCTATCTGTAGTTCAGAACACCAGGTTTTCCAGAAGAGAGCAGTGAATTGGGCCCCTCTATCTGAGACAATGACTTTGGGAAGGCCATGAAGTCGGACCACATTTGTCAGTAGCAATCGGGCCAAATGTCCTGCAGAGGGTACTTGTTTGCAAGCGATAAAATGACCCATCTTTGACAAGTAGTCAATGACCACCACGATTGCGGTGCATCCCTGGTCTGCGGGCAAACCTACAATAAAGTCCATAGAGAACCGTTCCCACGGGGTTTCTGGTGTGGGCAAAGGCTGGAGAAGCCCTTGAGCCTGGCTGTGGTCGGTCTTCATCTGGGCGCATATAGAACAGCTTTTCGCCCATGCGAGGATGTCCGGGCGGACAGTCGGCCACCAGAACTGTCGTAATACCTTTTCCAGGGTTTTATTCCCTCTGGTGTGTCCTGCGCACGGGAGATCGTGATACCAGGTGAACACAGTCTTTCTTAAGTCCCTTGTAGGAACTAACAATTGTTGTTTTTTTATGGGAAGGCCTTGGCGTAATCGCCAGTCAGGTTGGAATTTCAGCCAGTTTCTCCAGGCAACCGACTGTATCCCTCGCCTGGTTTTCTGCAGAAAATCGTCCGTCAGTATGGCACATATTACTTTACTGGGTTCTATGATTGCTCTTTCAATAGCAACGGGTTGATGCATAAGATTTTCCTGCCTCGTCAAAGCGTCTGCTTTTTTGTTGTCTTTGCTGGGTCGAAAGGTGACAATGAAGTGGTATTCGGTGAAGAACAGCATCCAGCGCAGTTGTCGTGGAGTGAGATGTCTTGCGGCTCGCATGAACTGAAGATTGCGATGATCCGAGTAAACGGTCACCTGGTGAGATGCCCCCAATAACCAGTGTCTCCACTCCTGAAATGCATCCCTGATAGCGAGCAACTCCTTCTCGGCTATAGTATAGTTCTGCTCAGCGGGACTGAGTTTCCTGGACATGAACGCAATGGGGTGCAGATATCCTGTTGTCAGGTGTCTTTGGGACAACACTGCTCCGACTGCTACTTCGGATGCGTCTGCTTCCACTATAAAGGGTATCTCAGGGTTGGCATGCGCGAGAACCGGGGCCGATGTAAATGCCTTTTTGAGAAGATCAAACGCCGTCTGTGCTTCTTTTGTCAAGAGAAAGGGTATCTTTTTCCGTGTCAATCTGGTCAGGGGTGCTACCAAGTCGGAGAATTGATGAATGAACCTCCTGTAGATGTTGGCAAAACCCAGTAGACTTTGGATGTCTTTTACATTCTGAGGGCACGGCCATTCGACGATGGCTTTAACCTTCCTTTCCGCCATGATTTGACCAGATGGGGTGAGCATGACTCCTAAGAACTCCACGGAAGTCACGTGAAACTCACACTTAGTGATTTTACCAAACAATTGGTGTTCACGGAGTGCCTGTAGTACGCAGCCTACATGTATGACGTGTTCTTCTTCATTAGAGGAATATACCAAAATGTCATCGATATATACCACAACAAAGTGGTCCAGGAAGTCCCTGAGAACTTCGTTTAGAAAAAACTGGAAGGCCGCCGGGGCATTGCAGAGCCCGAACGGCATAACAAGGTATTCAAACAGCCCAAACCGTGTCTTGAAGGCTGTCTTCCATTCATCTCCTTCGCGCATCCGGACCAGATGGTACGCCCCTCTAAGATCCAGTTTGGTGTAGATGACTGCTGTCTTCACCTGTTCCAGAAGGACCAGAATCAAAGGAAGAGGGTATTGATTCTTGACGGTGATAGTATTCAACGCTCTATAATCTATGCAACACCTCAGATCCCCATTAGCCTTCGGGATGAAAAAGAGGGGAGAGGCAGCAGGAGACCTGGAAGGACGAATGAACCCTAAAGCTAGATGTTTGTCCAAATACTTTCGCAGGTGTAGGCTCTCGGGTGCTGTGAGAGCGTGTATATTCTGCCGCATAGAACTACAGCTCCCGGAACCAAGTCGATCCGGCAATCATAGTCCCGGTGTGGGGGGAGCTCCTCTGCCTTGGTGTCGCTGAATACGTCTGTATATTTCTGGTAACACGTAGGTAGAACCACGTTCTTTTCTGCCACCCTCGCAATATGAAGTCTGGTGGCCAACACTTTGGACGGACTGGTGAGCGGCTGGTTACAGAGATTCTGACAATAGGTAGATCGCAGGTGCAGCGTCTTGTTGGTCCAATCTATGGAGGGTTCATGTTTTTGTAACCAGGGAAGGCCCAATATCACTCCGTATTGAGGGGCATGAATGATCCTGAAGGATAACCATTCGTGGTGGTACCCATCATAGCTAAGTTGGTATTCAGGCGTGATGTGACTGATCGGTCCCGATTCCAGCTCCTTGCCATCAACAGCATACACCCGCTCAGGGGTTTGTTTGTGGATGAGCTGCACCCCTAATCTATGTGCTTCTCTTTTGTCCATGAAACACCCCGTTGCCCCCGAATCCACCATTGCCCTTATCTGCTTTTGTTCTTGATTTATTTCAATATTCAAGGAAACAAAAAAGTGTTCCGATTCCATGAAGGCAAAGAGGTTCACTGAAGGGATAGTGCATCCGCTTAAGGGTTTCCCTTCTGGTGCCCTCAAGCTTTGAAGTTTTCCGCCCCTTTTTCTGCTGTTACGGCGGCCACTTGTCCTGGGCGAAAACGTCCGTACTTCGGTTTAACGGGACAGTCACGGAGGTAGTGTCCTGCTTTCCCGCAATACAGGCATAAGCCCTGTTTGCGTCTGTGGTCTCTCTCGCTGAGAGTTAAGGATGCTCTCACAGCCCCGATCTCCATCGGTTCGGGCTTCGGTGTACCTTGATCCATAGAATGAGCACGATCCTACGACGGGGTATACTTGTCCTTCCTTTTGTGTTCCCCCTTACGCTCCCTTAGTCGGTGGTCCAGCCTCAGAGACAGCTCTATGAGGGCCGCAAACGTTCGGGGTTGGGGGTCGATTTGAGCCAGGATGTCTTTCAACTCATCCTTGAGTCCCTGATAGAAGATGACGGATTGCTTGGACTCAGGCCAATATGTTTCTGCCACCAGTCTTCTAAAGTCATTGAGGTAACTGACCAGATCTGAGCTACCCTGTCTGAGTTCTAACAGGTCCCGGTCTGCTGAGAAGGTTTCTGCCCTACGATCGAATGTCTTCTCGAATTCAACCCAAAACTCGTCCCAGTCATAGAGTAAGGGGTCATCCCGCCGTACTACGGGGACTGCCCACTGTGCTGCCTCACCACCCAGATAGGAGATCAGAAAAGCCACTCGTGCTTGGTTGGTTGCAAACATCTTTGGCTTGCAGGTAAAGTGGAGCAGTACTTGAGTCATAAATACCTGTACCTTCTTGTTATCCCCATAAAACCTCTCAGGCGGGGCTAACGGTACCTGTGACTGCATTTCTACCACCAAAGGAAGTGGTGCCGGGGGTACTGTCCCCCCTGCATCAAAAGGGTTCCTCTGCATCCTGTCTACCTTAGCTTGTAGGGCCGCTGTTTCATTACGTGAGGCCACAAGCTCCGTCTGAACCAGGGCCAATGCCGCGATGACGTCCTCCAAGGTGGCCATCCTTGACACCAGCACAACCAGGAGGGATACAATTCGTGGACCGATTATTCTGTCAGGTTCGTCCTTCCAGAATCCTCAGGATTGTTCTGATGCTCAAGGGGGTCCACCTCTCGACTGCCCCAAGTCCGGAATATAAATACACACGGACTGGTGAGATAGTCAAATGGGGGAAGGAAAGGGTAGGGACAGCGTGGAGGGAGATCTGAGAATGACACAAGAAACACACCGTCAGCGTCCCTACTAATAGCCTGGTAACACAGCTAGAGGAAGCACTGACACATATATATATATACAACTAATGGTATGTACACACTACCTGTAAAGGAAGAGAAGGAGGAAACAATACCAGAAGAGAGAAGAGGTTGGCTGCGAACATCCAGCATGTAACTAATTGGAAGAGAGAATAAATATTGGGAATACTTCCTACACCTCCATAGCATTCGTTACAACTGAACCAGAGAAAGAACATGCCCCACACCTACCCAAGGTGGCGTGTGGATCTTCCTGGTATGCAAGGCAGGGAATGTCTACACAACCTCTCTTGACCCTCTCTCCTAGTACATGAGAAATAAAGCACAGCCAAAACGTGAAGAAGTAAATAAAAAGCAAGGTATAATCCTTGACTCGTACTAGCCCAAGAAAGAACAGACTTCTGGTTGTTCAGGTATCACAACATTGTCTGCACCTCTGTACGATCCACAACCTTCAGTTTGTTTATAAGCTTTTTGCTTATTAATACGTATCACTGAAGGAAATTGTTTGATAGCAGAAACCTAACAATGGTTCGTCACCATATCGGTGACACAGTATCACTGTAACTGCCTCCCCGCATGAGACCGGCACCTGGTCTCTCCAACAGGGAGGGTCAGGGTAACTATGCTCCTGAAATGACGCCAGGCCCTCTCTGCAAGAGACTGCGGCAGGCGCGGTGTCTCAGCCAACAGAGGAGCAAGTACAATCAAGAATACGCCAAAAGGCGCTGAAGACGCTCCTCTGCAAAAGACTGCTGAATGCAGAATGCAGATCTTGACCAACAGAGGAGCGATAGCGCACGCTTGCGTGGGTACAAAGAACAAACGAAAGCTACAAATACGGGTAGACGATCCAGTAAGTGCTCAACGCACTCTTACCGCCCTTCAATCCTGTAGTCCAAGGAAGCGCTTCGTGGGGAAAATTCGCCAGGATAATCGGCAGCATTCATTCTCCCGTCTACCCTATATAACGGGTATCCGGCGCCGCGTTCGAGTCATGTGGGGCATGGCTCGCATTGTGCATGCCGGGAAACGTAGTTCAGAAGGTCGGGTTACTTCCTGATTCACCCGACTACTAGCTGTCAGCGCGCAACCGGTAGCTAAACCCTGACACACGTGCTCACAGCGACAGTGATAAGGTGAAAGGCCCATAGGGGGTACAGAGTGGAGGTCCGGGGATCGTGATCAGCCTGCCAGGTGAGGGCGCAAAGCCACACATTCATGCCAGTCATCAGCCTTGAGCAGCGATCTAGGGCAGCATTGACGAGCCCTCCTGGAGGAGGCCCTGCCAACTGTGAGGCTCCCCAGAAAGAGAACGGGGTGAGCGGCGCCGGAGCACGTGAAGCGATAGAGGCCCCTGAAGTGCATGGTGCTAGTGTAGGCCGGATTGCCTTGCAACATACGGACTGGGTGAGGGGGCCTGGACTCCGCACATCCAAATCGGGCCTCTCCAACAGCCTGGTTGCGAAATAGGGTCATCATATATTCTCCGTCATGGGCCGCAATAGACCACAAGGGCCTAGCCAGACAAACCAGATCGATAAATACACAGTCGCAATGAGCCAATAAGAGAGAGCCTTGGGAGATGGCCCACAGGAAGACCCTGAGGACAGTGGCCCGGACCCTTCCTTGAAGGACATAATGAGGGCTATAAGAGATTTCCGGGGGACCATGGAACCCAAATTGGACTCAGTGATGGAGGAAGTCAACCTCTTGCGCGCAGACTTTCGGAAAATGTCGGAGAAGGTCTCCGCGGCCGAGACAGGCATCGGGAGCCTTCAGTCCAAAACCAAAAGGCTGGAGGACCAAGTTGCCACTCTCACGAAGAACCAAGCCGATATTTACGCCCGGCTGGAGGATCAGGAGGGGCGCACCCGGCGCAATAACATCCATGTAGTGGGGGTGCCGGAAGACATGGAAGGGCCCTCTACTGCCTGGTTTATTGAGGACCTGGTGCTAAATCACTTGAAGCCCAAACACCTATCAAACTTTTTCTCCGTTGAGAGGGCCCACAGGGCGCTGGGCGGAAAGCCCAGACCGGGGGCCCCACCTCGCACAATCATCGCCCGTATCCTGAATTTCAGGGACAGAGATGCTATACTACAGGCGGCGCGAATGCATGGAGATCTACAGCTGGAGAACGCCACCATCCGGTTCTTCCCGGACTTTACACTCCGAGTATAGCGGCAGCGGCGCTCCTTCGATGGAGTGAAGAAAGCCCTCAGAGACCAGGGGGTGAAGTACATGATGCTCTTCCTGGCTAGACTCAAAATCATCGATGGAGGGAAAGCGTACTTCTTCGAGAGGCCAGAAGAGGCCAGCGACTGGCTTGAGGGTTGGCGGACTGTTGGTCGGAAGGGCGGCCCGCACCGCCCTGAGTCCCACCACGGCAGAGAGGACACTGAGTTCGAGGACGGACGCGCAACCGGCAGCCAGAGACAGGAACGGCGGACAGATAAGTGACTTGGGGACAATTCGAGCATGACTGTGGCACAAGCTCTATTATGTACTCTGGGGGGGTTGTGGGCCGGTGATCTTTGCATCAGACCTTGCCCCTGCACGATTTGTGACCTCAGACCGTCTCCTCAATGACTACCGGGAGCGGGAGTGTCGGGTGGCCTGGTATCTGGGATGCTAACCTAATGTACGTAGTATGGGCATGTGGCATTCGTTAATTGATGCATGATTCTTCCAGCCGACTGCAAGTTCATGGTTCCTCACAAATGTTAGTTTTTGCATTGATGGGGCGACAGGCACTCTGCAAGTTTGAAGGGTGGGAGGTTGGGGACTCACATAGCAGGGCTGCAGGGAGGGGGGAGTTGTGTTGTTGGGTTTTCTTAATTCAGGGGATGGGGAAGTTCGCTCAAGACCATGTTATTCATTAAGGTTTGGGGATACACTTCGGGGACGCAGGGGGGACGAGGGCGTATCCGATGGGGTTGAAAACTGCTAGTGGTACTGGGCGATCTGGCTAAGCTATGGGTGTGGACCTGGAACGTGAATGGGCTAGGCAACAAAATTAAGTGTACACTAGCATTGCAGCACCTTAAAAGACACGTCCCAGATGTAGTCCTGCTCCAAGAGACACCCCTGAAGGGGAGTTGATGTAGGGCCCTGGACCGATTCGGCTTCAAGATGGTGGCCCATTCTAGGTTTACCTCTGGATCACGTGGGGTGGGAATCCTGGTACGCAACACCTTGCCCTTAGTTATCTCTGGCACGTGGGCAGATTAGGCGGGCTGCCTTGTGGCAGCTGCGGGCAGATGGGAAGGGCACGTTCTGGTGTTCTGTTCCTGTTACCTACCTCCTGGTCTCCACTCCACGAGTCTACCTAAATTGAGTTCCTTTCTGGTGGGTCTACCCGAGGGCATACTTCTTCTCGGGGGGGACACAAACGCAGTTATGAACCCGGAAGTGGACCGGTCCAGCTCGCAGATGAGCAGGCAGGGGGACCGAGTCCTGGCAGACTTTGCTATGGCCCTGGGACTATGTGACCTGTGGCGGACGCATAACCCTACGCTCAGACAATACTCATATTATTCAGCACGACATGGATCCTTTTCTAGGATTGACCACCTTTTCACTCGTACTGACCATGTGGGGGGCTTCTCTGAGACTACATTCATGGCACGGGGGATATCAGATCATTCGCACGTCTGTGTCACCCTTAGTGGTCCAATGCTTAATAGGGCGGCATACCCGAGGATAGACACCTGGCGCCTTAAGGACCCGGTCATGGGGGAGAAACTCTGAGAGGGATCTAAGCTGTATTTTGAAGACTATCAGGGCACGGTGGAATCCCAAATCACACTGTGGGAGGCTTATAAGACTGTGCTATGGGGGTTGGCTCAGGCATTGATAGGGGCGCAAAAAAAAAGGAGGAATCTCTCCAGATCTGGCAGCTAGAGGGCGAGATCCAGCAACTGGAAAGTGATAGTGAGATTGCCTCCTCGGTGGACCTTCGCCACAGACTGACGCTAAAACAGAGGGATCTAAGGGCCTTAGCCAAGGGGGAAGCACGGGCCTATGCCTTGGCCACACAACATCACATCTACGATGCGGGAGACAAGGCCTTGAGGTTGCTGGCGTGGCTGGAGCGTCGGGATAGGGACCGCTCATGGGTGTCAGGAGTTAGAGATGCATTTGGTTCGCTTCGCTCTACTAGCGAGAAATAGTACAAACGTTTGCAACATATTTTAAAAGGATGTATTCTCCAGTATGCAGCAGGTCCGAGAACGACTGCGCGGAATTCCTGCGTGATTTTGCCCTGCCCACGCTGTCCGCTGTCCGTTGATATGCGTGACAGGCTTGACGCAGACTTTACCGAGGAAGAACTCGGGAAGGCTCTAAACTCCCTGCAATCGGGGAAAGCGTCCAGGCCAAACGGGCTCCCGGTGGAGAGCTATAAAAGACAAGCGTCGATTGTGACTGCCCCCTTCTCAGAATGTTCTTTGAGGCGCGCAAGGCCGGGAGACTCCCTCCTGACCAGAGGGAAGCGACGATTGTAGTAATTTACAAGACAGGGAAGCCGGCAGACCAGTGCACTTCATACCGCCCCATATCTCTAATAAACATGGAAGCCAAAGTCTTGGCTAAAGCCCTAGCGGATAGATTGCTGTCTGTTATAACGGAATTAGTGCATGTCGACCAATCCGGGTTTATGCCCCGTAGAAGCACGGGGTGCTGCACATGACCGAAGATGCTGGGGATACTCAAACGGCATTGATGTCGCTTGATGCCTCAATGGCATTTGATAGCATCGAATGGCCGTATCTGTTCATGGTCCTTCAAAGACTGAGCTTTGGTCCCATCTTCTGCAGTTGAGTACAACTTCTGTACGAACACCCCACGGCCAGGGTGAGGGTCAATGGGGCTCTATCGAGAGCTTTCTCCTTGCAGAGAGGTACCAGGCAGGGTTGCCCTCTATCTCCCCTCCTCTTTGCTTTAGCCCTGGAACCATTAGCCCACTGGATCAGGAGGGACCCCGCGATTTGGGGATTAGCGGCGACAGGGGATTGGGAAGAGCATATCTCCCTCTACGCCGACGATATAGTCCTGTACCTGGCGAGACCGTACCATTCGATTGCTCAGGTGCTACACCTCTTTGAGCTGTTCGGCAGCTACTCCGGGTATACTATTAATTGGTCCAAATCAGTGATTGTCCTGCTGTCTGGCCCCCCTCCTCCAGTCCCTTCTCGGTGCTCAGCCCCGGTAGTGACCGAGGGCTTCAAATACTTAGGAATCTATATTACGAGGGACAAGAAGACTTTCTTCGACAGGAATCTCGAACCTCAGTTGGCCAGACTAAGCGCTTAGTCACTGGCGCTTTCTTTCACTCACGCTCATGGGCATAAAATGCTCACACTACCGAAACTCCTATACATTCTACAGAATACACCCTACCCGGTCCCTCCGAGTGTGTTCAAACGAATATCACAGGAATTATGCACCTTGCTGTGGGACGGAGGGTCCCCTAGAATCGCGTTACATAAGCTACAAAGGGGTGTATATGATGGGGGCCTGGCGCTACCAGATGTCAAATTATATTACTGGGCTTCGCAGCTCCAAGTGGTTAATGACTGGGTCTATGCAGATAGTAGCGAACCCGCATATAGAGTAGACAGGATGGTTATGCCCGGGGGCAGTTGCGAACCCCTCCTTTACGCACGGAGGTTACAGAGGGGGTGGCCCGAACATACTAGAGTAGTGTTGCAGTGCTGGAGAGAGGCCAATAAACTTCTAGGCTGGGCAAATACATTAACCGGGAGAACCCCAATGTGGATTGGTGAGCAACTGCGGGAGGTTTCGGCTTTGACAGGGTTTAAGGGGTGGAAGTTAATCGGCATTGAATACTTAGGTGACATCTGGAAAGGAGATTCCCCTCGCTCCTTTGAATACCTTCAAAAAGAATATAACCTACATCAGTCGTAACAATATCGTCATATACAACTCCTACACACCCTTAGGTCACACATACCAGGCGACACGTCCATTCCGGAGTACTCCCCAATGGAAGACAGGTTGCCACTAGACCCCATATTGGCAAAACCCACGTCCACGATCTATCGTAAACTAATAAACAACCTGCCCGACCCCCTGACCGCGCTTCAGGCAACCTGGGCCAAAGATCTTGGAGAAATTGATGATGAGGACTGGCAGGACGCGATACAGAGTCCTAGGGAAATCGCGATCCGTTCGAGATTCCGGCTGGTGCAGCTGAAAATCCTTCACCGTACATACTACCCCCGAACGCATCTTTTTACATGGGGCAAGAGTCGCTCGGCACAATGCCTGAGGGGTTGTCAACAGGAGGGCACGTTTTTCCACATATTGTGGGAATGCCCAGAGATCATCCCCTTCTGGATGAGGGTCACTGATGTAATGTATAGAGTGGTGAGGGAGACGGTTCCGCTGGAACCCAAGTGACTTCTACTAATGATTAAAGGGGACACTGACTGGTCCAGGTACGTGGAAATATGGTTAGCTCTGGCAGCGGGAGTGGCGAAACGAAATATTTCTCGGGGATGGGGGCGCAGTCACCCCCACAGAGGGAGGAATGGGAGCAGGACCTTGATTGGTGCCAGAGGGCCGAAGAAATTGTATATAAAAGCAGAGGGTGCACCAAGAAATGGAAGAAAGTGTGGGGGCCCTGGCGGAAGTACAGCAAATAGGGGCGAACTCGGAGGAGTCAGAGGGATGAAAATGTTTGACAGTCCCTGCTGTTCCCAATTACTGACGATATGGTCCACTATTGTGATATCTCCAAATGTACTTCATGGATATTGTATTGTATTGAATGGTCTCTTGAGCATTGGTAATAAAAAGATTAAAAAAAAAAAAACAATGCCAATTTGCTGGATTTGGGCTGCCAAATTGTGGAACTCCCTGCCAAGCAACCTCCGTCACATTGATTCAGAGCCTCTTTTTAGGAAAGCAGTTAAGACCTGGCTCTTTAGGGCAGAGTAGTGGTTTAGGGTCTCTGCTTTGAGCTTTTCGTCAGCTTACTGCCTACTGCTAGAGCGCCGGGACACCTCTGTTTGAGGTAGCTGTTTTGCGCTTTATAAATGTCGGTATTATGGGGGGGCGCTAGAGAGCCCGGAGCAAGATGGCCGCACTCTAGTGAGGCTCTGCTGGCCGGGCCCATAATCTTTTAAATATCTGCAGATCCATAGCCCATCGGACCCCCAAACTGACAGTGTTTAACTGACAACGCGGAGAGGGACTCACTTGTGTGCAGCAGTGGGGTGCAGAGGCATTGCTAGCCTCGCATTCGGCTGGTGATTTCCCTGGGACTACGGCCTCGAGGGTGCCTAAGATGGTGGCGTAACGACTCCGCAACTCAGCGAAGACCAAGACGCACCGGGCTGTCACCGGTGCAGCAGACAATGCTGTCTGGAACCTGTGAGGCGGTGAATAGCGTGCACTGACTGCGGGCGCAGATCGGCGCCGCGGTGAAGCGCCAGGTACAACGGAGTGTGAGCGGCCTGAAAAGCGAGTCGCGCCCGGTGAGGACCGTGATGCGCCTTGACCGCCAGTAACGTAAGGCAAGTGGCTGGCTATCGCGGCTGGGCGCTCCGCAATGGTAGCCGCAGAGCCCCGTGCTGCTGCTGCTGCGGTGTAGTTGGGGATGACACCGTGACCTCATAGAGCGCTGCTAAGAGTGAGGCCTGAAGGTGTGTCGGTCCCGGTGCCACATGAGAGGACTGGGCGCGGAGGAACGAGGGACTGAGCTACAAAGGATTCCTTGCGACGACAACAAGTGAGTACCAGACGGACCACTAGACTTGGCCGTGTGTGTGGCGGTGCTCGGTGCTGGGAAAGTCCTGCCTGCGGACATAACGGATGTACAGGATCCAGCTGGGAAGCACTAGTGCGGAGCCTGGAGCTCGTGGGCGCCCGTCTGACAACGCTGTGCTAAGGAGCCTTTATACCCTCAACATAGAGCGCACAGAAGCAGAGCGCTCGCAGATCCTAGCAGCGGTGCAAAATTAGCGTGCTATAGCTGTGTGGGGTGCATACTTTGCAAGGTTACGAGACAGAGTGGTCCTGAAACAGACGCCGGCAAAGACAAAAATAAACAAAAATAAATAAATAAATAATAAAAAATAAAGCGGCAGCCGTGCTGGCAAGAGCAGATCAGGCACTGGTTTCTAATCACAGCGTGAAAGGCATAGTGGACTGCCAGCTTGCAGTGCTTTGCATTGTTGTTGCTGCCTCCACACGGAGGCCTTGGGCCTGCAATCGTTCTCTTGGCCCTGCGTGCGACCCCTGTGGGCACAAGAGTGAGCATAGTGTGGTGCGCAGGAAGCAGAGACCCCACGGATGGTGTGAGGCGTGTGCACGCCGGTCTGTCTTGCGTGTTGGAACCTGACTGAGTAGGACTGCGGGGGGCGCAGGAGGTATCAAGCGGCTGGGAAAAACGAATGTAGCGCTTGGGACTGCGACGTAGGAGCTATTCATACCCATCTGCCATCGCCATGGGCAAGACGGACAAGCAACAGACGAAACTGTCCTTCGAATCCCGCCGGTCGAGTCGCCCTGTGGGGGCGCACTCAGAAACGGAGCTGGATTAGCAACAGGCACAGCCCTCCAGAATAGAGGCAGCGCTGCTAGCAATGCAACAGAGCTTACAAGCCATTGATGGCAAAACCGACAATTTGTCCCTTAGAATGGACAAGATGCAAGCAACACTGGATAAACAGGGCGAGAGACTCACAACAGCAGAACGCCGGATCTCAGATGTGGAGGATGAAGCGCATGCCACGACAGATAAGTGTAAGGAAATGGAAAAACTGCTGGAGGTTATCAGGGCCAAAAATGAGGACCTCAAAGCGCGTTCTCGGCGCTGTAACCTACGAATAGCGGGAGTGCCTGAAAGTACGAACACAGGTCGACTGGAGGACTATGTCGAAACTATGTTGAAAGATCTATTTGGAGCCGACAACCTTTCCCAGGTTTTAATCGTGGAACGGGCGCATCAATCCCTGGCGCCCAGGCCGCCGCCAGGTGCGCCGCCTTGCCCCATTGTGGCAAAGATCTTAAATTACAGAGACCGAGACACAGTACTCCGGTTGGCGAGGGAAAAACAAAATACGTCCTATCAGGGCAACATCGTGTCCTTCTTCCCGGACTTCACCGTCGCAGTGCAATCGGCTCGTAGGGAATACAACGACGTAAAAAATAAACTGCGCACCTTGGAGATTCCCTATGCTATGTTATACCCAGCCAGGTTAAAGATCACACTGGGTGGCAAGGTGAAGGTTTTTCAATCTCCGAGAGGTGCGCAGGACTTCCTCTGGCAACTGCAGGCTCCACGAAAGGCTGCAAAGCGCAATGTATCTCCCACGCCCTCTGGTCACTCGGATACTGATGAATAGCACGGCACTAGGCCCCATGGCATTGCGTGGACAGGCCGACTATTGAAGGACTGAGTGGTTCTCTACATAGTGCGGCTCCTGATGGCGAACTGTGGTGTACGAGGAGTATCCGTGGTTTGGGCCGGGGGGTTGCTGCCTGAAACTGTAAGTGTTAACTTTCCTTCTAATTGTCGTTGTGAGAAGTTGGCCTGGTATATGCTGTCCACTAGTTATAGTGGGCACCTTGCACCAGTCCAAACGACCTTTATTGATGATAGGTTTAAAGACAACCTTTATTGAAAGCTTTCCTAGTGGTAGCTATGGCGAGCAGCCTTCAGGCTAAGTCTTGAACGAGTGTAAAGCAGCTTGGTTTACCAGATTATAACCTCTTGAATAGCTAAATGAAAGGAGAACCACACAAGATATATATAAAATATATGTATTTATTTCTAAACACTAACTACTAATCTCTTTATGAGATTAGAGTTCAAGAAACACAATATCACAGTATTTAAACGACAATAAATAGCACAATAGACAGTGGGCTCCAGGGGGAGACCAAACCATATACTAAGAAGGTGGTATAAGAACACACGACTTGACTAGACACAGTGCCTAGAGCATGTAGAATCGCTGGGACCCCAAGGAACCACCCAAGGTAGTGACACAGGAGACCCATGGGGGACGTGTGCAGTGTGAGAACACAGCCGCGCGCGCCGTAGGATTCAATGCGGAAAGTCGCGGTTGGAATTTTAAAGATAAAGTACACTTAGGAGAGGACTTTGAGCAAACCCCTTTGGACTTAAGGGTTTCTAGGGCCAACACCCACGGGAGCACCGGAGTACTCAATTTACCTCACCCAGGGCAGCCGAGTGCATAGGTGCCAAAAGGTGTCGGGAATCGTCATCGTTTTCAATGGCGAACTGCTGCAAAGTGCTGCTGCCGTGATGGAGAAAAGTGTCCGGTGTGATCCAAGCCTGGATCGAAGATGTGAAGAACCTGAAAGCAGAGGGGACAGAGTCTGGGTCACTAGCCAGTGACCAGGAGCGGAACAATTGAATGCCCACCGATGTCGGGTGCTTCAGGTGCGAAGTGGTGAAGCTTGACTCTGCAGCCATGGGGTCCCGGAGATGTCGACGACAACCAGGAGCAGGATTCGAGCTGCTCCATAAAGAATGTCGAGTGCTGGGGTGTCAGTGATCGGATTGACCACAACAATCCTTGGCAACAGCAACCCACGCAGGAAGAGAAAAGATGCTTCTGTGTGGACCAGCAAGGTCCTGGGGACTCTCCAAGCAATGGAGAGTCAGGGCACATCTGGAGAAACCAGGGAAGCCCAATAAAAGTTAGAGTTGCCTTCTTGGGGACCCACAGATCAACAGACGAGGGATCGCAAAGGGACCTCAAGAGGAATCACAAAATGGCGGCCCACGGAACACTCGTTGAGTGTAGGCCTGCAATCGTCAGTGCAATTACTGCTCGCGGTCAGGGCTACAAGTAACCCAAAGCTCAGCCTCAGGGGTTGCCGGAAAGCTGATGCTTCTGCAAATGGTCGCGGTGTCCAGGGGTTCGGGTTGCACGGTCTTCCACGAGGGATATGGACCTCAGGCTTGCTGTGGGCACAGATCGACCTCAGAGACCTAGGAAATCCCACCTCCTGTGTGGCAATATTCTTCGGAGTCCGTCGGAGCTCGAAGATGCCAACTGGTCAGTTGCGTTAAAGGTGCCTGCCTTGCAGGGGAGTAACCCCTTTACTCCAAGGGAGATTCTTCAGCCATCCAGCGTCGGGCAGATCGTCGAAGTACTTGGTTTCTGGTATCAAAGTTTAGTCCAGGTGTAATCTAAAGTCCTGTAGTCAGGGTTTCCTACTTTATACCCAAGGAAGGGGTTGGACAAACTCTGAGGACCCACCTATGGGAGGGTCAGGAAAGAGGGGTGGCTACACCCATTCCCTTTGTCCAGTTTCGTTTTGAGGGCGTGGGCACACTATGGGAAGCCTTTAAGGCTACCATCAGAGGGACCTGTATAGGGTTACAGGCTGGGGTACTGAGGTCCTTACGATCTCGTATGCAACAGATTGAGGCAGAGATCTGGTGACATGAGAGGGAATACTCTGATACCCTGAATCCCAGGACATTGGCAGAGATCAGGACGCTCATGACTGAATATAATGAGACTACAGACCAAGAAATTAATCATATGTCCAGACACTGGAGGGCTCGCTCGTATGGGGAAGGGGGTCGCCCTGGCCGCACCCTAGCCTCCAAAGTAAGGGGGGAAGAACACAGGCTTATGTCACGCAGTTGGAGAGTGAGGATGGTGCGACATATCATAATACCCCAGAGATCTTAGAGTGTTTCTGAGACTATTATGCATCTCTCTATGGCTCGGGTACAGAAGCTGACAGTGAGGAAATCCGTGAATTTTTTGAGGTGATAGCTTTGGCATGGCTCTCAGACGGCCAACGTGAGTACCTTATGCAGCCCCTTACGGTAGACGATGTCAAAGCAGCTATAAGGTCTCTGCCCTCTGGTAAAGCAGCGGGTATGGATGGTCTGCCGGGGGAATTTTATAAGGAGTACGTAGAGACCCTGGCCCCACATCTGGTGAATATGTATGGTGAGGGATACGAAAAAGGCTTGCTTCCTCCAACTCTCTGAGAGGCACTGATCGTCACTTTGTTGAAACCGGGGAAACGGGCAGATAGCTTTGAGTCATATCGACCGCTGTCCTTGTTGAATATAGATGCCAAAATCATTGCTAAAGTAATCGCCACGAAATTGCAACCACTACTTCCCGCCCTGGTCCTTCCAGATCAATCAGGCTTCGTGCCCTCCCGCTAAACATCGCATAACTTGCGCACACTGTTTGCAGTCCTACACCACTTAGATCCAGACTACCGGGCAGTGGCGGTACTACTTGATGCCGCTAAGGCCTTTGATTCGGTCAGATGGGGATATATGATTGCTACGCTGCAACGGATGTGCCTACCGTTTCCATTCTTACGGTGGATAGAGATCCTCTATACAGCTCCTACAGCGACAGTGCCTATTAACAACTGTCACTCTCAGCCATTTAATATCTGCAAAGGCACCAGACAGGGGTGCCCACTATCCCCCATCCTATTTGCGATTGTTATGGAGCCCCTGGCATGCATGGTGCGCCAACAATATGCAAGGGCCGCTCTGCAATTTAGTCAGCGCCCCCTGATAATCTCCATGTATGCAGATGACATGGTTTTGTATATACGCAACCCAGAGGAGAATCTGCATGAGCTTATCCGTGAATATATTAAATACGAGCATCTGTCGGGGCTGCGAATTAACTGGGGCAAGTCGTCTGTCTTTCCACTCACACCGAGTACCTTACAGTTTCAGATGGAATACCCGTTAGAATGGATGACAGAACCGGTTAGGTACTTAGGGGTCTGGGTACACTCTGATCCGGCAGTAGTACTGAGGGAGAATTTTGGCAAGGCCTTGTCCACTACAGAAGACCAAGTGAATAGATGGATAGGTCTGCCTCTTTCTCTCGCAGATAGAATAGCAGTAATAAAAATGACTGTCCTCCCCGATTCCTATACCTCTTCACAAACGTCCCTATCAAGTTAACTAAGAACTTCTTTACACAGCTTCGCTCGATTTTGATACGGCTGGTGTGGGCGAACAACAAGTCCAGATGTAGCTGGAGCACTTTGACTAGACCTTACTCCCCGGAGGGGGGTGGGGGGGGTTTGCAGCACCTGATTTATATCTGTATCACTTATGTGCTCAGGCGCAATTCGCCCACTATTGGTTCTTCCCTCCCCCTTTCATTCCACATGTGGCGGTGGAGGCAGATGATGTGGCACCATACTGCTTAGTGACACTGATCTCTAAAGACAAGTCCACTTACCCATTCCGGGACATGTGCATGGCTGATTGTACAGCTCAGGCAAGGCGCGCGATGGCGAGACGCACGGGCAGACAACTAGTATACGCCCCAGCTTTGCCACTAGCATACCACCCCAAACTCTCGGTGACACAGGAAAAAAGGACGCTGGACGCAATGGCGGATCTGGGCTTGAGCACAATGGGAGATGTATACCCGGAAGGCACCTTCATCCTAATGGAGGAGCTGCAGGAACGACATTCTTGTGACTTGTGACTTAATGTCAGTCTTTGCGTATTACAGATTACGTGAGGCACTTAAGGTTTTTAACCCCAGTCATCCTCTCGAACCGGTCACCTTGCGGCCCCTACAAACACTACTGTCCGGCCCTTCTCGGGGCAAGTTGGTCACGCGACTTTACAACACTTTACAATCAGACATGGCACCCACCTCCAGCTCTGCGCGCGAACGCTGGGAACAGGAGCTTGGGGACACTCTTAGTGAAGAGGACTGGGAGTTCTGTTGCTCCATGACTAGACGACTAACAGCTAACTGTAATTTACGCATAATACACTTCAAGTTTCTCCAACAGCTATACTACACGCCGTTGCAATTACACAAATATAGATTGAGAGAGACACCTAGTTGTAAAAGATGCAGGGAGATGGAGGCTGACTTCCGGCACCTTGCTTGGGACTGCTCTAAAGTTCATGAGTTTTGGACGATGGTTACACAAGCATTATCAACCATGGTGCTGGAGCAGGCAGACTGCTCGCTTCGGTGCTGCCTGCTAGTATTGGTGAGGTCCTTACGGCCACAAAATAGGAAGCTGGTTTTAATTGCAGTGTTATTAGCTAAGAGAAAAGTGGCCCAAACTTGGGACAGTACACGATCACCGAAATTGGATCACTGGATTAAGGACTTGGTGTTCTGCAGAGACCAATGGTATTGTTATGCTGAAGAACTTCCCGCACAGTCCAGGCCCAGCGAATGTCAATATTGTAGGATAAGCTGATATGGTTCACAGACCGGACTGTAGTATGTTCGTATATTGGACATTACTAGTCCTATTGTCACTTGGGGGGGGAGGTGAGGGGTAATGTTGCGTATTCCACGCATGAGTTGTATGTGTTTTTTGTTTGGTTTTTCTTTGAAAATGAAAAAAAAGGAGAAAAAAACCTACATAATATTCCCCCCCCAAAAAAAAAAATTTCGGTATTATTATTATTACTATTATTTTGTTTAGTCTTTGAATGATATTTTCACACTCTCCAAACAATAGTTATGCATCAATAACATATTGCCATGTTAGCCTATGAAGCCAACCATCTTCAAGGGGAAAAAATGAATTGTACAATTTCTTCCTCACCAGGGTTTAGAAAACCTCTGTTATAAAGCCCCTGCTTTATAACAGAGCCCCTTACAAGTTAGGCACTGCATAGGACTCTGCCCAGAAGAATGTAGGAAGTGAATAAACGAGAATGGAGTCTAGAACTCCAAAGTAACTGTGATTAGATTTGCATGGAGGGGGCTGCCCCTGCCCTGCCAGCGCTTTAAGAAAGCGCCGTACAGACCTGTCTGCACCAGAGACCAGAGCCCTGCTGACGCTGCACCATGTCCTGGTCTCGCCTCCTGCTGGTACTCAGCGTCCTCTGTGCAGGTAAGTGCTGACCTTGCAGTCGAGCCGCCATGCAGACTTAACAGATATAGAATGGTTTATAGATACATTGTAACACGGAATGTAGGCGAAGACAATGATTAAACTTTACATTTTGCTTACAGGTTCCATGGCACAGTATGTGGTCACTCAGGCGCCCTCAGTGTCGGTGCCCCCAGGGCAGAGTGTGACACTGACGTGCACTAAAACCAGCAGCAGCTATGACTTTCACTGGTACCAACAGAAGCCCGGCGGGCCCCCGCGGTTTGTGTGGTACGGCTCCAGCACACGAGGCCCACAGTGACGCAGCCCTGTGAGGAACTGAGACATAAACCACTGCCTTTCCTCTCTTGTTCCCTCGTTAACTGTAGTTGAAGAAATTCTGCTGATGCACCTTATTACGAGGTATAAAATAAATTAAGGGAGCCCAAAATTAACAGACATAAAAGGGGCAGATTTAAAAGCCCCTTGCGCCGCCGGTGCGCCACTTTTTGTGACACACCAGCAGCACATTTTGCTGCCCCATATTTACAAGGGCTGGAAAAGCCACCCTGCGTGACTTTTTCTGTACTTGTAAATACGGCCCCTTTATACGCAGCACTTTGCGTGAAAGGGGCGTTCCATGGGTGTTGCTGCGGGTGTTCCCACGCAACACCCATGGAACCTGACATATTTCCAGATTTACAAGAAAAGGTAAATCTGGAAATGCGTCTCAATGCTACTCCTCCCCAGGGGAGGCGTAGGAGGCGCAACGAGGATCTCCTCGTTTTTTTTCCTCTTTCTATGCGTGCTTCATTCTGCAGCACACATAGAAATAGGAAATCACCTCTGGTGATTGTTTATGTACAGGAAGGTATCCCTTCCTGCACATAAACAATCATCCCTGTGACATGGTGCAACGGTGCCTGTGTCGACGCTTTGCAGCAGTTTGTGTGCCAGTGCACGGGGCAGCACAGAGATGCGACATATTGTTGTAAATATGTTGCATCCCTGAGCTTCGAAACTAACGCAGCGTGGCGCAGCAAAATGACTTGCTGCACCATGATGCGTTAGTTTATTATAAATCTGCCCTAAAGTTTTCTTGGAAAGATATAAATGTGCAAGTAAACGCTGTTAGAAATGGGAGTCTCTAGTTGGCAGAGGTAGGTACCTTTGTCCAAATAGGTACCCTTGCTTCTAGTCATGGTAAGGGGGATACACACTTTAGATAACCCCTGCTAACCACCTTGGTAGCTTGGCACGAGCAGACAGGCTTATCCCAAAGGCAATCTGTAAAGTATTTGTACCAACACTCACAGTAACACAGTGATAATATCACAAATGGACACCACACCGGTTTAGAAAAATAAAGTATCTTTATCTAACTTAACAAGACCAAAACAACAAAAATCCAACATACAAGTACTAAGAAAAATGACTTTCAAAAGGTTTTAGCAACTGAGTCCATAGAAAACTATGGATGCGTGATTTCTTGCAGAGTACCTGTTGTTGCGACAAAGTTCACCAAGCCAAACAGCCGCGGCGATGAGAAGCATCGAAAAACAAAGAGAGGCGTCGTTCCTGAGACCTTTGTGGATGCGATGCGACAGTTCCGCTGTACACAGGGGAGCAATGCGTCGGGTCCGGTCTGTAGGGGGAAGCGGTGCGTCGGTTCTGAGATGACTCCGATCCGCGGGTGATGCGTCGGGGAAAACTTGCGGCACAGGGACGATGCGTGGAAATCAGGGATGCGTCGGCGAACGATGCGGCGGCGGCTCGCGGCTCTGCGTCAACCCTTTTCAGCTGCGATCCCTCGATGCTTCGATTCTTGCAGCGGCAACAGGCGCTGCATCGGTTTCAGCAGCGGCACGGCGGTGCAGGGAAATTCTTCTCGCACCACGGCGTTGCGTCGGAAAACTGTTGGCAGAAGAGCGATGGGTTGGCTTCCTTGTTTGTTGCATTGCTTTCCTGCTCCCAGCAGCAGAAACAACCTCCAGAGGCCCCACACAGTCACAGGCACTCCTGGCAGGTCAGAACTCCCAGCAAGGAAGTTCAGGGGAGCTGGGGGTGAAGTCATTGTGTTCCTGAGACTTCAAAGCAGGAGGCAAGTTCTACTCAAGCCCTTGGAGACTGACCTCAAGCAGGGTACACAGCACACAACAAAGTCCTTCTCCTTTCTTTGGCAGAAACAGCAACTGCAGGCCAACCCCAGACACACAGCAAGGGCAGTACTTCTCCTCAGTTTCTCCAGCTCTTCTCCTCAGCAAAGGTTCCTCTTGATTCCAGAAGTAGTCTAAAGTTCAGGGGTTTTAGGTCTAATACTTATACCCCAAAATGTATTTGTTCTCTTTGTGCAGAGAAGCCCTGTGCCAAGTCAAAACCAGTTCTGGGGGGCACTTTGCAAGTGCACAACAACCTCCATTGTCAGTGTGAGCCCTGGCTCCAGACACACCACAAGGGGGCGGAGCCATCATTGTAGAAGCCCTATTCTGGTGCAGGTGCTACTCCTCCCACCACTCCAAATGCAGATCAGGCCTATTCAGCCTAGCGCTGACTTATCCAGAATCTCTGGAGCCACTGCACATCCCCAGCCCCTGTCACTCCAAAGCCAGACAGTCAATACACATCCTAGCAGAAGCACACAGGATGGCTAAGCAAGAAAATACCTTCTTTCTAAAAGTGGTATTTTCAAACACAGATTGTAAAAATCACCTTTCCTAAAAGATGCATCTTTAGATTCTGAGTTCAGGCATACTAAACGTTATTTTCCTATCTGGTCCCAATGGTAAGTTATATTTATAAGATGTTATAAATTAACTCCCATGCTTTCCTATGGGGACAGATAGCCTTACAATAGTGAAAAATGAAATTGTCAGTATTTCACTATCAGGACATGCCACACACATCAGGGCATGCACTACCTTTCACATACACCGCACCCTGCCCACAGGGATACCTTGGGCCTACCTTAGGAGTGACTAACATGTAAGAAAAGGGAAAGTTAGGGCCTGGCAAGTGGGTGCACTTGCCAAGTCGACATGGCTTTTAACAACTGCGTACAGACAATGCAGTGGCAGGTGTGAGATACATTTTCCGAGCTACTCATGTGAGTGGCACAATCACTGCTGCAGGCCCACTAGTAGCATTTGATTTACCAGCCCTGGCACTCTTAGTGCACTTTACTAGGGACTGACCAGTAAGTCAAATATGCCAATCATGGATAACCAATCATGTTCACAATTTACACAGATAGCATGTGCACTTTCGCACTGATCAGCAGTGGTAAAGTGCCCAGAGTCCTAAAACCAACAACAACAGGTCAGGACAACATAGGAGGAAGAAGCAAAAAAATGGGGCTAACCCTGCAAAAAGAGCCAAGTCCAACAAATGCTTTTTTAAATCATATTTTTAAACAAGCATTTGCAATGCAATCAGTCTCGCATTAGTGAAACTTATCTATCAAACAATCAATCTGCATTTGTAAAGCGCAACACTGTCACCCATAGGGGTATCTGGGGGCTGTGTCTCCCTCAAAGAGCCAGGTCTTGAGTCTCTTTCCGAAGTCGGTCAGCGAGGGGGCTGTGCAAAGCTGAAAGGGGAGGTCGTTCCAGGTCTTGGCAGCGATGTAGGAGAAGGAGCGGCCACCGTTGCAGCTGCAATGGATGTGGCGGGGGTGTGTGCAAGGGCGAGTGAGGAGGAGCGCAGGTGTCTAGTGGGATGGTGGAAGTTCAGTTGATGGTTGAGGCAGGCAGGTCCTAGGTTGTGGAGGGCTTAGTAGGCGTGCATGAAGATCTTGAACTGGCATCTCTTTTGGATGGGGAGCCAGTGGAGGTCTCTCAGGTGGGGGAGGTGTGGGATCATTTGGGGAGGTCCAGGATGAGTCTGGCTGCTGGTATGAAGGTCTGGAGTCTTCTGAGGAGCTGGGTGGAGATGCTGGGGTAGAGGGCTTTGCCGTAGTCGAGGCAGCTGGTGACAAGGGCCTGAGGGACAGTCTTTCTGGTGTTGGTTGGGATTCAAGTGAATATTCTGCAGAGCATGCAAAGTGTGTGGAAGCAGGAGGAGGTGACTTCATTGACGTGTCGCTTCATAGTCAGTTCGCTGTCGAGGATGATGCAGAGGTTGTGAGCATTGTCGGTCTGTGTAGGTGTGGGTCCGAGTTGCATCCACCAGCTTTGCTCCTATGGGGAGGCGTTCTTCCCGAAGATCAGTACTTCAATTTTGTCAGAGTTTAGTTAGAGGCAGTTGTCTCTCATCCATTTGGCTACGTGGGACATTGTATTGCAGAAGTTAGTTTTGGGGTTGGAGGGGCCCTCAATGAGCGAGCGGAACAGTTGAGTTTCATCTGCGTCGGAGATTATGTTGAGTCTGTGAGATCTGATGTCTGCAAGGGGGTTGTGGAGATGTTGAAAAGTTAGAGCTATTGGTGTTGCAAATGACAATGTTTCTAAGTTAAGTTTTTTTGTAAAAATTAAACCAGCAGTAGCATAAGCAATAAAAATAAATTCACAAAGCAAGGAAAAGGTGCAGTACCACAGACTGTTACTAGGTGTCCCTCTTGAGTTCTAAAGGGAGCTATATTGTTCACATAAGGTACTGCAACCTTAATGCAGCCTACTAAAGAATGTTGTTCCTCACTGTTTTCTGTTGAATGCAGTGTTAGAGGCAATATGCATTAATGTTCCTCTAAAACAGCAGCTCCACGCACATTATTGGAGCCACACATATTACTTTCCTGGTTATGATAAGAATAATGATTTAATGTGATTTAAATGTCAAAGCGCAATGCTTTAATGTCTCTGCGCAGCTGAGGCATGGAAGGGGCCCCCACACAGCACACGTCAAGAGAGCACAGATTTGCCTCAGCACCAGGCACATTATTGGAGCTGGCTCGCAAGCACGTCCCGTAGCCTGTCAGCCAACTGACAAAAACAGGGACCTTTTTTTATATAAATAATACACCTCTAGCCGCAGGATTCAAAGCAAGTAGATGGGGTTTTGTATTACAAGTGTGCCATAATGTTTCACTGATGCACAACATGTAGCCAGAGGGGGCTGTTATTGATTCATGGGCTTGGAGAGGAGTTGAGGAATGAGAGAAGCAAGGGAGAGGCAGACATGAGTGGGTGGAGGGAACAGGATATGTACATTGGGGCGGAGGTAAGAGAGAAAATATGAAGTGTAGAAGTGAAAGAGAAAGGAGAGAAGTGAAGGAAATAGGTATGGAGAGAAAAGTGTAGCGATAATGTCAGTCAAAGATAAAGGGTTGGAATTATAAGGGAGATAAGGGATTAGTTGTGAGTTATGGATGAGGGAGCTGGTTGGAGCGGTGTAAGAAACACAGGTTTGAGAAGAGTCTGAGAAGCAAGTAAGGAAAGGGTGAGAGGTCAGAACGAATGAAGAAGAGGAAAAGTGAAGAAATAGAAATGGAAATTCGACGTCTGACCGGAACTAAAACCAGGAGGAAGGTGATACATATGGAGGGAAGAAAAAGTTGAAACAGTTAAGAGAGGGAATTGGGAAAATGCACAGAGAGACGTGACAGGTAGAGATATGTGAGTAAAGGCAGAGATAAAAATGGATACATCTAAGCAAACTCGGAAAAGGAATCAAATAAAGATGAAAATCATCTGTGAACACATTGAGGTAACATTGGAAAAACGGGTGGAGAGCACATAATGACACATATTTATTCACATGTGTGGCTTAAAGGGTTGTTTTATACCTAAAGATTTATTGAATGATAAAAAGTCAAAATGATAGGCAGGAGAGCGGTAGGGAGAGAGTGAGAAAGAAGAAACAGAATGTACGTGCGCATGTATGTGTTTGGTGTGAGTTTGTCACAGACGGAGAGGTGGGAGCGGATTGGTGAAGTGGCAACACAGAGACAACAGACATAGAGAACAAAACACTGTTAGTAATATGCATACGCTCAATGTCATTAATGTTGCGAGCAGGAAACTGCTTCAGTCCTTGGTCTTGGACGTGGATCAGATGCTGTGAGGGGGAATACACCAGGTCTGGCCAGCTTCCAGTTTGCGTGCAGAGCCAGCCACCCAGAAGGATACAAAGGCTGACCAACACCATATTTAAAGATAATGCACGCCGTGCTGTGCTGATATGCACAAGCAAACAAAAGTGGACAGCAGCCACATGTAAAGATAAAGTGCAGCTTGCCACGCTGATGTGCTGTTGAAAACAAAATGCTGGCCGCCACCATATGTAAAGATAAAGCAAGGCGTGCCGCTCCGATATGCAGAAACAGAAAAAAGCGGGCAACCGCCATATTTAATGCGAAAGCGCGATCGTGCGTGCATTGTTTAGATACATAACCTGGCACAAGTAAAAAAACAAAGTAGTCCTCAGAGGAATACATAAACACTAAAAACATAAACAGACAGTACTTGGCAGGTGCTCCGTGGCAGGAAAGCGGAAACACAAACTAGGGAAAAGAGGAATGATTGCCCAGTAGCAAGCAAGGATTTCTAAAGGAGAGTGGCACATACAAATAAAAAGCAATGGCAAGCAGTGGGCAGCGTTTAACTCCACAAACATCTACAACAGGTCGCATAGTGACAGCGTAAGCGCTGTTACGCCCGACCTAAAGCTCTTGACTTATGTCTAAATATGTATTCTTTGCAAGGGTGTTTAACTTGTATACGAAAGAGTGCAGGTGCCCGGAGATTTGCCTAAAAGCCTATGGCTGGTGCAATTAAACATCGGTATGCCTAATATCAAGGCTGGTAGCCTTAAATCACCTCAAGTCCTTTTGATTCACTACTTATCTGACTCTTGCTGGTTTCTCCTTTTACGATGGTTTTGCGGTCTTTCTCTTCCTCCATCTTACCCATCTGTGTACTTTTTGTGCTCTGTAAATATCTGATGTGGAAAATAAGTGCCAGTCCCAAAAATATGTGCCGGTCAAAAATAAGTGTGGATGACCCCTCACCTCAAATTAAGCACTGTGTACCATTAAGCAAAGCTTGTATTTCACCTACACACTGCTCCGTCTGAAAGCTATCTTCCATGTCTATTATGTGTATTGTGTTTCTTTCAATTTTTGTTGAGCAGAACTCTTAGCAAATGCAGGCGTTGGGTCATTGTACAACAAATGCACACATCATTATTTACAGTCATGATTATTCGCACCAGACAATACCCCCTTGAGCGGTTTCACCCTAATTAATGACAAAGTGATACCGCTGCATCTCATAGACACACCCTCTAGCAACCTCTTGTTTTATTTTTTATTTTTCTGCAGTTTTATATTGTGGGTACTCGACCAAAGGTATTGAAGAGCTTTACATGAGCACCAGTTACATTACACAAGGACACATTCAGTAGATTTGGGGGCAGATGTACGACCATCAAGTTTTTGTAATTTGTGAGGAGCAAAACCTGATGAACAAGAGTGCCTGAGACACTATTTGCAATTTCCCAATGGGTCGCAAGGGACCTGCCTCGTTAATAATCATGAGGCAGGTCGCAATTTGCGACCCATTGTGAATGGCCGGCACTCACGTGGATGGTGGCCTGCTTTTTTAATAAAGCTGTTTTTTTTCTTTAATGCAGTCTTTTTCCTTAAAGAAAACGGTATGCCTTTTAAAAATAAAATGAAAAGTTTTCTTTTCATTTTTTCAAAGGGGACAGGGGTCCATGGGACCACTGTCTGCTATCAAAACATATTGGCTCCCTCATTCCCAAAGGGTAAAGGGTCCCTTGGGGCCACTCTCTCATTTGCAAATGGCTTACCACCACTTTGAAATTGTCAGTAAACTCAATCAATCAATCAGGGTTATGTAGAGCGCACTACTCACCCGTAAGGGTCTCAAGGCGCTGAGGAGCGGGTGTGCGCAGCTCCGTGTGGGTCATTCGAAAAGTCAGGTCTTAAGGTCTTTCCTGAATTGGTGCAGTGTCGGGCTTCACCAGAGGTGAAGGGGGAGATCATTCCAGGTCTTGGCTGCGAGGTAGGAGAAGTACCTTCCACCCGCTCTGGTCCTGTAGAAGCGTGGGACGGTGGCTAGGGAGAGGTCGGCTGAGCGGAGGTTTCCAAAGGGGGCATGGAAGGAGAGGCGGTCATTGAGGTATTGAGGTTCGATGTAGTGGAGGGCCTTGTAGGCATGCATGAGCAGCTTGATAGGTATTCTTCTTTCGATGGAGAGCTAGTGGAGGTCATGGAGGTGTTGGGTGATGTGGTTGTGCCGTGGGATATTGAGGATTAGTCTTGCAGCGCCGTTGTTGTGAAGCATATAATATACAACTCAGTGCTGTCCTAGGGCAACCATTACACTGGTTTGTATATGTAGGACCTTACCCTATTCACAATACAAGTAGTGTCATGGACTGCAGTATATCACCGACTACATATCCAACTCTTGGCATAAAGAGGCAGTATTTCCCTACATTACAGCTGTACAGTCCTGAAGCTGCTTTTCACTTCATAGCTCTTCACAATGAGACTTAAGGATAATGATAGCTTAGTTCCCTATCTGCTTGCAAATAGGACATAATAACGAGCTCTTGAATACGATTTACGTCTCATTGTACTCTTGGGGTCATTTGCGACATGCAAGCAATGCCCTTTTTCCTTGTGTATTACAGATATCCCACTAATTAATACAGGGCACTCAGACAGAACACAATTAATCCCCTGGATAACCGCTGCAGTTCATGACACTACTTCTATTGTGAATAGGATAAGGTCCTACATATACAAACCAGTGTAATGGTTGCCCTAGGACAGCACTGAGATGTATACTATATGCTTGATATTTTTTCTCTTTAGAATGAACCGGTACCTTACATGACGGTAGCATCAATACTGGGCCTTCATTGGGGTGTGGTGGTGCAGGGGCCACATTCCTTCAATGATAATTACGTACGGCTCTAATCAAAGAAATTTCTTTCTGGTAAGAGCTAGTTGTAGTGAGCTCCCTACTGAGAAACTGTGCTTTTATCTCGTTATATCCCTTCTAATGCTATAGAGTGATTTCTTGATTGGTTACTTGGTGAAGGCTGTCCCTTTTTACTTTTATTTTTATTTTTAGCTCCCTCTTTTACTTTGATTCGTGATTACACCTCAGCTCTACCTTCACTAGGCTGCATGGCATGAGGTAGTATGCCTATTGGTGGTTGGTATTCTGTGCACATGTTTAGGATCACATTGGATGGAATGACGTAAGTAGCTCTAGTCTCATTTTTTTAAAATATTTCTTTATTGAGTTATTGCTCCAAATCAGCATCTCGCATGAAAAATAATTACAGAATTCGTCCACCTCAGCCGAGGTGGTGTAATACATTACAGACATTAAATCTATGTTGACAACTGTGGAGATTCCTCTTTTCCAGTTTCCTTTGCTTTATATTCTTTACATAGGTAAACATAACTTGAACTGTAATAAACTCCCCCTCCTCCCACCATCCCCCCATCCCCCCCACCCCGGTGCCCTCCCCCCTCTGCCGGGTCTAGCTAGCTGCTGATATATACATCATAGTGATCATGTAGGGACACCTTGTGTTTCCTCTTGTCGTCCTGTGGCCACCCCCTCCGTGAAAGACGCCCCGCCCGAACCTTCTGGTGTGAGTTGTGTGTTTTGTCCTTCTATCTCTTACATCATCACTCCCCATGCCAATAACACCTCGGGTAATTTATCATCTCTCCTGGTGCTCCGTATGTGCCCCTCCTCTGCTGCTGCCCACTCCCTGAGATCTGTCCTCCATTTCGCTAATAGCGGCCCCTGTTGGGTTAGCCAGTGTATCGCTATACGCCGTTGGGCTACAACCAGGCCCAAGACCAGGAAGCTCTAGTCTCATAATGCTTACACGGGTTGTAGTACTATTTTTTTAATCATCTACTGCAACCTCCTTGAGATTCAGTGTCTAAAATTATTGTCCTGTGTCTCCACAGATAACCCCCGTCCATTTTATTTGAAATTTAGCTGATCTTGTCTTGGTCCTCATGAAGGTGGTCTAAATGATGACCCACCGAAACGTGCGTTGACCACTATTTTATATGTGGAGAGTCCTTTTAGAGACATACACACCAGAGGAATCTGATGGGTGACATTTACATCACAAAGAACGACCTAGTCTGTCTCTGACACGTTGTTTAGGATCTTCGACGAGATTGTATCTCTCTTGTGTATGAGTGTGAGTGTGAATGAGATGGCTTGATAGGTGAGAATGAAGTGTTGATGGTTGAGTGTGGGGTTATTTGTATATTTATTCATTGTATTCTGATTTTAGAGTTGACATGTTGGTTACCTTGCCTCCAACACAGCTGCAGATGAAGACATTGGTAGAATTTGAAGCAATGTAAATCTAACCAATTGTTTAAGTATTATGCCATTGCTCAAGTGTTGATATTAAATGTTTCAAATACTGTATGGTTATTGTACACCATATTGTCAGAGATCATGCTAGTATCTTGGTAACTATTTGTCTAATTTTTCATAAGTATGTGTGGACAATGATGAATTTCTTTGAGAAATAATGGATATTAGTAAAATTATAAAATATATTTAAAAAATTATAAACTATTTTTATATGAAAAAATCAACAATAAAAATATATTTTTTTAATTAATTTTGTTGTATGACACTGATATTGGGGTTGCTGCTGCTAATGAGCCTCAGGAGGCCACATTAAAAAAGCAATATAGGTCAGCTTAGAGGTCTTTCTTTCCATAAACACTTTCTAGTGCCTAATAACCAATAGCGCCACTTATGGACATCTGGTCTTGCTTGACAGGAACAAAGTCAAAGTTTGAGGTCGACTGCAATGGAGTCCTGCTCGGGTACCCCTTGCAGTAGGCCTTGGTCAAATTTGACCTTTGGACTTATCTGGAGCTTTTACTGCCCAGGGCCCTTGCGTCTCTCCACCAGTCCAGATTTGATGAGGGTTCGCCAGCATCACTTTCAGGGAGCTCCCGGTCATACTTTGGAAGTCAGACCACCGGAGCTCTTCAGCGGGATAAAACTGTAATCCGGGCCAGGTCGTGGATGAAGGTGGCCTGCTTCACTCTTGCGGTTGGCTCGGTCACCTTCTGGAGCTTTTCCCAAAAGATTCCCAAACTTCCAGAAGGTCTCCCAGTGGGTTACAAGTGTCCAGAACACACATCCAAGGGTCTGTAATTTCCTAGATGGTCCTTGGCAGGCTTGGACTTCACTTATTACAATGCACTTGGTTAATCCCTTAAAACTCCACTGGACGCACTCCAGGAGGGGTACTCTGGCTAGAGAAGGATCAGTTAAGCTCTGTTGACCTGTAGCTGCAAGGAGTCCACTCCTTACGCCTCTTTGGACGAAGGCAAAGTCCTCAGAGCTATAGTCCCAGATAGCGCTCTAGAGTCGTCTTCACCAGTCAGGCCCTTGGGTGCAGATAAGGTTTCCAGCAAGACAATCTTCCTACTACTTGTAATTTCAGGCAGAAGACCTGAGAGGCTCTGTAAATGTCACATATTTATCCAGTATTCCCTGGTGACCAGCAGGGAAGCAACCCTGTCTAATGAGGTGCAGGACAATGCCCTAAAGATTGACAACTTCCTCTAAAGTGTGGCACAGTCTTGTCCCAGAAAGCACTATTCTCTCAAAATCCATCACGGCTGAAATTTCAGCAGAGCAGCAAGAGCTAACTAAACCAAACTTTTATGGCTTATTTCCATAAACTCACATCTGTCAATTCCTTTCCTAAGCCTCCTATCTTTGCAGGAAGAGGAGGTGGCCCTGGCTGACAGGCTTGCTTGACCTGTTCTTCTTTTGAAGCTGATGCCTTATGGCTCAACCCATTGCTCTGACATTCCTGTACCCCACAAAGCTCTCTCCATCAGATAGCCTCTGACCAGCCAGGCCACTTATCACCTAATCAAGGCAGCCTGGCTAATCGCCTCAGGGCTGACCAATCACGTAAGAGTGCTAGAGGCTGGATTTTGGCTTACAGATAATGAAGTCTTATAACCTCTTTTCTGTCCAAGTTATGATAACTTTAACAATGCCAATTTGATGGATTTACAATACCATTTTGTTTAGTCTTTGAATGATATTTTCACACTCTCCAAACAATAGTTATGCATCCATAACATATTGCCATGTTAGCCTATGAAGCCAACCATCTTCAAGGGGAAAAAATGAATTGTGCAATTTCTTCCTCACCAGGGTTTAGAAAACCTCTGTTATAAAGCCCCTGCTCAGTTACAGGACCCCCCTCCCCCCCACCCCTGGAACACCTAGGGGAGACCTGGGGATTCCTAATATGCAAAAACAATTTAGGTTATTATTTCACAGTGCCCACAGCACCAAAGTCGGATTTGTAGTGGATTTCCTACACTGGGGAAAAATTCAATGTGCAGCTTTCACTCACCAGGGTTTATAAAACCTCTTTTATAGGGACCCTGCTTATAGTTGCATGACCCCCACCCCTGGAACATCTAAGGGGGATCTTGGAGGTACCCACAATGTGAAAATAAGGTAGATTATCACTTTCATGGTGCCCATACCACCAAAGTTGAGTTTGCAGTGAATTTTACTTTTAAAAGCAGTGCTGCAACACAGGGCTGCTTTTAAAATTACCCCAGGCTCTCAGCAGTGCACACATGGCAAGTGCAACAAAGGCTGCTGGCCTCTATACTGCCATGACCTATTATATGCAAGGAACTTATAGGTAGTTTTCATCCTTGGGCCCTATTGTTTACTAGGGACTTATAGGTAGTTTTCATCCCTGGGCCCTATTGTTTATTAGGGCCTTATAGGGTAGGCAACGCCAATTATGTGTACATCAATGTGTGTATTTGTGTTTAACTTAGCACTGACCAGGGGCCTGACTAGCAGAGCCCAGGATAGAGTCAGAGTCAGCTACCACCAGTTTCATTCAGCACCAAAAAATGGGGGTGAATAGGCTAAAAAGGGTGACTTTCTAACATTGTCTTAGTAGGCTATGCTCTGACAGTGTGCATACACAACTGGATATCTGTATGGTTTTGGCATCTTGTGTACAGGACATGGGCGTTTCTCCTTCCCTCTTTTTCATGTTTTGTCTTCCTTAATTATTTATCATTCATTTAGTAGTTCATCTATGTATATTTTTGTAAACATTCCTTTATACTAGTTGCCTTGCCAGTGCTCTAGAATTGTTATATTCCCGAGTTAGGCCCAAGTTGCGAAGCAGTTCATTTCTTACATTGCCCTGGAAAATAACATTTCGGCTGTGAACCTTTGCACACATTTGCATGCATGACAGTGTTGGATTAGTTTCTCTGAAACGACTTTGTTTACACATCCAGCTTCGCACAACTATCGCTATGCCTTCAACATCATGTATTAGGCCTCTCTGCGCACTAGGTACAAAAGTCGTCCTATCTTCATCCATGGGGCAACAGCACTATCTACATATCCATAACATCACTAATCTAATGTGCACATCGCAAAGACTGCTTTTTATTAGAAATAATAGGCATCCCGATAGATTGGTAGAGGAGGCACTTCTGCTGACACTGAAGGTTCTTACATGCTGAGAAATCACCACACACCGGTCTGACATTCCGCGAGGGGTGTCCAACTCAAGACCAAGACGGGGTCCTTCACTCTCTCCTATCAGGTAATGTGGTTGGATTGTCCCTTGGGGGGATTCTTGGCTCTACATTTATACACACTCTAGGTACACTCAGAGTAGGGTCCGCATCATAGGAGTACATTAGATTACCATATTGCATATATGCCTGCATATATTCACTGCTTTAGCACAATGGTGGAAATGTATCTACTATTCCCTCTTTTGGTGCTTGTAATCTCCTTTATGTGCTTCTGTCTCCCAATCATTTCAGCACATGTATTTTACACAACAATAATGATTTTGGTTCAATACATATATTGAAAACGTCCCACTGTGTATTCTGTATACTTCTCTGAGAGAAAGTAAGCACGAGTGACTGAGTGAAAGATTCTGTACTGTTTCTACGATCCATGGGTGGTCAGTGTTATGATGTTCAGTGGTTGCCAGAAACTGTTCGCTCCCTGGTAGGTTAGGGGGGCTTACAGTGGCACTGATAGCTAACTGGTCCATAGGCCAACGTATCCTGCAGGGGTGTCCGGAATCAGTCTTGATATCAAGCCCTTAGTTTATGTTGTCCGAACAATGCGCAGGTCCTAAGGATTGGTAGGAACTACATGACAGAATAATGTTCAATAAATGTTTTTTTTATTAATAAACACGTACAACATATACAACAATGAATAAAATTAATATGAAAACATTAAAAAATCCACTTTTTTTGTGAAAAAAAATTCTTGGGTTTCAAACCCATTAATTTTGCATCTGTATTGAAAGCCAGGCCCAAGAGTGTCAGTTAAGATTAATCCTGCTTTTGCATAATTTTCACAAGCTCTAGCACAGATTCTTCGTATTAATACATCTCGGCTGTGGCTGAGGACGCGTAGGAGGACTGAGCCGAGGTGTGGAGGTGCCAAGGTGCACGGAGAGCCGACGAGGAGGAGATTCTGAGGCTCGGGAGGGTCGGGAGGCCAGAGGCAGGCGTTGGCAGCATTGGCGGTGAGATCGTTAGAGAATCCTGAATTTGGACACAGGTAAAGACGTGAGCTGAGAGTGAGCCTCTAACTCTAGGCTTTCAACAGAATTGGTGAGAGGATCTCAAGACTTTTGAAAACCACTAAAGAGGAGACTCCTTTTCCGGTCAAATTATTGAAGTCATAACTGTGTGAAAATACTTCTTGGGTGTGGTGCTCGAGAAAGAGAGATTCTGAGAATACTGACAGACCGAGGGCCATTCAGCAAACGAGGAAGACGTGAAGACCAGTATTCAGAACACCTTTGAGGGATGACTCTGGACAGCGAGCGAACTAGTGAACGACAGGTGACAGCAAACGGAAGCGGTGGCCCGCGAAGCCCAGATGTGAAAGGGATTCCCTCTGTTTGACGTAGTTGCCTGTGAGGAGATATTGGGTGAACGCCGTCACCGGGCCTTGCCGGCTTCCCGCTTCCCGTTTCTCGCTGGGTTGTCATCTCACCATCCCGCCACCTCTTGCTACCTCTTGCCGCTTAGCCGCTTTGCCGCCTTTCAACTTAACGAGGGGCTGCCCCCCATAGCCCTCGCACAGCCCCGCACAGCACCTGGAAGCTTGGGGAAGCTCTGGCATTGCGAGGCACGTACTGACAAGGAGTGGCAGCCGAGTGCAGCTGAGCGCGGCTCTCCCCCCGGCCCACGGCCACTGCACGTCGAGCATCAGCATCTCGATTCCAGCTCCGCGCCAGGGACAGCACCAAGGTGCACACAGGAGCACAGGAGACTCTCTGCCAGACAGACAAGCCCCATTGGCGCTCCAAAAGCAAAATGAGCCCTCAGAAAAAGGGCCGACCGCGCACAACGCCAGAGGAACTTGCCAAACGACATGCTTCCACCAAAAGGATCACAAGGAGCAAGTCACTAACAGAAAGCCAGGACGCATTGCTAGAAGAAATTGACCATAGGGGGTCGATTAGACACTTTTTAAAGAAAAATGCCACCCCCCGCTCCGACCAGGGCACCACAAAGGGCCAGCAGGCGACTCTAGTCCAGGACACACCCTCCAATGGCCACAATTCACATCCCGCTCAAGAGGGCAGCATCAACAGGCAGCACGAGAGGCCCTTAGACCACTTTAGTGCATCCCAGGATGGCCTATTCTCCGGCCTATTCCCCGGCGCGGCGTCAAGCAAGGAGCAGGAACCGGCCAATTCAGCCTGCGATCTACTAACCTCAGTCCGGACCAATGAATACATCAGTGACCAAATCCGCTCAACACCAACAGACAATGGGCACATCCTCACAATCGGTAAGGACCATGAGACAACTCCGATCAAAGGCGTCTACACCGCAACCATAGAGACAAGGGCACAAATTCACCACTCTAAAAGCCAAAGTCAAGATTCCCAGGCTGCAGAGTGCACGGTGCACTCACTAACACCTATGAGCCCACGGCCCCACTCAGCGGACTTGCGCCTGGAATCCCCCACAGCAGGCGAGCTCTCCGCGTCGTTCCTTCAAAATTTAGGTCAAAAGATAGAAAGAACTCTTGAACTAACCCCAAATCTGTTGGGGCTAGGGCTACAAGCGTCATTACGGGCCCCTAATACAAGAGCAGATCCCTCGACCCTAGATGACAGTCCCGACGCAGACCAGATGAAATCACCTACAATGGTCACAAACAACGCCACTAATAGAGCCCTATTGTGGCAGTCATCTAAGATGGAAGTTCAAATAGATCTCCTTCAAGCGATTGCAGGCCGCTTAGTCAACATAAGCTCAAGGGTGGAAGAACTAGAAAATATAATTGTTCAGTATTTGGGCTCTAACCGGGGAGAATGTTCCTGCTCTTGCTCATCCCTCATGGAAAAATGGGCGTCGCTTCCTGAGGTCCTTATGGGAATTATAGAGATGGCAAAAGTCAACAGAGCGACACCGCCCCGAGCAATAAAGAATACAGTGTGAAGGCCAAGAGCTATCCACAGTCTGCGACAGAAGGCGCCCCCCTCGGCCCACAGCCATAGCCCCGTAGTAGTCCAAGGGACACAGAGCCCCAACTGCGGGAAAGGAAGGGGCAGCGGTGGCCCAGCAACCGACCAACAGGAACATATCATCAGCAAAACGGTCCTACATGAACCCACTCTATCGAGAAGGGGAAAAAAGAAGCTGAAGAAACAACAGAATAAAATGAAGTTAAGAGGGAGACGATCGCAGCTATCAATGATCGACCAACCGCCCCCACAAGGGGATGCTAAAATCAGGCAACTGTACCCTATATTCAGCACCAAAAATTGGGGCAAGAAGGACCCCTCCATTGCCCTGCTCCCTGGAGACCAGCAAACAGGGTCAAACTCACCAGGAACCCCCATAGCAAATGGACAGAAGTTTTTAGCAAGCTTGGGCCGACAGACAGGCAACGAAGTAAAAGAGGGAACAAGCACAGCACCAGATGAGCCAACCCTCATGCAAGTAACGGCTATAACATCGCCGCAGCCGGACGTCACAAAACCACCCCAGCAGAACAGTGTGCTCCAGCCCAGCGACAGGAGCAACCAAGACCAGAGTAAGAGCTCCCAAGCAGGCGTCGCGACGAACTCACAAAGATGCACAAGTATTGGATCGACTTTGCCTGAGGATGCCCTAGGAAGGGGGAAAGCGGCTCAATCCCCGGGCACTCCAACAACCGTCTACGAGATCGTCCTCACCCCAAGATTCTATAGCACAGGCCAGCATGACATCCTCAACAGGAGTAATATTCTTCGCCTCTTTAAACACCTCGCCCCCCTAGATCAAACACAATCCGGGGACATAGAATGGGTGAGATTCCTGAGTACCAAGGGGGACACACATGGCGACTCAACAGTGCTGGGCTTAAAACAAAAAGGAATACAACAAGCCGTTCTGAATAACTCCACAAAATTAGCGGAGTGGGGCATCGATGTTCAGATCCTGATGCACCCTAAATACCCACATGTTCTGGCTCCAGCAAACGGGGCAAAGGGCCCTGGTCGGTGCTGCATGGGACCGACACCGCACGCTCTAATGGTAGAAACTGGACAGGCTTAAAGGAGCCCACGGGAATCAGGATATCCTGCCAAAACGACCAACGGGTCATTTGCGCAACCCCCCTCGCAACGAACCAAACTGGAATTTTAAGAGGCTGGCCACAGCATCCCTAACAATTGCAAGACCAAACCAGGCAGGGGAGCGGCCAGGGGAGGAACACAGCCCAAGCAGCAACTATCCATTATTTCTTGGAATATTGCAGGGATCAGCAAAGTCAGTAAAAATGAAAACTTGATAAAATTTCTGGAAACTGGAGACATACTCTGCTTTCAAGAGACGTGGGCGCTGTCCAGCACCCCCCTGGCAGGGTACCATGAACATCACGTCGCGGCAACAAAAAGGAACATCTTTGGCCGACCGGCTGGCGGGCTATCAGTCTTCATAAAACATACAAGTGCCCTTGTAGTCATGGATATCAACCTGCACTCAACTGGGCTGCAAGCCATTCAGATCGGAGGCCTAAAACTCAACCAGCACCTAATGCGCCTACTGGTAATAAACTCCTACATCAATCCAGCACAGACCACCTTGAAAGATCAGCTGGATGCCCTGACACGGAAATTAGATAAGCTCCTAAATAAGTATAAATCCCACCAGGTTATCCTAGTAGGCGACTTTAATATAAAGGAACTAGATAAAGCTGAATCCCGCCCTCGGGGACCAGGCCAGACTACCCCTCTTCACGAGCTCCTTGACAACCACAAGCTGTCCACAACTCATGCTCTGAAAGAAGCAACCTCGAAAACCTGGCACACCTTACCCACCTTCCGGAATGGCTCAAGAATAGACTACATCATGGTCAGCGAGGAACTGGCAAATAGTCTGGCAGACTATGTAGTCGAGGATAGGATGGAAAGTGATCACAGGCCACTAAGAGTGGCGTTCCAGTTGGAAGTACCTACCGCTATAATCCATCAAGTCATTGGAGAGTCAAGAGGGGACGAAAAGCATAGTGTCCTGAGAAGGATAAAATGGACGGACAATACAGGCAATAAGCTTCAGACCTGGCTGGACCAGAAACAGGAAGAATGCCCACCCACATCACTTTCACCCATAAAAGCTTGGAAGAAAGTCGTAGAGGACTTACAAGCGAAGTTGGGTCATCCCCAACCACAAGGCCCCAGGCGCCAAGGGCAACCATTCGTGGGAAGCACCTGCCCAACTAAAGACATACGCGAGTGCAAACGGCTCCTGCGTAAGGCCATTGCAATAAAGAAAAGAGGGGGCAGACAAATTGAAGGTCCCTCCGTCGCATCCCTAAGGGCAGCACTAAGGAAGAAATTGTGGGAATACAAAAAGCCCACACAGAGAGGGAATGGCTCAAGGTCTTCTCCTGCTCAAGCAGAAGAACCTATCAGGACTCTGGAGACATATAAATCGGCTAAGCAGTAGAGGTGCGCAAAGAGAAAACGGAGTTGCAGAGCAAGATTGGCTGACTCACGTAAAGCTCCTATATTCAATCGCCCCCTCAAACGCAGGTAAAGCAGAAGAATCCAGCCGCCCCACGTCCCAAAACCAGAGCACAATGGTGAAGTTAGGAGAATCGGTTACTAGCCACGGCTCCCACCCCATGGGAGAGAGCGCCGAGGACGAGACGTCCCCCATGCCATCAGCCCAAATCAATCCCCAAATTGTCATTAGGACCCTCAAGAACATGAGGAACGATGGGGCCCCGGGGCCCAATGGGATAC
This sequence comes from Calotriton arnoldi, assembly GCA_963921515.1. NCBI lineage: Eukaryota > Metazoa > Chordata > Amphibia > Caudata > Salamandridae > Calotriton > Calotriton arnoldi. Next base: position 730,415 of record CAWUFW010006463.1, read on the forward strand.
CAGCCCCGGTTTTCAAAAAGGACCCCGAATTTTGGGCAACAATACTAACCCCGCTTTACAATCATGCCTTCTTGACAGGTCACACCCCAGACTCCTGGAGGGGCTCCATTCTAGTCCCAATTTACAAAAAAGGGGATCGCTTAAAACCATCAAACTACAGGCTCATAGCCCTGCTAGATCTTGAAGCCAAAGCATATGCCCGCCTGCTACTGAAAGATCTGGAAACCTGGGTCGAGGAAAAGAGTATTATCCCATTCTACCAGACCGGCTTCAGGCCACAGTCTTCAACCATGGACAATGCCCTGGCACTAGCGCACTTATCCGTTAAGGCAACAAAGAAGAACAACCCTCCACTCTTCTGTTGCTTCATCGACTACACCACTGCCTTCGATAAAGTTGTACGCAGAAGACTGTGGTGGAAACTAGAAAATTGGGGCATTCCATCAAACCTCCTGAGGGCAATCACATCGCTATATGAAAACACTTGGGTGAGGGTCAAAACGAGCGCCGGTACAGTGTCCCCCAAAATTCCAACGAACAACGGCTTGAAACAAGGGTGCGTGCTGGCTCCCCTCTTATTCAACCTGTACACTGCGGATCTGGGTGACGCATTGAAAAGAGCCAGTCTAGTAGCACCAAAACTAGGAAGCGTGAGGCTCCCGGTGCTACAATACGCGGATGACACAGTCATAATGGACCACACGAAGGTGGGCCTATAAAGAGCCCTAAATGCACTGAATAGTTTTAACCATGACAACAACATGACAGTTAACCAGGGGAAGACCAAGGTCGTCATTTTTGGAAACTTCCACCGGAAAAAGACAGCTCACTGGTTAATGGGAAATAAACAAATTAACACTGCGGCCTCGTATAACTATCTTGGGGTGTGGCTCACGGAACGGGCCAAGGCGAATGTCCATTTGAAACAGCAGTCCATCAAGGCCAATAAGATCATACACCTGCTAAAACAACTGAGCCAAAACCTGCTAAGCCCTTTCGCAGGCCCAATACTGACTGTCTTAAAAGCAAAATTGCTCCCTGCCATCAGCTATGGCCACCTGGCCTTCCCTGGGCTACAGGATGCCCTCCTCACCATAGCCCAAGCAAAGGCATATAAATCAGTGCTTTACATCCCGAGGGCCGCGAGGAAATCCAGATTAACATTGGAGTTAGTCCTGGCAAGACCAGATCTGAAGTGCCAGGGGGAGCTCATAATGCTATACTTAAGGATCTCAAGGGCCCCGGTCAACTCTCTAAAACATCAATTAAGATCTATTTTTGAGGGGCCAAGCTCGGCCTGGCACTCCGGCCTCGGCAAAGCGGTCAATACGTTAAAGATTGAGGAAGCAAGCATACCGATGCTGGAAATCCCACTGAAAGCATGGAAAAAGGCCATAAACAGACAAGTGCGGGAAATTTCCTTTGAGCTAGACTCCAAAACCCTTCGCGTAAGTTCGAACTTGGATGCGCTGAACAAATCTTACATGGTAGGGAAAGCACAGCCCTACCTAACCGAGGCTCTGGCACCACAAGCCCGAAGTAAAATCCTCTTCATGAGATTAAGCATACTTGGTATCGCTGACTTTAACCCGACATGGGCCCGCAGGGGGGAAACCATCAACTGCAGACTGTGTCCCTATACGAGGGAATCCTGGCTGCACCTCCTATGTTGCTGCCCCAACCTTTTCATCGAACGCCGGCGGCTCCTGCGCCCGATCTGCATCAGTAATGGGATAAAGCCCTGCAGCGAAGCATCAGCCTTGTGCTTCTCAACAACAAACACAACGATACTTGCAAGACTGGGGAAACTCACGCATCAGATTAGGTTAGCACTAAAGGCCGCAAACGGCAACAATCAGATCGAGGCAACAAGCACTGGAAGCCCAGCGAAAGACTGCAACCCGGTTCCCAACAACATTGAGGGCACTCCCTCGCTCCAGCCGCACAACTAACACAGTGCTATTGTATGGTCCCAAGCGAAGCGTTATGATGAACGGTCCACAGATTGTCTAAACAGACCATTTCCAAGGTCACTTGGGGCTCATAAACCTGTGAGAGGACACCCGATTTCTACTTCATCCCCGGCAGCCACATATTTTGCAAGAGCGGAGAGGGGCACATTTGTGCACTATAAACTGAAGATCTTAACATTTTAAGCATTTTAGTCTCTTTTACTGTAATGATTTTAATTAATTGTACAGTCAATAAATTTCAATTTCAATTTCACATCTCTGCTAATTGTTACATTTGTTTCAGAAATTCAGAAATTTCACATTACAAGAAATTTGCAAATGATTGAGTTATGCAGTTTTGTCTCTTTTTTGCCACGTGAGAAAGATTTGAGGAGAAAATGCCTTGCGAACTAGTCCTCTGAGTCTATTTTGGGTAACGTTTTTACTCGAGTTATGCCATCTCACAAAACTTTCATGCAAGATACAGGAAAACCATATATTGTGCCATTCACAAAATCCCATTTAATTTTCGCCTCAGTTTGTATAATTTCAGTAATATTTCATAATTGTCACTCAATTTTAAACACCATGAGGATCAGGAATATTTTATACTCCTTAAAGCTGATGGTTAAACAAGCCACTGTAGGGCACTCTAGTCACATTTACCAGGTAAAAAGATATTCTATACCCTGTTCAGTATATCCTAAAACAATTTCCTGATTCACTAAGCTTATTAAACAACTAACTTCTATACATGCGGAAATTGCTTGATATTACAGTGCCTGTACAAGTTCGACATTCATAAAATTGAAATCTGTAAGTGTAAATCTATTTACACCTAAAATAACATTACAGAAATTGAAAAAATGGTGAACTGAACACCCAAACACACGAAACATTACTATTTTAAATACTATCAAAATTATATGATTATCAAGGGGAAACGTAAACAGTATCAAGAGTCGGAGATGGCGAGGAATGACCCCAACATTCGGGAGGTGTAGGGAAAGGGTTTCCTAAAGGGAACAATATGTTCCAAGTAAGAAACAAAAGTTAGCTTGTGCAAGCAAATTCACATTTATTGAGAATTTAAAGAAGTGAAAATATGCATTCTCTCTCAATGTTTACCCAGGTGAGTGCAAGTGCTTAATTTGTGCCGGTGGTTTCCGGTACTCGGCACCAGCACTTCTTTGTGAACACCCAGGCTTGTGACAGTATGCCACAAGGTGGCAGTGGCTGGCTAATTTAGAGATGGACACAACAACAAATAATTATTGCTACCCAAGCCATTCTTATAGCTTTGGGGGCCTGAAATAGTCCGAATTGTCACACTTGTAGGAGTGTGACGGTTAGTAGTTGTGTTGTTACTATCATTGGCAGCATGGCAGGGGCAATGTGTTGTGCAAGCTGCAGTGGCCTCCTGTCTAGAGCCCTGGCACTTGTTATTATTTTACAAATTGGGCCTCTCTTTGCAATCACTAGAGGGGCACGTGTTACGGTGACTCTGGTTGTGGCCCTGGGTCCAGGTATCTGCTGGAAATACTGAAGATGGCAGTGAAAGTGGTGGGTTGGGTGGCTGGAGGCCACAGAGGAGAAGCCAGGTTATGTGTAGCTATTCGTTACTCCACTGCCCCTGTGCAGCATTTGAAAGCAGGGTTACAAGATTTTAGGGGCCACACATAACATAATATTATGCATGGATAAAAAGGGGCTGATTTTCAGGTCTGGATCTGGGGGACATCATAAACAACTCCAGCTTCTCTTTCGTTGTCTATTTGATGTCACTCAGAACCCTGCGGTGAAAAACATCCTCATTATACACTGCTACCCATCTATACTTTTATTATGTGCTTCGTGGTGAAGCATCTATGCAAAGTGTAGAGGAAAAAACACAGCCGGAAATAAACAGCCTGTCTCAGTCCATTGCCCCTGTCCGGCCAGGTATGGATACAAATCATAGGCCCAGTGAAAGGCATCTCTGTAATCTAGCGTGGAGTATGCACGCAGATTGTTAAATTAGTTAAATTAGTATTTTTTAATGCTTTATTGCTGCTTCTGTGGAGTGAGGAGAGTGAAGAATGATGTCATCTCTATTAGATCAGTAACTGTTATCTTCTTACTCTCTACTGCCCTTTCTCCAGATTATGATTCAGATATCCTAGTTTTACCTGTGTGCATTGCCACATGCTCCACTACATACAAGGGTCTCCCTTCATCATCTGTGCCATGCACCTAGGACCAGTGCTTCATTTGAGCTGGTGTTTGCCGGTTGTGGGCTCCAGCACTCCTTTTTTGGGTACATGGACTTATTTTTCATCATATGGCGATTTTTTTCTACTGTCTTCTCTGTTACATGTGTTACTCTTTCTGATTGTCTTCACCAGCTATGGCTGATGTTTACTCTGTGTTTAACACTTTTTATTTTATTTGTTATTATTATATGTAAATTATTGTTGTTTCTTGGAGAATACCCTTGGACTACATTCGCTTTATAGAAATCCACAAACATAAGTACATGAATAAATAAATACATCAATATATAAATAAGTAAATAAATAAATAAATTAATAAATAAATAATGACGTAAAGACTTTGACAAATAACAGAGAGGTAGAACACGGAGATTGAGGAGGAATAGTACAGGTAGGAAAACACTGGCCCCGCGTCTCTGAGGCAGGAAGAACGCAGGGATGAAAAAGAACTTTCAAGAGCGAGATAAAAAGACAGAAGTGTAGGGTGGCGAGGAAAGAGGCTTGAGGTGGAATCACGGCGCTGGGCAACCTTGGTATTCGATAGTGCCAGCCGTGGGCTTCTAAGCACAATTGTGAGTCCCATCACTTCTTATGTATTGACTGATTTCCTATTTTGCAAGTTAGGCACTGCATAGAACTCTGCCCAGAAGAATGTAGGAAGTGAATAAACGAGAGTGGAGTCTAGAACTCCAAACGAACTGTGATTAGATTTGCATGGAGGGGGCTGCCCCTGCACTGCCAGCGCTTTAAGAAAGCGCCGTACAGACCTGTCTGCACCAGAGACCAGAGCTCTGCTGACGCTGCACCATGTCCTGGTCTCGCCTCCTGCTGGTACTCAGCGTCCTCTGTGCAGGTAAGTGATGACCTTGCAGTCGAGCCGCCATGCACACTTAACAGATATAGAATGGTTTATAGATACATTGTAACACGGAATGTAGGCGAAGACAATGATCAAACTTTACATTTTGCTTACAGGTTCCATGGCACAGTATGTGGTCACTCAGGCGCCCTCAGTGTCGGTGCCCCCGGGACAAAGTGTGACACTGACGTGCACTAAAACCAGCAGCAGCTATGACTTTCACTGGCACCAACAGAAGACCGGCGGGGCCCCGCGGTTTGTGTGGTACGGCTCCAGCACACGAGGCCCCGGGATCCCAGACCGGTTCAGCGGCTCCACCTCGGGTACCACCGGCACGTTACGGATCAGCAATGCCCAGCCCGAGGATGACGCCGTTTATTACTGCTGTGTGTGGGACAACACTGGTAAACAGTATCACAGTGACACAACCGAGAGAGGAACCGAGACATAAACCACTGCCCTTCCTCTCTTGTTCCCTCGTTAACTGTAGTTGAAGAAATTCTGCTGATGCACCTTATTAAAAGGTATGAAATAAATGAAGGGAGCCCAAAATTAACAGACATAAAGGGGCAGATTTAAAAGCCCCTTGCGCGGCCGGTGCGTCACTTTTTGTGACGCACCAACAGCACATTTTGCTGCCCCATATTTACAAGGGCAGAAAAAGCCACCCTGCGTGACTTTTTCTGTCCTTGTAAATGCGGCCCCTTTATACGCAGCACTTTGAAAGGGGCGTTCCATGGGTGTTGCTGTGGGTGTTCCCACGCAACACCCTTGGAACCTGACATATTTCCAGATTTACAAGAAATCGTGAATCTGGAAATGCGTCTGAATGCTACTCCTCCCCAGGGGAGGCTTAGGGAGGCGCAACGAGGAGAAATGTATTCATTTCTCCTCGTTTTGTTTCCTTTTTCTATGCGTGCTTCCATCTGCAGCACACATAGAAAGAGGAAATCACCTCTGGTGATTGTTTATGTACAGGAAGGTTTCCCTTCCTGCACATAAACAATCATCCCTGTGACGCAGGGACCCTTGCACCATGGTGCAAGGGTGCCTGTTTCGGCGCATTGCAGCAGTTTGTGCGCCAGCGCAGGGGGAAGCACAGAGATGCGACATATTGTTGTAAATATGTCGCATCCCTGTGCTTCGAAACTAGCGCAGGGCGTCGCAGCAAAATGACTTGCAGCACCGCGCTGCATTAGTTTCTTGTAAATCTGCCCTAAAGTTTTCTTGGAAAGATATAAATGTGCAAGTAAACGCTGTTAGAAATGGGGGTCTCTAGCTGGCAGAGGTAGGTACCTTTGTCCAAATAGGGACCCTTGCTTCTAGTCAGGGTAAGGGGGATACACACTTTAGATAACCCCTGCTAACCACCTTGGTAGCTTGGCACGAGCAGACAGGCTTATCCCAAAGGCAATGTGTAAAGTATTTGTACCAACACTCACAGTAACACAGTGATAACACCACAAATGGATACCACACCGGTTTAGAAAAATAAAGTATCTTTATCTAACTTAACAAGACCAAAACGACAAAAATCCAACATACAAGTACTAAGAAAAATGACTTTCAAAAGGTTTTAGCAACTGAGTCCATAGAAAACTATGGATGCGTGATTTCTTGCAAAGTACCTGTTGTTGCGACAAAGTTCACCAAGCCAAACAGCCGCGGTGATGAGAAGCGTCGAAAAACAAAGAGATGCGTAGTTCCTGAGACCTTTGTGGATGCTATGCGACAGTTCCGCTGTACACAAGGGAGCGATGCGTCGGGTCCGGTCTGTAGGGGAAAGCGATGCGTCGGTTCTGAGATGACTCCGATCCGCGGGTGATGCGTCGGGGAAAACTTGCGGCACGGACGATGCGTGGAAATCTGGGATGCGGAGGCGAACGAAGCAACGGCGGCGAGCGGCGCTGCGTCGACCCTTTTCAGCCGCGATCCCTCGATGCGTAGATTCTTGCAGCGGCAACAAGTGCTGCATCGGTTTCAGCAGCGGCGCCGCGGTGCAGGGAGATTCTTCTCGCACCACGGCGTTGCGTCGGAAAACTGTTGCCAGAAGAGCGATGGGTCGACTTCCTTGTTTGTTGCATTGCTTTCCAGCTCCCAGCAGCAGAAACAACCTCCAGAGGCCCCACACAGTCACAGGCACTCCTGGCAGGAAGGAACTCCCAGCAAGGAAGTTCAGGGGATCTGGGGGTGAAGTCTTTGTGTTCCTGAGACTTCAAAGCAGGAGGCAAGCTCTACTCAAGCCCTTGGAGACTGTCCTCAAGCAGGGGACACAGCACACAACAAAGTCCTTCTCCTTTCTTTGGCAGAAACAGCAACTGTAGGCCAACCCCAGACACACAGCAAGGGCAGTACTTCTCCTCAGTTTCTCCAGCTCTTCTCCTCAGCAAAGGTTCCTCTTGATTCCAGAAGTAGTCTAAAGTTCAGGGGTTTTAGGTCTAATACTTATACCCCAAAATGTCTTTGTTCTCTTTGTGCAGAGAAGTCCTGTGCCAAGTCAAAACCAGTTCTGGGGGCACTTTGCAAGTGCACAACAACCTCCATTGTCAGTGTGAGCCCTGGCTCCAGACACACCACAGGGGGTGGAGCCATCATTGTAGAAGCCCTATTCTGGTGCAGGTGCTACTCCTCCCACCACTCCAAATGCAGGCCAGGCCTATTCAGCCTAGCGCTGACTTATCCAGACTCTCTGGAGCCACTGCACATCCCCAGCCCCTGTCACTCCAAAGCCAGACAGTCAATACACATCCTAGCAGACGCACACAGGATGGCTAAGCAAGAAAATACCTCCTTTCTAAAAGTGGTATTTTCAAACACAGAATGTAAAAATCCCCTTTCCTAAAAGATGCATCTTTAGATTCTGAGTTCAGGCATACTAAACGTTATTTTCCCAGCTGGTCCCAATGGTAAGTTATATTTTTAAGATGTTATAAATTAACTCCCATGCTTTCCTATGGGGACAGATAGCCTTACAATAGTGAAAAACTAAATTGGCAGTATTTCACTATCAGGACATGCCACACACATCAGGGCATGTACTACCTTTTATATACACTGCACCCTTCCCACAGGGGTACCTTGAGCCTACCTTAGGGGTGACTAACATGTAAGAAAAGGGAAGGTTAGGGCCTGGCAAGTGGGTGCACTTGCCAAGTCGACATGGCTTTTAACAACTGCGCACAGACACTGCAGTGGCAGGTCTGAGATACATTTTCAGAGCTACTCATGTGAGTGGCACAATCACTGCTGCAAGCCCACTAGTAGCATTTGATTTACCAGCCCTGGCACTCTTAGTGCACTTTACTAGGGACTGACCAGTAAGTCAAATATGCCAATCATGGATAACCAATCATGTTCACAATTTACACAGAGAGCATATGCACTTTAGCACTGATTAGCAGTGGTAAAGTGCCCAGAGTCCTAAAACCAACAACAACAGGTCAGGACAAAATAGGAGGAAGAAGCAAAAACATGGGGATAACACTGCAAAAAGAGCCAAGTCCAACAAACGCTTTTTAAAATCATATTTTGAAACAAGCATTTGCAATGCAATCAGTCTCGCATTAGTGAAAGTTATCGATCAATCAATCAATCTGCATTTGTAAAGCGCAACACTGTCACCCATAGGGGTATCTGGGTGCTGTGTCTGCATCAAAGAGCCAGGTCTTGAGTCTCTTTCCGAAGTCGGTCAGAGAGGGGGCCTGTGCGAAGCTGAAAGGGGAGGTCGTTCCAGGTCTTGGCAGCGATGTAGGAGAAGGAGCGGCCACCGTTGCAGCTGCAATGGATGTGGCGGGGGTGTGTGCAAGGGCGAGTGAGGAGGAGCGCAGGTGTCTAGTGGGATGGTAGAAGTTCAGTTGATGGTTGAGGTAGGCAGGTCCTAGGTTGTGGAGGGCTTAGTAGGCGTGCATGAAGATCTTGAACTGGCATCTCTTTTGGATGGAGAGCCAGTGGAGGTCTCTCAGGTTGGGGAGGTGTGGGATCATTTGGGGAGGTCCAGGATGAGTCTGGCTGCTGGTATGAAGGTCTGGAGTCTTCTGAGGAGCTGGGTGGAGATGCCGGGGTAGAGGGCTTTGCCGTAGTCGAGGCAACTGGTGACAAGGGCCTGAGAGATGGTCTTTCTGGTGTTGGTTGAGATCCATCTGAATATTCTGCAGAGCATGCAAAGTGTGTGGAAGCAGGAGGAGGCGACTTTATTGACGTGTCGCTTCATGGTCAGTTGGCTGTCGAGGATGATGCAGAGATTGTGAGCATTGTCGGTCTGTGTGGGTGCGGGTCCGAGTTGCAGGCCACCAGCTTTGCTCCTATGGGGAGGCGTTCTTCCCGAAGATCAGTATTTCAGTTTTGTCAGAGTTTAGTTAGAGGCAGTTGTCTCTCATCCATTTGGCTACGTGGGTTATCGTATTGCAGAAGTTGGTTTTGAGGTTGGAGGGGCCCTCAATGAGCGAGCGGAACAGTTGAGTTTCATCTGCGTTGGAGATTATGTTGAGTCTGTGAGATCTGACGTCTGCAAGGGGGTTGTGCAGGTGTTGAACAGTTAGAGCTATTTGTTTTGCAAATGACAATGTTTCTAAGTTGTTTTTTTGGAAAAAATATACCAGCAGTAGCATAAGCAATACAAGAAAATTCACAAAGCAAGGAAAAGGTGCAGTACCACAGACTGTTACTAGGTGTCCCTCTTGAGTTCTAAAGGGAGCTCTATTGTTCACATAAGGTACTGCAACCTTAATGCAGCCTACTACGGAATGTTGTTCCTCACTGTTTTCTGTTGAATGCAGTATTAGAGGCAATATGCTTTAATGTTCCTCTTAAACAGCAGCTCCACGCACATTATTGTAGCCACACATATTACTTTCCTGGTTATGATAAGAATAATGATTTAATGTGATTTAAATGTCAAAGCGCAATACTTTAATGTCTCTGCACAGCTGAGGCGTGGAAGGGGCCAGCACACAGCACACGTCTAGAGAGCATAGATTTGCCACAGCACCAGGCACATTATTGGAGCTGGCTCGCAAGCAGCTCCCGTAGCCTGTCAGCCAACTGACAAAAACAGGGTCCTTTTTTGTATAATACACCTCTAACCGCAGGATTCAAAGCAAGTAGATGGGGTTTTGTATTACAAGTGTGCCATAATGTTTCACTGATGTGCAACATGTAGCCAGAGGGGGCTGTTATTGATTCCTGGGCTTGGAGAGGAGTTGAGGAATGAGAGAAGCAAGGGAGTGGCAGACCTGAGTGGGTGGAGGAAACAGGATATGTACATTGGGGCGGAGGTAAGAGAGAAAAGATGAAGTGTAGAAGTGAAAGAGAAAGGAGAGAAGTGAAGGAAATAGGTATGGAGAGAAAAGAGCGATAATGTCAGTCAAAGATAAAGGGTTGAAATTATAAGGGAGATAAGGGATTAGTTGTGAGTTATGGGTGAGGGAACTGGTTGGAGCGGTGTAAGAAACACAGGTTTGAGAAGAGTCTGAGAAGCAAGTAAGGAAAGGGTGAGAGGTCAGAACGAATGAAGAAGAGGAAAAGTGAAGAAATAGAAATGGAAATTCGACGTCTGACCGGAACTAAAACCAGGAGGAAGGTGATACATATGGAGGGAAGAAAAAGTTGAAACAGTTAAGAGAGGGTATTGGGAAAATGCACAGAGAGACGTGACAGGTAGAGATATGTGAGTAAAGGCAGAGATAAAAATGGATACATCTAAGCAAACTAGGAAAAGAAATCAAATAAAGATGAAAATCATCTGTGAACACATGGACGTAGCATTGGAAAAACGGGTGGAGAGCACATAATGACACATATTTATTCACAGGTGTGGCTTAAAGGGTTGTTTTATACCTAAAGTGTTATTGAATGATAAAAAGTCAAAATGATAGGCAGGAGAGCGGTAGTGAGAGAGTGAGAAAGAAGAAACAGAATGTATGTGCGCATGTATGTGTTTGGTGTGAGTTTGTCACAGACGGAGAGGTGGGAGCGGATTGGTGAAGTGGCAACACAGAGACAACAGACATAGAGAACAAAACACTGTTAGTAATATGCATACGCTCAATATCCTTAATGTTGCGAGCAGGAAACTGCTTCAGTCCTTGGTCTTGGACGTGGATCAGATGCTGTGAGGGGGAATACACCAGGTCTGGCCAGCTTCCAGTTTGCGTGCAGAGCCAGCCACCCAGAAGGCTACAAAGGCTGACCAACACCATATTTAAAGATAATGCACGCCGTGCTGTGCTGATATGCACAAGCAAACAAAAGTGGACAGCAGCCACATGTAAAGATAACGTGCAGCGTGCCACGCTGATGTGCTGTAGAAAACAAAATGCTGGCCGACACCATATGTAAAGATAAAGCACAGTGTGCCACTCCGATATGCAGAAACAGATAAAAGCGGGCAACCGCCATATTTAATGTGAAAGCGTGATCGTGCATGCATTGTTTATATACATAACCTGGCAGAAGTAAAAAGACAAAGTAGTCCTCAGAGGAATACCTAAACACCAAAAGCATAAAGAGACAGTACTTGGCAGGTGCTCCGTGGCAGGAAAGCGGAAACACAAAGTAGGGAAAAGAGGAATGATTGCCCAGTAGCAAGCAAGGATTTCTAAAGGAGAGTGGCACAGACAAATAAAAAGCAATGGCAAGCAGTGGGCAGCGTTTAACTCCGCAAACATCTGATGGACTACAGTATATCACTGACTACATATCCAACTCTTGGCATAAAGAGGCAGTATTTCCCTACATTATAGCTGTACAGTCCTGAAGCTGCTTTTCACTTCATAGCTCTTCACAATGAGAATTAAGGATAATGATAGCTTAGTTCCCTATCTGCTTGTAAATAGGACATAATAACGAGCTCTTGAATACGATTTACGTCTCATTGTACTCTTGGGATCATTTGCGACATGCGAGTAATGCCCTTTTTCCTTGTGTATTACAGATATCTCACTAATTAATGCAGGGCACTCAGACAGAACACAATTAATACCCTGGATAACCGCTGCAGTCCATGACACTACTTCTATTGTGAATAGGGTAAGGTCCTACATATACAAACCAGTGTAATGGTTGCCCTAGGACAGCACTGAGATGTATACTATATGCTTGATATTTCTTCTCTTTAGAATGAACCGGTACCTTGCATGACGGTAGCATCAATACTGGGCCTTCATTGGGGTGTGGTGGTGCAGGGGCCACATTCCTTCAATGATAATTACGTACGGCTCTAATCAAAGAAATTTCTTTCTGGTAAGAGCTAGTTGTAGTGAGCTCCCTACTGAGAAACTGTGCTTTTATCTCGTTATATCCCTTCTAATGCTATAGAGTGATTTCTTGATTGGTTACTTGGTGAAGGCTGTCCCTTTTTACTTTTATTTTTATTTTTAGCTCCCTCTTTTACTTTGATTCGTGATTACACCTCAGCTCTACCTTCACTAGGCTGCATGGCATGGGGTAGTATGCCTATTGGTGGTTGGTATTCTGTGCACATGTTTAGGATCACATTGGATGGAATGACGTGAGTAGCTCTAGTCTCATAATGCTTACACAGGTTGTAGTATCCTATGTTAAATAAATATTTTTTTAATCATCTACTGCAACCTCCTGAGATCCAGTGTCTAAAATTATTGTCCTGTGTCTCCACAGATAACCCCCGTCCATTTTATTTGAAATTTAGCTGATCTTGTCTTGGTCCTGATGAAGGTGGTCTAAATGATGACCCACCGAAACGTGCGTTGACCACTATTATATATGTGGAGAGTCCTTTTAGAGACATACACACCAGAGGAATCTGATGGGTGACATTTACATCACAAAAAACGACCTAGTCTGTCTCTGACAAGTTGTTTAGGATCTCCGACAAGATTGTATCTCTCTTGTGTATGAGTGTGAGTGTGAATGAGATGGCTTGATAGGTGAGAATGAAGTGTTGATGGTTGAGTGTGGGGTTATTTGTATATTTATTCATTGTATTCTGATTTTAGAGTTGACACGTTGGTTACCTTGCCTCCAACACAGCTACAGATGAAGACATTGGTAGAATTTGAAGCAATGTAAATCTAACCAATTGTTTAAGTATTATGCCATTGCTCAAGTGTTGATATTAAATGTTTCAAATACTGTATGGTTATTGTACACCATATTGCTAGAGATCTTGCTAGTATCTTGGTAACTGTTTGTCTAATTTTTTATAAGTATGTGTGGACAATGATGAATTTCTTTGAGAAATAATGGATATTAGTAAAATTATAAAATATATTTTGAAAAAGTATAAACTATTTTTATATGAAAAAATCAACAATAAAAATATATTTTTTGAATTAATTTTATTGTATGACACTGATATTGGGGTTGCTGCTGCTAATGAGCCTCAGGAGGCCACATTAAAAAAGCAATATAGGTCAGCTTAGAGGTCTTTCTTTCCATAAACACTTTTTAGTGCCTAATAACCAATAGCGCCACTCATGGACATCTGGTCTTGCTTGACAGGAACAAAGTCAAAGTTTGAGGCCGACTGCAATGGAGTCCTGCTTGGGTACCCCTTGGATGTAGGCCTTGGTCAAATTTGACCTTTGGACTTTTCTGGAGCTTTTAACGCCCAGGGCCCTTGCATCCCTCCACCAGTCCAGATTTGATGAGGGTTCGCCAGCGTGACTTTCAGGGAGCTCCAGGTCATACTTTGGAAGTCAGACCGCCGGAGCTCTTCAGCGGGATAAAACTGTAATCCGGGCCAGGTCGTGGATGAAGGTGGCCTGCTTCACTCTTGCGGTTGGCTCGGTCACCTTCTGGAGCTTTTCCCAAAAAGTTTCCCAAACTTCCAGAAGGTCTCCCAGTGGGTTACAAGTGTCCAGAACACACATCCAAGGGTCTGTAATTTCCTAGATGGTCCTTGGCAGGCTTGGACTTCACTTATTAAAATGCACTTGGTTAACCCCTTAAAACTCCACTGGACGCACTCCAGGAGGGGTACTCTGACTGGAGAGGGATCAGTTAAGCTCTGTTGACCTGTAGCTGCAAGGAGTCCACTCCTTATGCCTCTTTGGACGAAGGCAAAGTCCTAAGAGCTGTAGTCCCAGATAGCGCTCTAGAGCTGTCTTCACCAGTCAGGCCCTTGGGTCGAGATAAGGTTTCCAGCAAGACAATCTTCCTTCTACTTGTAATTTCAGGCAGAAGACCTGAGAGGCTCTGTAAATCTCACATATTTATCCAGTATTCTCTGGTGACCAGCAGGGAAGCACCCCTGTCTAATGAGGTGCAGGACAATGCCCTAAAGATTGACAACTTCCTCTAAAGTTTGGCATAGTCTTGTCCCAGAAAGCACTATTCTCTCAAAATCCATCACGGCTGAAATTTCAGCAGAGCAGCAAGAGCTAACTAAACCAAACTCCTATGGCTTATTTCCATAAACTCACATCTGTCAATTCCTTCCTTAAGCCTCCTATCTGGCAGGAATTATTATTATTATTATTATTAATTAAATTTGTAGGGCGCATCAGCTACCAAAAAAGGGTTTCCCGGTGCCAGACAGACCACGGAATGTAAAACTGCTTAAATGATTATTGGTTAAAAAGCCACGTTTTCAATGATTTGCGAAATTGGACATATACTGTTTCATTCCGAATAGATGTAGGAAGGGAATTCCAGAGTGAAGGACCGAGGTACCCAAACGATCTGCCACCCATCCGAGAAAGTCTGACTCTGGGCTCAGAGAATTTCCCTTGAGTAGATGAACGAAGGCATCTAAGCGGCACGTAGGGGCAGATCAGAGACTGCAGGTACTGAGGGGCTACACCTGTTTTGATTTTGAACGTGTAGCTCAGGGCTTTGAACTTAACCCCTTCGCTGCGCTTGTCAGCCAACGGCTGTCGCGAGCACTACCTCGGTAGTGCTGCGCACGTCCGTTGGCCGACGCGGCCCCGCCCACTCGTTTAAACCGCCGCACCGCAGCAGAATTCGTGCCGCGGTTAAGCGGTTAATACGGTTCTCGACCCTGAGCCAGTGCAGATCCCGCAGGTGACCGGAAACAGAAGAGGCTCTAGGAACCCGGCAGAGTAGCCTTGCTGCGGAGTTCTGAACCATTTGCAGCCTGCGAGTGATCTCCTTATTTGACCCTAGGTAAAGAATGTTACCGTAGTCCAGTCTTGAGGTGATTAGCGCCTGGACTACTGTTCTCTTGGTGGACTCTGGCAGCATCCAAATGATTTTTTTTTAGCCACTTCAGTATGGTGACGCATGTGGCGGCCACCTTGGTAGCATGGTGTTGCATAGTTAGTGAGTCATCAATGATGACCCCCAAATTACGGACTTGATGGGAGGGTTGGGGAAGTTTACCAATCCCGCTAGGCCAATGTTGTGGGCCCCAGAGATCTTTGTTTTTTCCCAGTATCAAGACCTCGGTCTTCTCTCCGTTGAGCTTAAGATAATTAGCTTGCATCCAAGATGCTATTTTCCCCAAGCCCAGCTGGAGGGGCGAAAGCTCGGCCGTATTCTCTATAAAAAGAGAAAAAATAATCTGGGATTTGTCCGCGTAAGAGACCAGGGACAGCCCAGCTTTTTCAGCGACATCGGCCAAAGGTCGGCCTCTACGGCCTGGTTTATTGAGGACCTGGTGCTAAATCACTTGAAGCCCAAACGCCTATCAAACTTTTTCTCCGTTGAGAGGGCCCAAAAGCCGCTGGGGGGAAAGCCCCGGGGGCCCCACCTCGCACAATCATCACCCGTATCCTGAATTTCAGGGACAGAGATGCTATCCTACAGGTGGCACAAATGCATGGAGATCTACAGCTGGAGAACGCCACCATCCGGTTCTTCCCGGACTTCACACTCCGAGTACAGCGGCAGCGGCGCTCCTTCGATGGAGTGAAGAAAGCCCTCAGAGACCAGGGGGTGAAGTACATGATGCTCTTCCCGGCTAGACTCAAAATCATCGATGGAGGGAAAGTGTACTTCTTCGAGAGGCCAGAAGAGGCCAGCGACTGGCTTGAGTGTTGGTGGACTGTTGGTCGGAAGGGCGGCCCGCAGCGCCCTGAATCCCACCAAGGCGGAGAGGGCACTGAGTTCGAGGGCGGACGGGCAACCGGCAGCCAGAGACAGGAACGGCAGACAGATAAGTAACTTGGGGACAATTCAAGCATGACTGTGGCACAAGCTCTATTATGTACTCTGGGGGGTTGGGGGCCGGTGATCTTTGCATCAGACCTTTCCCTTGCACGATTTGTGACCTCAGACCGTCTCCTCAATGACTACCGGGAGCGGGAGTGTCAGGGTGGCCTGGTATCTGGGATGCTAACCTAATGTACATAGTATGGGCATGTGGCGTTCGTTAATTGATGCATGATTCTTCCAGCCGACTGCAAGTTCATGGTTCCTCACAAATGTTAGTTTTTGCATTGATGGGGCGACAGGCACTCTGCAAGTTTGAAGGGTGGGAGGTTGGGGACTCACATAGCAGGGCAGCAGGGAGGGGGGAGTTGGGTTGTTGGGTTTTCTTAATTCAGGGGATGGGGAAGGTCACTCAAGACCATGTTATTCATCAAGGTTTGGGGATACACTTCGGGGACGCAGGGGGGACGAGGGCGTATTCGATGGGGTTGAAAATCTGCTAGTGGTACTGGGCGATCCGGCTAAGCTATGGGTGTGGACCTGGAACGTGAATGGGCTAGGCAGCAAAATTAAGTGTACACTAGTATTGCAGCACCTTAAAAGACACGTCCCAGATGTAGTCCTGCTCCAAGAGACACACCTGAAGGGGAGTAGATGTAGGGCCCTGGACCGATTCGGCTTCAAGATGGAGGCCCATTCAGGGTTTACCTCTGAATCACATGGGGTGGGAATCCTGGTACGCAACACCTTGCCCTTAGTTATCTCTGGCAAGTGGGCAGATGAGGCGGGCTGCCTTGTGGCAGCTGCGGGCAGATGGGAAGGGCGCATTCTGGTGTTCTGTTCCTGTTACCTACCTCCCAGTCTCCACTCCACGAGTCTACCAAAATTGAGTTCCTTTCTGGTGGGTCTACCCGAGGGCATACTTCTTCTCGGGGGGGACACAAACGCAGTTATGAACCTGGAAGTGGACCGGTCCAGCTCGCAGATGAGCAGGCAGGGGGACCGAGTCCTTACAGACTTTGCTACGGCCCTGGGACTATGTGACCTGTGGCGGACGCATAACCCTACGCTCAGAAAATACTCATATTATTCAGCACAACATGGATCCTTTTCTAGGATTGATCACCTTTTCACTCGTACTGACCATGTGGGGGGCTTCTCTGAGACTACATTCATGGCACAGGGGATATCAGATCATTCCCCCGTCTGTGTCACCCTTAGTGGTCCAATGCTTAATAGGGCGGCATACCCGAGGATAGACACCTGGCGCCATAGGGACCCGGTCATGGGGGAGAAATTCAGAGAGGGATCTAAGCTGTATTTTGAAGAATATCAGGGCTCGGTGGAATCCCAAATCACGCTGTGGGAGGCTTATAAGACTGTGCTATGGGGGTTGGCTCAGGCATTGATAGGGGTGCAAAAAAAGGAGGAATCTCTCCAGATCTGGCAGCTAGAGGGCGAGATCCAGCAACTGGAAAGTGATAGTGAGATTGCCTCCTCGGTGGGGATCACTGACAAAATATCGATCGTACAAATATCGAGCAGACAAAATATCGACTGTCAAAATATCGACTGTCAAAATATCGACTCCCTATCTCCAAACAGGTAAGTACAAAAATATCGAATCCAAAGTATCGTCGTTAAAAATATAGTTAGTCAAAATATCGAATTTTATAAATCTGTTAAAAGTAATGTAAAATTAATGAAATAATAAATAAAATAAAGTAAAACATACTTAAAATTAGTTAAATTACTTTAAAATTAATAAATAATTATTTTAAGTAAAAAAAATCTACATACATTTTTATTTTTTAATACATACATATATTAACGTAATAATATACAATAATAATCACTACTTTTAGCGTAGGATAGCGGGAGGGTAAAATTTACTATTCCCACTCCAAAGAGTGCGACAATAAGGAAAGCGTTGGATAGCGTAGAGGTAAAAATTACTATTCCCACTCCAGAGAGTGCAACAGTAGGGAATGCGTTGGATAGCGGGAGGGTAAAAATTACTATTCCCACTCCAGTGAGTGCAACAGTAGGGAAAGCGTTGGATAGCATAGGGGTAAAAATTACTATTCCCACTCCAGTGAGTGGCAACAGTAGGGAAACCGTTGGATAGCGTAGGGGTAAAATGTACTATTCCCACTCCAGTGAGTGCAACATTAGGGAAAGCGTTGGATAGCGTAGGGGTAAAAATTACTATTCCCACTCCAGAGAGTGCAACAGTAGGGAAAGCGTTGGATAGCGTAGGGGTAAAAATTACTATTCCCACTCCAGAGTGTGCAACAGTAGGGAAAGTGTTGGATAGCTTGAGGGTAAAAATTACTATTCCCACTCCAGTGAGTGCAACAGTAGGGAAAGCGTTGGATAGCGTAGGGGTAAAAATTACTATTCCCACTTCAGAGAGTGCAACAGTAGGGAAATGGTTGGATAGCGGGAGGGTTAAAATTACTATTCCCACTCCAGAGAGTGCAACAGTAGGGAAATGGTTGGATAGCGGGAGGGTTAAAATTACTATTCCCACTCCAGTGAGTGCAACAGTAGGGAAAGTGTTGGATAGCGTAGGGGTAAAAATTACTATTCCCACTTCAGAGAGTGCAACAGTAGGGAAATGGTTGGATAGCGGGAGGGTTAAAATTACTATTCCCACTCTAGTGAGTGCAACAGTAGGGAAAGTGTTGGATAGCGTAGGGGTAATAATTACTATTTCCACTCCAGAGAGTGCAACAGTAGGGACAGGGTAGGATAGCGGGAGGGTTAAAATTACTATTCCCACTCCAGTGAGTGCAACAGTAGGGAAAGTAATATTTTAATATTTTACTAAAAAATAATTAATTATCAATACTAATAAATATTATTAATAACACTAATTACCAATTCCAAAATGTTTAATAATTAATTTATTATAAATACAATACATATTATTTATTAAAAATTAATTACCTATTAATAAATCATTAACAACCAATTAATAATCATTACCAGATTTGTATAAATATTTAAATAAATACCAATTAATATTTAATTACCAGTAAATTAAGTATCAATACAAAAAAGTATTTTCTATAATTAACTAATTACAATTAAATTACTTCCTCCCACATTCCCCTATAAACCCACATCCCGCTACAACTATTTAATTAATAGAAATAACATAATTACCAATAAATCAATTAAAAAAAAATAATTACCAATTAATAAAATGTATTTACCAATTAATAATTAATTAACAATAAATTAATTATCAATACCAATTAATATTAATTAATATGTACTTAATTTCAATTAAATTACTTCCCACCCTATTCCCCTATAAACCCACATCCCGCTACAACTATTTAATTAATAGAATTAACATAATTACCAATTAATCAATTAAAAAAAATAATTACCAATTAATAACATTTAATTACCAATTAATAATTAATTAACAATAAATTATCAATACCAATTAATATTTATTAATATGTACTTAATTTCAATTAAATTACTTCCCACCCTATTCCCCTATAAATCCACATCCCGCTACAACTATTTAATTAATAGAATAAACATAATTACCAATTAATCAATTAATTTTTTATAACTAATTAATAAAATGTAATTACCAATTAATAATTAATTAACAATAAATTAATTATCAATACCAATTAATATTTATTAATATGTACTTAATTTAAATTAAATTACTTCCCACCCTATTCCCCTATAAACCCACTACGGAATTAAATTACGCAAAAATTAAATAACATAAAATTCATTACTTTTAAAAAATTCAACATACGCTACAACAACTAATATACACTTTTAACACATATACTAACATACAATACTTAGAAAAATTCGATATTATTAAAAAATCGATATTTTTTAATGTCTATATTATGTACTTCGATATTTTAACAATCGATATTACTTACCTTAATTTCGATATTTTTAACGACTATATTATGTCCATTCGATATTATGTCCATTCTATATTTTGGACTCAATATTTTGTCCATTCGATATTTTTTTTACGATATTATGTCTGTTTACCCCTTGGTGGACCTTCGCCACAGACTGACGCTAAAACAGAGGGATCTAAGGGCCTTAGCCGAGGGGGAAGCACGGGCCTATGCCTTGGCCACACAACATTACATCTACGACGCGGGAGACAAGGCCTTGAGGTTGCTGGCGTGGCTGGAGCATGGGGATAGGGACGCCTCATGGGTGTCAGGAGTTAGAGATGCATTTGGTTCGCTTCGCTCTACTAGCGAGAAATAGCAGAAACGTTCGCAACATATTTTGAAAGGATGTATTCTCCAGTATGCAGCAGGTCCGAGAACAACTGCGCAGAATTCCTGCGTGATTTTGCCCGGCCCACGCTGTCCGTTGATATGCGTGACAGGCTTGACGCAGACTTTACCGAGGAAGAACTCGGGAAGGCTCTAAACTCCCTGCAATTGGGGAAAGCGTCCGGGCCAAATGGGCTCCCGGTGGAGATCTATAAAAGACAAGCGTCGATTGTGACTGCCCCCTTCTCAGAATGTTCGTTGAGGCGCGCAAGGCCGGGAGACTCCCTCCTGACCAGAGGGAAGCGACGATTGTAGTAATTCACAAGACAGGGAAGCCGGCGGACCAGTGCACTTCATACCGCCCCATATCTCTAATTAACATGGAAGCCAAAGTCTTGGCTAAAGCCCTAGCGGATAGATTACTGTCTGTTATAACGGAACTAGTGCACGTCGACCAATCCGGGTTTATGCCCCGTAGAAGCACCCGCCATAATCTACGGCGACTATACGGGGTGCTGCACATGACCGAAGATGCTGGGGATACTCAAACGGCATTGATGTCGCTTGATGCCTTGATGGCATTCAATAGCATCGAATGGCCGTATCTGTTCATGGTCCTTCAAAGACTGGGCTTTGGCCCCATCTTCTGCAGTTGGGTACGACTTCTGTACGAACAACCCACGGCCAGGGTGAGGGTCAATGGGGCTCTATCGAGAGCTTTCTCCTTGCAGAGAGGTACCAGGCAAGGTTGCCCTCTATCTCCCCTCCTCTTTGCTTTAGCCCTGGAACCATTAGCCCACTGGATCAGGAGGGACCCAGCGATTTGGGGATTGGCGGCGACAGGGGAATGGGAAGAGCATATCGCCCTCTATGCCGACGATATAGTCCTGTACCTGGCGAGTCCGTACCATTCGATTGCTCAGGTGCTACACCTCTTTGAGCTGTTCGGCAGCTACTCCGGGTATACTATTAATTGGTCCAAATCAGTGATTGTCCCGCTGTCTGGCCCCCCTCCTCGGGTCCCTTCTCGGTGCTCAGCCCCGGTAGTGACCGAGGGCTTCAAATACTAAGGAATCTATATTACGAAGGACAAGAAGACTTTCTTCGAAAGGAATCTCGAACCTCAGTTGGCCAGACTACGCGCTGACGTTAGTCACTGGTGCTTTCTTTCACTCACGCTCATGGGCAGAGCGGCTTTATTTAAAATGCTCACACTACCGAAACTCCTATACATTCTACAGAATAAACCCTACCCGGTCCCTCCGAGTGTGTTCAAACGAATATCACAGGAATTACGCACCTTGCTGTGGGACGGAGGGTCCCCTAGAATCGCGTTACATAAGCTACAAAAGGGTGTATATGATGGGGGCCTGGCGCTACTAGACGTCAAATTATTTTACTGGGCTTCGCAGCTCCAAGTGGTTAATGACTGGGTCTATGCAGATTGTAGCGAACCCGCATATAGAGTAGACAGGATGGTTATGCCCGGGGGCAGTTGCAAACCCCTCCTTTACGCACGGAGGTTACAGAGGGGGTGGCCCGAATATACTAGAGTAGTGTTGCAGTGCTGGAGAGAGGCCAATTAACTTCTAGGCTGGGCAAATACATTAACCAGGAGAACCCCACTGTGGATTGGTGAGCAACTGCGGGAGGTTTCGGCTTTGACAGGGTTTAAGGGGTGGAAGTTAATCGGCATTGAATACTTAGGTGACATCTGGAAAGGGGATTCCCCTCGCTCCTTTGAATACCTTCAAAAAGAATATAACCTACACCAGTCGTAACAATGTCGTCATATACGACTCCTACACACCCTTAGGTCACACATACCAGGTGACATGCCATTCCAGAGTACTCCCCAATGGAAGACAGGTTGCTACTAGACCCCATATTGGCAAAACCCACGTCCACGATCTATCGTAAACTAATAAACAACCTACCCGACCCCCTGACCGCGCTTCGGGCAACCTGGGCCAAAGATCTTGGAGAAATTGATGATGAGGACTGGCAGGACGCGATACAGAGTCCCAGGGAAATCGCGATCCGTTCGAGATTCCGGCTGGTGCAGCTGAAAATCCTTCACCATACATACTACCCCCGAACGCATCTTTTTACATGGGGCAAGAGTCGCTCGGTACAATGCCTGAGGGGTTGTCAACAGGAGGGCACGTTTTTCCACATATTGTGGGAATGCCCAGAGATCATCCCCTTCTGGACGAGGGTCACTGATGTAATGTCTAGAGTGGTGGGGGAGACGGTTCCGCTGGAACCCAAGTGACTTCTACTAATGATTAAAGGGGACACTGACTGGTCCAGGGACGTGGAAATATGGTTAGCTCTGGCAGCGGGAGTGGCGAAACGAAATATTGCTCCGGGATGGGGGGCGCAGTCACCCCCACAGAGGGAGGAATGGGAGCGGGACCTTGATTGGTGCCAGAGGGCCGAAGAAATTGTATAAAAAAGCAGAGGGTGCACCAAGAAATGGAAGAAAGTGTGGGGGCCCTGGCAGAAGTACAGAGAATCGGGGCGAGTCAGAGGGATGAAAATGTTTGACAGTCCTTGCTGTTCCCAATTACTGACGATATGGTCCACTATTGTGAGATCTCCAAATGTACTTCATGGATATTGTATTGTATTGAATGGTCTCTTGAGCATTGTTAATAAAAAAGATTTCCCAAAAAAAAAACAATGCCAATTTGCTGGATTTGGGCTGCCAAATTGTGGAACTCCCTGCCAAGCAACCTCCATCACATTGATTCAGAGCCTCTTTTTAGGAAAGCAGTTAAGACCTGGCTCTTTAGGGCAGAGTAGTGGTTTAGGGTCTCTGCTTTGAGCTTTTCGTCGGCTTACTGCCTACTGCTAGAGCTCCGGGACACCTCTGTTTGAGGTAGCTGTTTTGTGCTTTATAAATGTCGGTATTATGGGGGGGCGCTAGAGAGCCCAGAGCAAGATGGCCGCACTCTAGTGAGGCTCTGCTGGCCGGGCCCACAATCTTTTAAATATCTGCGGATCCATAGCCCATCGGACCCCCAAACTGACAGTGTTTAACTGACAACGCGGAGAGGGACCCACTTGTGTGCAGCAGTGGGGTGCAGAGGCATTGCTAGCCTCGCATTCCGCCTGGTGATTTCCCAGGGACTATGGCCTCGAGGGTGACTAAGATGGCGGCGTAATGAGTCCGCAACTCAGCGAAGACCAAGACGCACCGGGCTGTCACCGGTGCAGCAGACAACGCTGTCTGGAACCTGTGAGGCGGTGAATAGCATGCACTGACTGCGGGCACGAATCGGCACCGCGGTGAAGCGCCGGGTACACCGGAGTGTGACCGGTCTGAAAAGCGAGTCGCGACCGGTGCAGACCGTGATGTGCCTTGACCCCCAGTAACGTAAGGCAAGTGGCTGGATATCGCGGCTGGGTTCTCTGCACTGGTAGCCGTGGAACCCCATTCTGCTGCTGCGGTGTAGTTGGGGATGACACCGTGACCTCATAGAGCGCTGCTAAGAGTGAGGCCTGAAGGTGTGTCGGTCCCAGTGCCACGTGAGAGGGCTGGGCGCGGAGGAACGAGGGACTGAGCTACAAGGGATTCCTCGCGACGACAACAAGTGAGTACCAGACGGACCACTAGACTTGGCTGTGTGTGCGGCGGTGCTCGGTGCTGGGAAAGTCCTGCCTGCGGACATAACGGATGTACAGGATCCAGCTGGGAAGCGCTAGTGCGGAGCCTGGAGCTCGTGGGGGCCCGTCTGACAACGCTGTGCTAAGGAGCCTTTATACCCTCAACATAGAACGCACAGGAGCAGAGCGCTCGTAGATCCTAGCAGCGGTGCAAAATTAGCGTGCTATAGCTGTGTGGGGCGCATACTTTGCAAGGTTACGAGACAGAGTGGTCCTGAAACAGACGCCGGCAAAGATAAAAATAAACATAAATAAATAAATAAATAATAATAAAAAAAAAATAAAGCGGCAGACGTGCTGGCAAGAGCAGATCAAGCACTGGTTTCTAATCACAGCGTGAAAGGTATAGCGGACTGCCAGCTTGCAGTGCTTTGCATTGTTGTTGCTGCCTCCACACGGAGGCCTTGGGCCTGCAATCGTTCTCTTGGCCCTGCGTGCGACCCCTGTGGGCACAAGAGTGAGCATAGTGCGGCGCACAGGAAGCGGAGACCCCACGGATGGTGTGAGGCGTGTGCACGCCGGTCCGTCTTGCGTGTTGGAACCTGACTGCGTAGGACTGCGGAGGTGCAGGAGGTATCAAGTAGCTGGGAAAAACGAATGTAGCACTTGGAACTGCGACGTAGGAGCTATACATACTGATGGAGCAGGGTAAATAAAATAATTTGTACCCCCCCTTGGAAAATTAATGAGCTTTAATAAATTAACGATACTAATTGTTTGATGGAGCATGAGATAATCAACAAATGCACCTTTAGTAAACACTACATAAGGGTAACCCACAATTTGTGCAAAATCTAAATTATTTACAATTGTGAAGTCGATAACACTAATATTGTGATTTGCATACTAATTAGAGTAAAATCGCATGATTTATGCTATGTAGTAGATTTGTATTCTGGCAAAGAATGCAGATGGTAAGTAAAATAGCTTTAAATGTCGCTTCTGCTAGGTAACAACTAAGATGGGTCTTTAGAATGGCGGGTGATAAACAGAAAGGCTTATTTTCTTTGTTTTAATTTTGGTTGTGTTTGTTCTTATGATAGTTCGTACGGCCCTGTTAGGCCATGCTGCAAAAATGGCTGCAGAGACAGATGAGGTCCCATGAAAAGTCAAAGATGGCCTCTAAGCGGAAGAAATAGAGGAGCTGAACCACGTGGGTACGGCCCGTGCACGGAGTGAGAGATGTCAAGGTCGCATTGACCTGCCATAAGGAGGGTGCAAAGAAAGACTCAGCACGCATTCATGGGAATGAAATAGAAAGTAATCATTATACTCTTAACTGTCCCCTAAACCAGTTTGAACAAGGAAGGCGATGAGGTGATTGTCACCACCCCGAAAATGGACCAATTAGCATGATTTTTGCCCCTAAGGATTGCAACATTTTGTGTAGTAACCTAGAAGTAGGGTATAAGGGGGACTACTCTTATGTGGGAGGGGCTGCTTCTATAGGCTGCTTCTTTGGGTTGCCTTTTTGGTGTTGCTGTGGCCCCTGCTACTGATGCTACTGCTACCGTTGGTATTTCTTGCCATACCATTTTTCTGATTTCCATTTTTCCACCTCAAATATTACGAGAGGACTTTGTCATTTTTGGACTTCGAACTTGACTGGGGAAGGAACGAGACCGTTGCGGGAAATCTGTACGGGAGGTCCGGTCGAGGAGGCCTTTAGCAAGGACAGTCAGTCAGTTTGGGAGTTTATTCTGTGATCTACGGTTTATCTTCTTTTTGATGAATCATTCCTAACTGCATCTAAATGGGTAATGCATAATTTCAATTCTTTATTAGAAACTTTTCATATAAATGTTATCAATGTATTAAAGTGATTAATAAACTAAGAATCTCAGCCGTGCAATTGAGAAATTAGATAAAATTTCATTCTAATTAAAATGAGTCTGTGGTTCTTTAGTTCATTGATAAGTTTAAAGTTTAACAGGTTTTAAAGTGATTGAGCTGATCTTAATCACCATCAACTTATTCTACTAGTTGGTCCATCGACCAAAGAGCGGAATACCTTGGTGTTTGGAACCGACAGGATCAAAAGCTAATGTATATGATGTCTGAGGTATTATTCTGTCAGATTTAACAAGGTATCCCGTTCCTCCAGCAACACATTTCTCCTAGGTGTGTAATCCAGTGAACAAATGAATGTATAATATGCGGTGTTATGGGCCCCACCGTCATATGGTTTAATAGATGTGAATGATTTACCTGGATTCGTGTCCTGAGGAGAAATTTATATTAGCCGCGCTGGATCAGATTTCTTGGTAGCAGAGTTATGGTTACTATAGATTAGTTTGGTGATTATTGATTATTGATTTATTGATTATTCATGTCTAACACTTTGTGTCGAATTGTATTATGTTACGTGTAAGTCGAAACTTTGAAGCCTCCGGGAAGTAGGAAGTGGACACGTGTGGCAAGAGAAGTCACACGGAATTGTGCATTGTCTGATTTTTGCAAAATTGGTGATAACACAGGATTGTGTTATGATAGGGACATTTCATGTATAAAAATGCGTATGAGTGAAATAGCAACAGGTTTTCTTGTGAAACTCTGGCCTTAATTCTCAGGAGCAGTGTAGTCTCCACATGTGTTTTATCCCCAGAGAAACGGGTTTAACCTTGCTTGAGAGAAGGGTAAGGTAGAGAGAAGTGCTACACTTATTGAACGAAACAGTATTCTTGCAAGATAGAGCAAACTATTTCTTTTGTTTAGCGAAAACAGACAATGGTAATGCGTTTTACGTTGTAACTAATAAAATTCAGTCGAGAAAAGAAGGTAAGAAAACTGCCGATAATTATTGTAAAGGAGGGGTCAGAAAAGACAGGAGTAGTACTGACGTCAACAAAGACCGCGCTGGCATTGGCCAGTTGTGGGAAAACGAAGAGCTTCCTGATTGATGCGTTGGTGTGAAGACGCGCTGGTATTGGCCAGTTGAGAGTGACGTAGAGTTTTCGGATTGGTGCGTTGGTTTGAGACGCGCTGAGATAGGTCCGAATAGCCAAACAGTAGAAGGAACAGAGTAGTGAAAAATTTCGTGAGTTTGTTGGAGAGAAAGAATCGTGCAATATAGCTTATTATGAGTATGGTAGAGAAAAACCGTCATGGATGGCGAAGATTAAAAATTTTTCCAAGAAGGACAAAAAGGTAGTGACTCAGGAAGGAGAAGTACTTCCTCCGCCGAAAACACCAGCTTCTCATAAGATGTTGAAATATGGTTATCATACTTGCATTTGGTTGGAAAATTGGACAAAATATACTCAGAACGATGGAGTATTGGCGTTTCCAGAAAACGGTTCGTTTAGCACAGCTGTACTTCGAAATTTGAGAGAGAAAATGATGAAACTTGAACCGGGACCTAGACCAACACAGTTTGAAGCGTTAGGTGAATGGGAAGATGAGATGTATGAAAGAAAAAGACACAGAGGTGCAAAGAATTATACTTTAGTTCATGGAAGGATATGGGGAGTGAATAATGAAGACATGATGAGACGATAGAGGTATGCTAATATGACGGATGTTTTGTTTCCTGTCAGAACAGTTGAAGAAGTTACAGGGAGAAAGTGTACGGAAAAAAAGAAACATGCAGTAACAGAGAGGTATGGGTATGGAGGTAGCGATACAGAGGATGAGTTGCTGGAAGACATTTTAAATAGAAAACCACCTCCATATCAACAGAATTCTGCGGTGGTGACTCCAAATGCACCACCAATGGAAACTGTGAGGAATCAAAGCCCTGAACGAAATTATGAAATAAATAGATCTTATGAAAAATCAGAAACTCCACAGAATGCGAAGCCTGATAGTGGTAATACAGCTGAATTAGCAAGAACCACAAGAGAATTGACTGAGAAGATAAGAGAATTAACTATGACCATGGAAGCTGTGACTGTGCCAGAGACAATAGGACCAGTAATACCGGTATTTGAAAACCAACGAATAGATGAGCATTCCTTGACAATTCCAATGAACTCGAATATGCAAAGAATGAGAGAAGGGATAATTCCAGAAACTAGAGAGACAAGAGATCTGGTTGGCTCATATAGATCGAGTCCACCTACAAATTTGACGGTTAATGAGAGTCAGATAAATAGGATTCCTATGGGAACCGAGTCAGCAACTGAGACCCCAGAGAGAAGTACAAATTGGATAGAAATAAATAGTACCCCTGTGGGTCCGACTCCAGAAGAATTAAATGAGTGGATGAGGAATTTACAGAAAAAAGATGCAGAACCGCAACCGTTGGATGTAATCAGACTAAAGATAGACATGGAAGAGTTAATTCTAGGGACTATTGGTACAGATATATTGAAATCCTATCAAGATGACAAACTCATGTTCATGTGTAAGAGTGTTACTTGGAGAGCTAGGAATTTGCATGACAAATTGGAAGAAACAGCAAATGAACTAGGAGTAGAATTTGGAAAAATCAGAGGAATGCAGAAACTGTGTAGGGTAGACTTTAGCGAAAAGGATATAGAAAATCTGAACACATCAGGACGATTAACCCAGATAAAAGAACTGATTGTGTTATTGACAAAATGGGGAGATGTGGACAGATGGAGGAGCAGGTGGATAAGAAGAAAGGAGGGAACGACCGATAAAGCATCATTGGCTTTTCCAGTAAAGGAAAAGGAACCAATAGCACTGGAATATCCAATGAGGGAAACTCCAGGAGGTAGCTATGTACACGTTCCATGGTCCAGACAAGATATATTGTCATTTACAAATGACTTCCCAAGATTGAGAGAGAAACCTGTAGAATGGTATAGACAGGTGGAAAGATTTGTCAAAGTTTCAAAGGTGTTGTGGAAAGATCTGGATGGATTGTTTGAAATTGTAGTGCCAGCAGATTTATGGACAGAATGTAAGATTACAATTGATTGGCCGAAGGAAGAATATCCAAGAGATTAAAAAAAACTAGAGCCCCAGGTCCAGAAGTAATGAGAAAGTACGAACAAGCTGTCACGTTTTTGAAAAATAAGATTCCACCGAAAGAGACAGATTGGGTAAAGATTGATAGAACAACTCAGGAAAGTAAGGAATCTGTACATGCCTATTATGAAAGGTTGCTTTTGGTTTTCAAACAGTATAGTGGTTATGAGACTTTGAGTGAAAAGGACATGAGTCATTTCGTATATAGATTTGTATATGGATTGAAGCCTGAAATAAGTGAAATAATTAAGCAGCATATGTTGTGTTGGCAGAATAGCACTGTAGATGAGGTATTAAGGTATGCAAAATATTGTAGTGATGATATCGAGTGTAGACAGCGCAAACTAAAAGAAAAGGCGATGTGGGCACAAGTAAAGGTTGCAGAAAAACAAGAAGCTCAAATGAATAATCAGTCTGGTGATGCAGGACAGACTAAATCCAAACCGATTATAGGTAAGGGAAAAGGTCAAATGAGTATAGAAGAGGCTAAAAAGAAATGGCCATGCCATAATTGCGGAAAGTTAGGGCATTGGAGAAACGAGTGTAAATTTCCTCCAAAAGCTAATATGGAAAATCAACCATTAAATCCAGAGGTGTAGAATGAGGTGAGTTACCAATAGCTGCAACAACCGCAGGTAGTTACTCAACAGAGTCAGGTGCCACAACCACCTCTTCCAAAGAGTGTAAACCCCCAGAGATACAGTGCAGAGGCAGGATTCTACAGAGGAGAGCAGGTAACCAAATTGCCGTGCGCAGCTGCAGTGTCGCAGTATTGGTTACGGCAGGATGGAAATGAATCGGATGAATGTTTATGACGGTGCCTAGGAGAGGAAGAAGAGTGCGTGCTTGGCGCAACTCTAGAGGTAGATCAGTCAGGTCCATTTGTGGATGGAGAAGTGAATGGTGTAAATGTTACATTCCTTTTGGACACTGGAGCTACCCGTTCTACTGTTAGATCAGTGGAAATTCCAACCCTTCCTCTCTCAGGAGAATATATCCAAGTTGTAGGTGTTTTAAACCAACAGATCAAAGCGCCTCTTACCAAACCAGTAGAGGTGAAAGTTGGACCATTCAAAGAGATGCATCAATTTGTGGTATGTGATTTCAGTCCTGTAAATTTGCTAGGACGCGATCTGCTTTGTAAAATGAATTGTACCATCTATTGTACCCCAAATGGTATTGCTTTCCAGACACCAGATGAAGATGTCCTGTATAAAATGACAATAGCAGAACTAGAACCAGGAGTAAATGACATGTTTCCTGTGTTTGATGCAGAGAAAATCCCAATTGAATTGAAAGGAATAGTCAGATCTGATGTATGGGATTTCACAGGCGAAGATATTGGGTTAATGAGAGGAGTAGACCCTGTAAAAATTACTGTAAGAGAGGGAACAAATTACCCAAATACTCCACAGTACAAATTAACGCCAGAAATTATTGAAGGAAGAACACCTGTAGTTAATAAAATGATCGAACAAGGAATTTTGAAATAATTAATGAGTAGCCCATGTAATTCACCTATAATGGGATTGAAAAAGCTGAATGGGACATATAGAATAGTGCAGGAGTTGAGGAAGGTAAATAAAATCGTTATTCCTTGTTGTACAATTGTACCAAACCCCGCAGTAATACTGTATCAGATTCCACATGATGCAGAATGGTACACAGTTATTGATTTGTGCCATGCATTTTTCTCTATTCCGTTACACCCAGACAGCCAGCCATTATTTGCGTTCCGGTTCGGAGAGCGTATTTTGGCATGGTGCCGAATTCCTCAAGGGTATACAGAAAGTCCCTCAATCTTTAATGAAATCCTAAAGAAATCATTGGAAGATTTAAAAATGCCTGAAAAATCTGTGATGGTCCAATATATTGATGACCTATTGGTGGCATCAAAGACCAAAGAAGCATGTGTTACGGACACAATTGCTTTACTGAATCATTTGGCAGAAGGAGGGCACAAAGTGTCCCCGTCGAAACTGCAATTTTGTCAGCAGGAGGTACAATACCTAGGTCATAAGATTGAGAAAGGGATGCGAAAGGTAACAACAGAAAGAATAAGGATTATCCAAGGAATGAGAGCCCCGATGACACAGAGAGAGGTGAGAATGTTCCTTGGAATGGTTGGATATTGCCGACAGTGGATAAGTGGATTTTCATTAATTGCAAAACCTTTACAGCGATTGACAAAAAGAGGTGTCAGAGATCCGATTGAGTTGAATGAGGAAGAGATGAAGGCTTTCAACGACTGAAAACAAAGTTGTGTAGGCACCGGCATTGGGAATGCCCGATTATGAAAAGGAATTTGAGCTGTATTGTAGTAAAAGAGATGGATGTGCAAAGGCATGGAAACATGAAAAGACCAATTGCTTATTTTTCAGCTGTTTTAGACCCCGTAGCAAAGGCATTGCCTGGATGTCTGAAAGCAGTAGCTGCTACTTGTGTGAGTCTGGAACAGAGTGAAGGCATTGTGATGGGATATCCACTGAGAGCATATGTTCCACACTCTGTTGAAATTCTTCTGACTAGAACCAAAACCCAATTCATGACACATAGTCGGCTGACTAGGTACGAGAAAGTGATTTTGAGTGCAGACAATGTAACCATTGATAGATGAACAAGTGTGAATCCTTCAACTTCACTGCCAGATGAAGAAATGTAGGAGTCAATGATGAAGTTGATCATAAGTGTCTGGATGTGCCTGAATTTTGCACAAAGCCTCGCCCAGATATTAAAGATGAGCCCTTAAAAGAATCGGATTATGTGATGTTTGTGGACGGGTCATGTCTGAGAACAAGTGAAGGAGTTTTAAGTGCTGCGTATGCTGTGTGTACAGTAGCAGCTATAATGGAAGCATCTTGTTTAAGAGGGATACGTTCAGCCCAAGTGGCTGAGCTGATTGCTCTGATTGAGGCATGCAAATTGGGAAAGAACGTCCGAATTACGGTGATCACAGATAGCCAGTATGGCTTCGGAGTGGTCCACGATTTTGGACAGATCTGGTCCCAGAGAGGTTTCTTGACGTCTGCAGGAACTCCTATTATGAACGGTGAGTTTGTGAAGCAATTGCTTGAGGCGATACAGCTGCCTAAACAGATTGATGTGGTAAAGTGCGCTGCACACAAAAATGGAACTGACTATATTACAGTGGGAAATCAATACGCAGATGAAATAGCTCAATATTGTGCCAGAAATATGGTCTCGCTGAATAGGAGGAGAGAAAAAGAGAATGTTTCATGTCCCTTACTGTTTACTAACATGGTCGAAACCTGGGATGAGGTAAGGCAATTGCAGGAAGAAGCAAATGAAGAGGAGAAAGATGGTTGGATAAAAGCAGGTTGCAGACAAAGAGAAGAAGATGACATTTGGGTTTATAGAGATGAAAGACCAGTTATGCCTGATAGCATGATTTCTAATATGGCACGGATGTACCATGGACAAGCTCACATTGGTAGGGATGCCATGATCAGACTTTTCAGACAGACTTGGTACAACCCAAAATTTAGAGCTATAGCTGAGAGTCTCTGTCAAAGATGTCTTACATGCCAACAGATAAATACAGGAAGGAAAACAGTAGTGAGTTTGGGAACAGTAGGACGTGAAGGAGAATGCAATTAGATTTTATTGAAATGCCCCCGAGCAATAGATTGAAATATGTCCTTGTGGTCGTTTGTTTGTTTTCTCGTTGGGTGGAAGCCTATCCGACAAGGAGGAATGATGGAGTTACTGTGGCTAAACTCCTACTGAGAGAATTAATTCCGAGATATGGTTTTCCAGTAACGATCGAACCAGATAGAGGAACACATTTCCAAAATGAACTAATCCAGTTGATATGTGAAGCACTTGCTACAACAGATATTGCACTGTGCCTACAGACCAGAGGCTTCTGGAGTGGTAGAGCAAGTAAATGGAACAATAAAGAATAGGCTAGGGAAAATGTGTCAAGCCACAGGACTCAAGTGGCCAGATGCCCTGCCATTGGTGCTGATGACTATCAGAAGCATACCTGACAGAAAAACAGGTCTGAGTCCTCATGAAATAATCATGGGACGAGCAATGAGACAAGCACATGTACCTGTCAACAAACTGCTGACTATAACTGATGATCTCGTATTGGACTATTGCAAAGGATTGGCTGATGTGGTACATTCTGTGTTTCATCAGGTTGGACCGGATGCGACCACTCTTGAAAGAAAACCAGCTCATCATTTGAGTCCAGGAGACTGGGTCCGCATAAAAGTTCACAGAAGAAGAAACTGTTTGGTTCCTCGCTGGGATAAGCCACGTCAAGTGATCCTGGTGACAACAAATGCTGTAAAATGTGCAGGTGTGAAAAATTGGGTTCATGCCAGTCATACCATCAGAGTTCCAGATCCTGAAGCTCGACCTGTAAGTCGACATCTGGAGATATCTGATACCAGCTCAGCATCCAAAGCAGAACCTGAAACAAGCAGAATTCCAGATCCTGAAGCTCCACCTGTAAGTCGACATCTGGAAGAGCCAGGTACAAGTTTGACAACTGAAGAAGAACCTGAAACGATCAGAGTTCCAGATCTTGAAGCTCGACCTGTAAGTCGACATCTGGAAATATCGGAAACCAGTTCAGAATCTGAATCAGACCAACCTGAATCTGATGAAAGACAAAAGAGAAAAACAAAAACTGACATTATAAAAGAAGAAACTGAACCAAAAGACAGTGACAGCGAACAACCAAGTACAAGTTATGGAAGAATTCCTCCAGAGATAGTTGAGTTAACTGAGGGAGACTTAGATTCAGACAGAGAGATAGGGGAAGAATCGGAAGAAACCCGAGGAGTAGTAGGGACAGACCAACAAATAGAAGAAACACAGGGAAATTTAGATTCAGATAGAAAGATTAAAACAAATGCGGAAGACAACCGAGGAGGGAGAGAATCAAATGTCCCGGCAGAAGAGACACAAGAAGGTTCAGATTCAGACAACGAAACTGAGATCATAAGGTTCAAGGTTAGAGGAAGTGAAGTAAGGTCTGAGATGGAATCAGAAGAAAGTGAAGAAGAAAGAAAGCAAAGACTAGGACCAAGAAAGAGAACTTGGAGAGCTGATCGAGAGGAAGAGGAAAACGAACTAAAAAGGCCAAGAAAAGGAGACAATTGGCCCCACAAAGTTAAAAGACTGAGGTATAAGATAATAAATTTGAACAGAGATGATGCGGAACAAGTAAATGAAATAACCAGTCAAAAGGGAGAAGGAAAACAAAGTGGAAAACAATAACAGAAAACAAAAAGAGTGACGAGACCTAACTTGAAATATAAGTCACCTGAGTGGCTATACATCGCATTGACCGACATTAAAGAAGAAGATAACAGTCACGAAAGCCCAGACGAAAGCTGTAAACCAATGGGTGAAAGTGAATTGCACCAAAACTAAAAAGACAAAGAAAGAAACCCGGACTGGACACAAAAAATCGAACAAGACAAGAAAGAGTTCTGAAAAGAGCTGAAGAAAGCACCGAAATGAGACAAAGTAAAGGATAGAGTGGCTGAAAAGTCTTTCTGAGGTGTTGTGACACATTTTCTGTATATATATATATATATATATATATATATATATATATATATATATATAAAAATATGTCTCCAAACTCCTCCGACCTCCGTTCCCAAACACAACTTCAGCAAGGGAATCAGCGAAAGATCACAGCACCACGCACAGAATGTATATCTTCAGTGATTATTTATTAACCCATTATAACCAAGTGCATAAACAAAACGGTAGAGGACGGTCTATGCGTTTCGGCTCCCAGCCTTCTACTGGACCATAGAGTCCTGGGGCCTAGAAAGTCTCTTTTAAAGTGCCAGTGCAATTTTACATTTCTTTTTTCTTTTTCGTTTTCATTAAAAGAAAGACTAGGCTATACACAATCCTTAAAGGGTACAATTTTTAACAATTGATTATTAATTTGGCTGATTTCAAGAAGAAATGGTTTACAAAAGTTTATACAACGAAAACCAAAGTTTTAAAGTGTATGTGTGCAAGTGTGCAAATCGAGCAGAGATTTTTAAAAGAAGGTGTAATTTAAAACCACAAATGGGATTGATCATGCTATTTCATGTTTGCTTTCATAATGGAGTAAAAGCAACTAAATATTTGTGAAGTACATAAATGCAATGCATTCATTATAGGCAGAATAAAGTCCATTTTCATTATCAATTGATCAGTGTATAGGGAATTTTTTTTTTGGGACACAAAAAAACGAACAAGACAAGAAAGAGTTCTGAAAAGAGCTGAAGAAAGCACCGAAACGAGACAAAGTAAAGGATAGAGTGGCTGAAAAGTCATTCTGAGGTGTGGTGACACATTTTCTGTATATATATATATATATATATATATAAATATATAGCTAGGTAATAGTACAACATGGTAGACATTGAGAATAGAAGATCTAGATGTGAGTTTCTACGTAGGTGGTGTAGAATGTGTTTCTTTTGTACAGGATTGTTAATGTTTATTTGGCTTATTTAGGCAATAATAATTCCACTTAGGTTAGTTATAGAAGAAACATCCGTAATAGGGAATAACACGAAAAAGGACAAAGAAGCTATCACACAAAATACTGCAGCATTAGTAGATAGTACTGATTTACATAAGGATAAGTCTATAACTGATTTCTCCAAGAATGTCTTCACGAAACTGTTGTATGAATATGTAGAGACAATGGATGTGAGGGATTGTTATGTCTGTATGCAGTTACCTGCGTCTGTCACAGAAGGTGTGACCTATCATCACCTTCCTTTGACGTATGGGATAACTTGTAGCGTTCTAGCTAGTTTATTTTATAAAACAGGTAGATTAGAATATTATTACACTGACATAGATACTGTTTTTGCGAACGTTCCCGTAATCCCTGAACTAAATAAGGTGAAAAATGCAAAAATGTTTGAAGAATTTTTCTTAGAAAATAAAGAGTTAACTTTAGAGTATATAGTTAGACCCAATCTTACCTGTGAATTAAAGAGAGAGGAAAAGTTCTTCTTGGATATGGTAGAAAACAGAAGAGTTAAGTTTCAAAGAAAGGTAGTAGAAGAAAAGATAAAAACACCACTTTGGGCATTTGAAGAGAAAAATCATGACAAATGAGAAACAAATGCAGCTATGGTTCTGGATTGGCCCCAACAGGGAAAATTGTGTATTAGTAGAAATAAGACTATGTATGATAACTATTTCGTGGGTTCCAGTGAATGCCGAGATACATATAAACATTTTAGGAGGATGGGGATTTAAAGGAGGAAAAGATCCAATCTTTCCAGGGATCTATTATATTTGCGGAAATAGAGCTTATTATAGGTTGGCGGACCATTGGTATGGAACGTGCTATTTAGGCCTGGTCTTTCCAAAGATTTTTCACGTGGAGAGAGGAACAAAAGGAACACACGAGATTGATACAACATTAACACGTAGAAGAAGGGAAAGCTTCTCAGAAATAGTAGGTGACATATTTGGAGCATTGATACCAGCAGTGGGTATATCTTTGAATGCATTCAAGATTCGGAAATTGTCCACAGTAGTAGATCGTTTATCAACGAATACTGCTGGAGGGTTCTTGATGGTAAATACCAAAATGGTTGCCATGAGAGCTATGGTAATGCAAAATCGTCTTGCCCTGGTCATTCTTTTGGCAAAAGAGGGAGTCTGTGGAATGCTGAAAGTCCAACATTGTTGCACTTACATTCCAGATAAAAGTGAGAATATACAGAAGTATATAAAGAATATTACTGATTTGCACAAAGAAATTGCTCCACTGGAGGTTGAAGGTGTTTGGGAGAGACTTGGTAAGAGTTTTTCCTCAATGCAAAAATGGTTCACAGAGATAGGTGGTTCTCTTATTGGGAAAATGCTAATATCAGCAACAGTGATAATATTAGTAATGTTGTCAGCAAAGCTAGCATATGTGTGTATTAAAAGGAGAAAACAACAAAATAGAATAAAAAGAGAAAATGAGAAAAATAAAGAAAGAGAACGGGAAATGGGAGAAATAGAATTGGAAGAATTGCAAGAGAACATATACAAAAGGTCAAAAAAACAAGATGAGAAAAACACCGTTGTATGAACTAACAAAAGCAAGTGGACAAGAAACATTTATCTGATAAATTGTAGGATAGGTTTTTGTGGTGATATTAAAAATCACCAAAGGGGGAATTGATGGAGCAGGGTAAATAAAATAATTTGTACCCCCTTGGAAAATGAATGAGCTGTAATAAATTAACGATACTAATTGTTTGATGGAGTATGAGATAATCAACAAATGCACCTTTAGTAAACACTACATAAGGGTAACCCGCAATGTGTGCAAAATCTAAATTATTTACAATTGTGAAGTCGATAACACTAATATTGTGATTTGCGTACTAATTAGTGTAAAATCGCATGATTTATGCTATGTAGTAGATTTGTATTGTGGCAAAGAATGCAGATGGTAAGTAGAATAGCTTTAAATGTTGCTTCTGCTAGGTAACACCTAACATGGGTCTTTAGAATGGCGGGTGGTAAACAGAAAGGCTTATTTTCTTTGTTTTAATTTTGGTTGTGTTTTTTCTTATGATAGTTCATACAGGCCTGTTAGGCCATGCTGCGAAAATGGCTGCTGAGACAGATGAGGTCACGTGAAAAGTCAAAGATGGGCTCTAAGCGGAAGAAATAGAGGAGCTGAACCACGTGGGTACGGCCCGTGCACGGAGTGAGAGATGTCAAGGTCGCATTGACCTGCCATAAGGAGGGTGCCAAGAAAGACTCAGCACGCATTCGTGGGAATGAAAGAGAAAGTACTGAGCGACAATGGACTAACTCAAATGTGACCATCGGGTTTGCAACAAAATGAATGGACAAATTGGACTGCTTTTACCCAAAGGTCATGAGAATCATTATACTCTTAACTGTCCCCAAAACCAGTTTGAACAAGGAAGGTGATGATGTGATTGTCACCACCCCGACAATGGACCAATTAGCGTGATTCTTGCCCCTAAGGATTGCAACATTTTGTGTAGTAAGCTAGAAGTAGGGTATAAGAGGGACTACTCTTATGTGGGAGGGGCTGCTTCTATAGGCTGCTTCTTTGGGTTGCCTTTTTGCTGCTGCTGTGGCCGCTGCTACTGATGCTACTGCTGCCGTTGGTATTTCTTGCCATACCATTTTTCTACTTTCCATTTTTCCACCTCAAATATTACGAGAGGACTTTGTCATTTTTGGACTTCGAACTTGACTGGGGAAGGAACGAGACCGTTGCGGGGAATCTGTACGGGAGGTCCGGTCGAGGAGGCCTTTAGCAGGGACAGTCAGTCAGTTTGGGAGTCTATTCTGTGATCTACGGTTTATCTTCTTTTTGGTGAATCATTCCTAACTGCGTCTAAATGGGTAATGCATAATTTCAATTCTTTATTAGAAACTTTTCATATAAATGTTATCAATGTATTAAAGTGATTAATAAACTAAGAATCTCACCCGTGCAATTGAGAAATTAGATAAAATTTCATTCTAATTAAAATGAGTCTGTGGTTCTTTAGTTCATTGATAAGTTTAACGTTTAACAGGTTTTAAAGTGATTGAGCTGGTCTTAATCACCATCAACTTATTCTACTAGTTGGTCCATTGACCAAAGAGCGGAATACCTTGGTGTTTGGAACCGACAGGATCAAAAGCTAATGTATATGATGTCTGAGGTATTATTCTGTCAGATTTAACAAGGTATCCCGTTCCTCCAGCAACACATTTCTCCTAGGTGTGTAATCCAGTGAACGAATGAATGTATAATATGCGGTGTTATGGGCCTCACCGTCATATGGTTTAATAGATGTGAATGATTTCCTGGATTCGTGTCCTGAGGAGAAATTTATATTAGTCGCGCTGGATCAGATTTCCCATCTGCCATCGCCATGGGCAAGACGGACAAGCAACAGACAAAACTGTCCTTCGAATCCCGCCGGTCTAGTCGCCCTGTGGGGGCGCACTCAGACACGGAGCTGGATCAGCAACAGGCACAGCCCTCCAGAATAGAGGCAGCGCTGCTAGCAATGCAACAGAGCCTACAAGCCATTGATGGCAAAATCGACAATTTGTCCCTTAGAATGGACAAAATGCAAGCGACACTGGAAAAACAGGGCGAGAGACTCACAACGGCAGAACGCCGGATCTCAGATGTGGAGGATGAAGCGCATGCCACGACAGATAAGTGTCAGGAAATGGAAAAACTGCTGGAGGTTATCAGGGCCAAAAATGAGGACCTCGAAGCGCGTTCTCGTCGCTGTAACCTACGAATAGCGGGAGTGCCTGAAAGTACGAACACAGGTCGACTGGAGGACTATGTCGAAACTATGTTGAAAGATCTATTTGGAGCCGACAACCTTTCCCAGGTTTTAATCATGGAACGGGCGCATTGATCCCTGGCGCCCAGGCCGCCGCCGGGTGCGCCGCCTCGCCCCATTGTGGCAAAGATCTTAAAATACAGAGACCGAGACACAGTACTCCGGTTGGCGAGGGAAAAACAAAATACGTCCTATCAGGGCAACATCGTGTCCTTCTTCCCGGACTTCACCGTCGCCGTGTAATCGGCTCGTAGGGAATACAACGACGTAAAAAAGAAACTATGCACCTTGGAGATTCCCTATGCTATGTTATACCCAGCCAGGTTAAAGATCACACTGGATGGCAAGGTGAAGGTTTTTCAATCTCCGAGAGGTGCGCAGGACTTCCTCCGGCAACTGCAGGCTCAACGAAAGGCTGCAAAGCGCAATGTATCTCCCACGCCCTCTGGTCGCTCGGATACTGATAAATAGCACGGCACTAGGCCCCATGGCATTGCGTGGACAGGCCGACTATTGAAGGACTGATTGGTTCTCTACATAGTGCGGCTCCAGATGGCGAACTGTGGTGTACGAGGAGTATCCGTGGTTTGGGCAGGGGGGTTGCTGCCTGAAACTGTAAGTGTTCACTTTCCTTCTAATTGTCGTTGTGAGAAGTTGGCCTGGTATATGCTGTCCACTAGTTATTGTGGGCACCTTGCACCAGTCCAAACGACCTTTATTGATGATAGGTTTAAAGACAACCTTTATTGAAAGCTATCCTAGTGGTAGCTATGGAGAGCAGCCTTCAGGCTAAATCTTGAAGGAGTGTCAAGCAGCTTGGTTTACCAGATTATAACCTCTTGAATAACTAAATGAAAGGAGAACCACACAAGATATATATAAAATATATGTATTTATTTCTAAACACTAACTACTAATCTCTTTATGAGATTAGAGTTCAAGATACACAATATCACAGTATTAAAATGACAATAAATAGCACAATACACAGTGGGCTCCAGGGGAGACCAAACCATATACTAAGAAAGTGGTATAAGAACCACGACTTGACTAGACACAGTGCCTAGAGCACGTAGAATCGCTGGGACACCAAGGAACCACCCAAGGTAGTGACACAGGAGACCCACGGGGTATGTGTGCAGTGTGAGAACACAGCCGCGAGCGCCGTAGGATTCAATGCAGAAAGTCGCGGTTGGAATTTTAAAGATAAAGGACAATTAGGAGAGGACTTTGAGCAAACCCCTTTGGACTTAAGGGTTTCTAGGGCCAACACCCACGGGAGCACCGGAGTACTCGAGTTACCTCACCCAGGGAAGCCGGGTGCATAGGTGCCAAAAGGTGTCGGGAATCGTCGTCGTTTTCAATGGCGAACTGCTGCAAAGTGCTGCTGCCGTGAAGGAGAAAAGTGTCCGGTGTGATCCAAGCCTGGATCGAAGATGTGAAGAACCTGAAAGCAGAGGGGACAGAGTCTGGGTCACTAGATAGTGACCAGGAGCTGAGCAATTGAATGCCCACCGATGTCGGGTGCTTCAGGTGCGAAGAGGTGAAGCTTAACTCTGCAGCCACGGGGTCCCGGAGACGTCGACGACAACCAGGAGCCGGATTCGAGCTGTCCCACACAGGATGTTGAGTGCTGGGGTGTCGGTGATTGGATTGATCACAACAAGCCTTGGCAACAGCAACCCACGCAGGAAAAGAAAAGATGCTTCTGTGCGGACCAGCAAGGTCCTGGGGACTGTGAGAAGTTGGCCTGGTATATGCTGTCCACTAATTATAGTGGGCACCTTGCACCAGTCCAAACAACCCCTTATTGGAGATAGGTTAAAGACAACCTTTATTGAAAGCTATCCTAGTGGTAGCTATGGAGAGCAGCCTTCAGGCTAAGTCTTGAAGGAATGTAAAGCAGCTTGTTTTACCAGTCTATAATCTCTTGAGTGACCAAATGAAAGAGGACCACACCAGGTATATATATAAAATATATGTATTTAGTCTTAAACACACCCCTCTAGTCTCTTTATGAGGCTAGAGTTCGAAGTA
Organism: Calotriton arnoldi; assembly: GCA_963921515.1. Lineage (NCBI taxonomy): Eukaryota > Metazoa > Chordata > Amphibia > Caudata > Salamandridae > Calotriton > Calotriton arnoldi. Next base: position 771,836 of record CAWUFW010006463.1, read on the forward strand.
CATAAGTTACAAGTCAGTTATCAACAGTAATAGCACAAATACACGTTTGAGCCCTAGGGGCGTACCAAACCATATACCAATAAAGTGGTATAAGAACCACGACTGAGCTAGACACAAGGCCTAGAGCCTGTAGAAGTGCTTGGCCCTCAAGGAACCACCCAAGGTAGTGACACAGGGGACCCACGGGGGACGCGTGCAGTGTGAGAACACAGCCGCGAGCCGCTGTTGACTTCTATGGGGAATGTCGCGGTTGGAGTTTTAAAGAAAAGGACACTTAGAGGAGGACTTGGAGCAAACCCCTTTAGAACTATGTTGTTCTAGAGTCTATACCCACGGGAGCACCGGAGTACTCGAGTTACCTCACCCAGGAAGCCGGGTGCAAAGGTGTCTTTCGGGGTCGGGTTTCGTCGTCGTTTTCAATGGCGATCTGCTGCAAAGTGCTGCTGGCGACCAAGTCGAAAGTGTTCGGGTGGATCCAAGGGTGGATCGAAGATCTGAAGAACCTGAAAGCAGAGGGGACAGAGTCTGGGTCACTAGCCAGTGACCAGGAAGGCGATGAGCAGATGCCCACCGATGTTGGGTGCTTCAGGTAAGTTGACGGTCGTCTTGACTCTTCAGCCACGAGGTCCAGGAGGTGTCGATGATGACCAGGAGCTGGATTTGAGCTGTCCCACGACGTCTGTCGATTGCAGGGGTGTCGGCGACTGGATTGGACCCAACAAGCTTTGGCAATGGCAAGTCTTGTAGAAACAAAGAAAGGACGTTGATGCAAACCAGCAAGGTCTGGGGGACTCACCCAGCGAGGGTAAGTCAGGGCATGTCTGGAGCAACCAGGAAAGCCCAAGCAGAAGAAGAGTTGCCTTCGGGAGGGCCCACTAGCCAATGGACTAGCGACTGCAAAGGAGCCTCGAGTGGATGCACTTGGAGCTGGCTCACAGGACACTCGTGGAGTGGAGGCCAGTGATCTTCGGTGCAGTTGGTGCTGGAGGCGGGGGCTACTCTGAGCCCAAAGCACAACTTCGTTGGAGACCAAGAAGATGATACACTTGCAAAAATACTCGGTGTCCAAGGGTCATGGTTCCATGTTACCCACAACAGCTACGGGCCTCAGCTTTGCTGGGGTCTCAGGGCAGCCTCGGGGAAGTCTGGAAATTTACCTCTGGTGATGCAAAGACTTCGGCGTCTGGCGGGAGCTTCAGCGATGCAGACCAGACAATTGCTTCTTAGGTGCCTGCCAAGCAGGGGAGTCACTCCTTGACCCCAAGGGAGATTCTTCAGTCCTCTAATCTTCAGGTAGAGCGTCGAAGGTCCAGGATTCAGTGTCAGAGTTTCGTCCAGGGTAATCTAAAGTCCTAAGGACTGGGGTCCCATACTTATACTAAGTTAGGGGGTTGGACATACTCTGCGGACCCACCTATGGGAGGGTCAGGGAAGAGGGGTGGTTACACCCATTCCCTTTGTCCAGTTTCGCACCAGAGCAGGGGCAGGTAGCCCCTGCAACTGGTTTGAACTGGCATATGCAGAGGGACACCAAATGTGCCCCCAGTGCAGGACTTCAAAGCACCAGAGGGTGCTCCCGCCCAGCCCCAATACACACTATCCTGTCTGGGGAGGTGGTTACACCTCCCTTCGACAGGAAACCTATTGTCCAGGCCTCCCCTGCCGGAGTTTCAGTCAGCAGCAGGAGGCCAGACCTGTGTCTGTGCAGCGGCATCCATTTTGTGATGCCAGGGCTCTGGAAAGAAGTTACCGGGTAGCCCGGTGTGTACATGTCTCCCCCTCTAGAAGGGTTGAATGCTACCCCCGCTGCCAGGACTGGCGGGGGGTAGTATTCCAAGATGTTTGACACCAAACACAACATGTTTTGGTGCAGCCAGTCCAAAGTTAGCATTGTACCGTGAGGATATAATGCACTTAAGAGTATATGGTCAGGCTTTACCATAAACAGCATCAGAGGAGGGACTCTGAACGCTGTAGAGGGGCTCTGCTCATGCAGGGGCACCCTCTCACATAAAAACCAAGCACTTTGCCTTCAGGATTGGTAAGGTCTGCCATAGGAGTGACTTATAGGTTTATATGTGTGTGCAATGGTAGTGATATAGGTAGCCTATACCACTGTAAGGGGTGCATGCACCACCTTACCCAGGCTGCAGTTGCAGACCTGTGGTGTCATTTTGGATGGCGTTCCAGGGGTGGCATAATACATGCTTCAGCCCCTGGCAGGCCTCTGGGGTACCTATGCCCTGGGTACATAGTATACCATATACTAGGGACTTATAAGGGCACTCCAGATTCCAATCAGAGATGTGCCTAGGGCACATGGAAACCATTTTATAGAGGAAGCAGATAGACTGGGGCCCTGGATAGCAGGATCCCCGTCCAACTAAGTCATAAACCAGCAAAACACCAGGAAAAAAGTGGGGGCAACCATATAGTCAGATTCCACCTTCCTACATAACCCCCCAAACAAAAGGAGATAAGGCTAACCTTGGCCAGTTGAGCCTTTATTGACTAAGTGGCAATATAAGGAAGCACCTGCACTAGCATGGTTGCCCCCTGTCTTATGGTCCACTAAGCAATCCCTCACCCTAAGGGTATGAGAGGGTCTCCACCATGGGAATTACTACCTGTGGTGTGCTTTGGTAAAGTACAAGGCTGGTGAGGGGTCTGAGTAGGGAAGTGAGGCCCTAGGAAGGTTGGTATCAGCTTCCTCAGATCACTGGTCACCATGCATGCCTGTCTTTCCATGACTGAGTTGCACTTTGCTCTAAGGGTCAACCTTTGGCTGCCTACAGCTGGGGGTTGGGTCCCTTTGGATGGACCACTGGAGGGACATGGCAGGTTTGGAACCTTTTGGTCCCAGGTTTGCCCTTGCCTAACAGAGTCCTTCTGGGGGAGGTCCCTACCCAAAGGTATGGGGGATCCCTCAGTGTGTTGAGGAATTTTCACCTGGCTAGGGCTTCTAGACTGGGTGCCCCTAATCTACTGATGGGGGGGTTCCTCTGGACAGGGGGCCCTGGGGGGGTCCACTGACCTCCCTGACCTCTGCAGCCCTGGGCTGACTGAGGCAGGGTAGAGAGGGGCAGGTTACCTGCTCCAGACTGGGTACCACCTTGGAAGGGTCCTCTGTCATCAGGGGTGTGGCCAGGCCAGGCCTGACTACCTCTGGGGCAGTTCCTTCACTAGGGATAGGGTCAGTTCCCTGAGGAGGCTGACCCTTACCTACTAACTGGGGGGAAGAAGACTTTTCTTCAACCCTTGTGCTCTCTTTTGGGGGAGAGTGGGCCATTCTTTCAGGCTCCATCTCTCCATAATTTTCCTGGGCTTGGGCTGTGGTCATCACAGCCCCACTAACCTTTACAGGGACGCCCAGCATTCTCAGATGGGTTTGGTGCTCAACTTCAGCCCAGGCTGAAATTTCCAGGTCATTGCACATTAGGCAATCTACAGGCAAGTTGGGGGACACTGCCACTCTTTTTGGGCCTGTGACCCCTTCCCAGCTGAGATTGATTATGGCCATGGGGTGATCTGTTCTGACACCATCTATGTTGGTCACCTGGTATTTAAACTCAGGTAAAAGCTGGTGAGGGGGGACTAGTTTCCCTGCCACCATGGTGACAATAGCCCCTGTGTCCCTGAATGCCACAGCCTTCTGACCATTAATTATTGGCTCCAGTCTGTACCTGCCCAATGCATTGGGACCCATGGTAAAGGTGGCAAATCCTATACCACCATCAGAGTCAGAGGAGTCTGTTGAGGGGTCCTGTCTAAACTAGGGCCCACCTCTGTTCCTCTTGCAAAAGCACCTAACGTTTTGGGTGCACTACTCCCAACTGGAGGATTACTACTGGTAGTACCAGGAGGGGGTAATAGTTGTTGGAGGAACATTTTCTTTATTGCCAATCCTGGGACAACTGGGATCAGATTTCCAGTGCCCAGGCTTTTTACAGACATGGCAATAGGGTTTCTTTTCAGGAGAGGAAGGAGTTTGGGACCCACCCCCAGAAGTGGACTTTTGGGGGCCTGTATTGGATTTATCTTTAGATTTATCCCCACCTTTCTCTTGGGACTTGGTAGAATCTTTCTTCTGGTCACCACCCTGGTTCTTAGGCCTTACCTTGGTTCTGACCCATTTGTCTGCCTTCTTTCCCAATTCTTGGGGAGAGGTCAGATCAGAGTCCACCAGGTACTGGTGTAAAAGCTGGTTTTGACAATTATTAAGGATCTGCTCCCTCATAATCAAATTGTACAATCCTATAAAATCATGCACTTTGCTGCCATGTATCCAACCTTCCAGAGCCTTAGCAGATCAATCAACAAAGTCCACCCAGTCTTGAGTCTGTGCTTTTTGGGTATCTCTGAACTTTAACCTGTATTGTTCAGCTGTTAGGCCAAACCCATCAATCAGAGCACTCTTCAAGACTTTGTAATTGTCAGCATCCTCTTTGTTAGACCTGTCAGCCCTAGGGTGGTCTTGCCCTGTTTTTTTCCCTTTTGCGCCTCATTTTTGCCACCGTATTTTTACTGGACCTAGGTCGCCGGGCGCCTTACCACTGCTAACCAGTGCTGAGGTGCAGGTGCTCTCTCACTCAAGATGGCTGCCACAGGCCCCTGCTACTGCAGAGGGGCCTTACACACATACACACTAGTAGCCAGGGTCAGGCTGGGACATAGGGATACAGTATCCATTCCGTCCCCGCCTCTGGGCCACATAGCCAGGCATGTGGAAGGTTCCAGAACCTTCCGGGCTGTGGGAGGAGTTATGTTTTGCCGCCTTTAGGAGGGTCACCTGACCTAGGGGTATAAGAGGCTTGGAGGGAAATCTTTTAGTCAGTTGGGGCACCACTGATCCTGGGAGAACCTCTGCCGGAGTACAGGCTTTAGGGCCTAGGGGGGAGACCTACACTACTGCTGCTGACAAGGCTTAGGCACTGCTGTAGTAAGCTAGCTGAGGAACGCCCACCACCCACTGACCTTGCCCAGCGTGAGGGGACCCAGGGAACCACCTTCAGCGTGCTGGGAAGTAACATCCAGCACTCCCAGAACCACCAACTCATTCCCCCCTCATAAGAAGAAACGTCTGACAAGAAACTCTTTTTTTTTTTATTAATCTTTTTATTAGTTTTGATTCGCATTTATGCATACATTCGTAATCAACATTTTAGCAAGCATTTAATACAGCAATACATTAGCATGGGGAGAAGGTCACTTCTACATCTTGTCCATTGCTCGATTTCTATTTCGCCTCATCTCAAGCTCTAACATTGGGGAAATACAGTTAGTCCCTCGATAGACATTCCACTTGCCCCATTTTTTATCCCACTTCTTTGGGCATCCCCGGGTTATAAAGACTTCCTTTTCTGCAATCATGCATTTATCAACTTCCTTCAACCATGCCTGCGTGGTTGGAGGACTTGCCACCCCCCAGCCTCTAGCTATTTCTCTTTTGACTAGGGTGTATCCCAGCGTGGCTAGTTGTTGTTCAACCTCTGTGAGATCTGTTGCCGCCCACACATTGAGTAGACCCAGCCCTGGTGTAAGAGTCAGTGTCGTTCCCAAAGCGGTTTGGATATGAGACGTGGCCCCTTCCCATATTTGTAGAAGCCACGGGCACTCCCATATCGTATGATAAAAGGTAGCCGTGTGGCCGCAGCCTCTAAGACAAAGTGGATCAGCTCTGGCCCCTATCTTTGCCAATGTCACTCCCGTTAAATATGACCTATGGAGGATTTTGAATTGTATCAGCCTGAAACGGAGGGTGATGGCCGCCTCCCTGGGGGACATCAGGGCAGCCTGCCAGTCCTCATCGTCAAGAGATCCCAGGTCTTTTTCTCACTGCTCCTTAAGCTTATGTAGTGTGTCAGGTATGTTATTGCACAATTTTTTATAGGTCAATGAAATGGCTTTAGAATGTAGTGGTCCATCTAGTAAGCGATCCTCTAATGGTGATGACTCTGGTATTTCTGTGGGGTCTGGAAAAGCTGTTATGAGGGCATGCCGGGAATTGCATATATCTAAATTGTTCCCCTTGCGCCATTTTGTATTGGTCTTGAAGCTCCTTAAAGCTGAGGATCGACCCTTTTTTAACCATGTCTCCGACCACAGATATCCCGATGGTGTCCCACTTATCAAAGCCAGGTTGCTGGCAGAGAAAACCCAACTTTTGGGCATACCAAAGTGGCGTTGCTTTTGTGAGGACTTTTGACCATCCTAGCCGGGAGTTAGCCTGATGCCAGATAGCTACAGTATGGGAGAGAGGCCCAAAATATCGCCCTCTCTTCACTTTAGAATAAAGCGCTCCCAAGTAGCCAGATCGTCCGGTCTGATATCTGTCAAGCATGTATGCGGGATCATTGGGAGAGCGGTATATCCACTGGTTTATCACCACTAGTTGCGAGGCCCAGTAATAAAGTTTAAGGTCTGGGAGAGCTATTCCTCCGTCGAACCAGCTTTTCGTCAGCTTTTTGGTGGCAATGCGGGGGGCCCTTCCATCCCAGAGCAGAGTCCTGACCTCACCCTCTACCGCTGAGAAATACTTGTCCGGAACCTGATATGGACAATTCTGGAGGATATATAGAAAGCGGGGAAGTGCCACCATCTTGAACAATGCAGCACGGCCCACCAGCGACAGGGGCAAGGATCTCCAATGTTGAACGTCTGTTTTGAGCCGGGCCAGTGGGGGGGCCAGGTTGCGATCATAAAAAGGGCAGGGTCCGACGTAGCAAAGATTCCTAAGTACCGAAACCTCGACGACCACCTCGATTGTACAATCTGGCGGGAGACGGGGGACCTGCCCCGGAGCATAAACAATACAGATTTGCTCCAGTTTATTTGGTAGCCCGAGTATTTCCCAAAGTTCGTGAAGATGTTCAGAACACCACGGATGGATTTATATGGAGAGGCTAGGTACAGCAAGATGTCATCTGCGTACAGGGATATTCGATCTTCCTGGCCCTCTGCCCATTTCAGGCCCCACACCATCACTGCCTGGCGAATCCAGGCGGCCAATGGTTCTAATATCAGTGAGAATATCATCGGGGACAGGGGACAGCCCTGCCTGGTTCCCCTTCGCAGTGTGAATATTCGTGAGGTATAGTTATTGACCCTCACTTGGCCCTGTATGTCTGTGTACAGTAGTTTAATCCATCCTAGGAAGTTTGGGCCAAATCCCATCCTCACCAGGACTTCGAAAAGGTATGGCCATTCTATGGAATCAAACGCCATGGAGGCATCTAGAGATAGCACCACTGCGTCTTCCTCCAGGAACGCCCTCCGCGCCAGCACGTTGTTAAGTCTGCGGATATTTAATGCTGTATTTCTCCCCGGCATAAACCCAGACTGGTCAGGATGTACCAGTGATGAAATAACCGGTGCCAGTCGGGTGGCGAAAACTTTGGCTAGGATCTTAGCTTCCGCGTTGATCAGCGAAATCGGTCGGTAGGAACCGCACTGGTCACCAGGCTTCCCTGGCTTACGGATTACAACTATTGATGCTATTCGTTGATCACTAGGCAGCTTCCCTTGCTCATAGCTTTCATTATACATGGCGCGTAAATGAGGGGCAACATGGGAGGCCGCGACTTTTAAGAATTCAATGGGGATCCCGTTGGGCCCCATGGCCTTCCCAGAGTGGATTTGGCTTATGGCCGTTTGAATCTCTACATCCGTCAACTCCCCCTCCATGACAAGAAACTCTTGACAAGAAACTCATAAGAAGAAACTTCTGACAAGAAACTCCTGACAAGAAACTCCTAAGAAGCAACCAATCTAGAACAGCCGCAAGAAACCTTAATTAAGGGAGGCCTGACCGTCCAGCAAGGCCTGAAACCTGAACTGCCAAACTGGGGATCACCAGGTAGAGCGCCGTGCCCTGAAGCGCTAGGCCTTCACCCCCTATCAACTCTTGCCTGCTGCTGGGCTGCCCCCCAAGAACCTTTCCAGTCAGCCCTGCCCACAGGCTGCTGGTGCGCCCCGCGCTATGTCTCCAAGAGGGAGAAACTGCCCCCCCTCAAGTCACTGACCTCGTGACTGAATCGCCGCCGCGGCCACCGCCGCGTGAGGAGAAGTGCTGTGGTGAGGGAGGCCCCCTCGAGTGCGCGTGGTGAGGTGCGCCGTCCGCGCCCTCACCGAAGCCTACAAATTGCCCCCAAAGATCACCGCCGGGCCCGGAGCCCCACCGCCGAAGTCGCGGCCGAAGGAATCACTGCCGCAGCCCAAGGGGGCCGCGTGAAGAAGCAGCGGCCTAGCGCGACCCCCGGGAAGGCCGCGCAGCGATTGTAGGCCGGCTCCCGCCACGCCCCCAGCGCCGACGGAGGCCGAGGAAGAGCTCCAGACCCGCAGAGGGAGACGGGGAGCCGGCCGGAGAGGACTGCCGGCTCCCGCTCCCCTTCCCGCAATCCCGCAAATCCCGCAATCCACTTACTTGATCCCGGGGGCCGGAGGAGGGTGATACCGGCCCCCGCAACGATCCGCAATTCCGGCCAGAAGGCCGAGGCACCCCGACCGGGCCCCGCCCTTCAGAACACGGGCCGGCCCGGGAGATCGCCAGTCGCACTGAAGTGCGACCAACGACCGACACCTCAGGTGAGCCCAGGAGGCCCCTAGGGCCCGCAGAGACGCCACTGGGGGCCGGGGGCCACCATTAACCCTTGAAATTATCCCTATGAGGCGAGGCCCCGGAGAGGAGTGGGCCTGGCCTGAGTTAACCCCTGAGGGACACAGAAGCCCCAGAATACCGGACATGTTGAGGGGTTCCCCACATTGTTCATTAATTAATGATGACGCCTACTGTAATTACTGTCTAGGCCTATGCGTATAACTGCAAAGTCTTTCCCTAGTGTGAAGGTGATTAATTGAATTGAGCTGAAGTGTACACCGCCAAGAGTTGAAGTGTTTTATGTTACAGGTGTACTGGAGTTGCGACGCCCACTGTACTGAATGTGGGTGCGCCTAGATTAATGCAGGCCCTGTTTGAAATGTAACGTGAAAAGCCTTCTTTTAAGTAATTGAATATTCCTGAAGTGAACTGCATGTTTAGGCCCATGTTTTATTATTGCACCTTGTGATCATTATTGGTGCTACGTTTAGGAGATGATTCCTACGGCCTTTTAGTGGCCTACAATGTTGATGATGCTTTAATAAGAATGTGCACCAGTTGAGTAATGCAATGATTTTAAATGTAGATCTGAATTAATCTGCCTCATCTGATGCTACCTTGATTTATATAAAAGATCTTGATTTCAAATACACAAGCCTGGTGTGGTGTCCTGTTATTGCGTCCGCATTCCTGGGTCAAAGTAAGAGTGTGCTGCACAACTGCCTTACACATTGCCTTCGCGTGCTTTCCCGCCTCGCGCCATGCTACCGTGACGGACTCGGTAACCCCGGTTCCAACATTGGTGTCAGCGGTGGGATAAGGACTGGTGTTTGTGCAGCACCCTACAGTGACTCAGTGTGCGCCGCAATTGGACACCTATTGAAATGCAAGTGCTAGGAATTCTTTTGTGATTGCCGATTGTGTACATTCCTGCGTTAGACCTGCTACCTACAGTCTAGAACCCTTTCCCTAAAATTGTCTGGGGCCCCACCTAGGAGGATGGAGTTTGAGTTGGCCAACCTAGAAAGGTATACGGTGACACAGCTCAAGGAGTTCTGCCTAGAGAGGGGGGTGGCCGTCAAGCGAGGCACCAGGAAGGAGGTGCTTCAGAAAGCTTTGAGGGCATGGGTAATGGCCCACCCGGAGGGAAGAGGGGACGAGGAGCAGGGGGAGGCAGACAACCCAGGAGAACTGGACCTACTGCACATTGATGTTAGCGAGAATGTGTTGCCAGGAAGACGTTCCAGGGCAGGCAGTAGTGCGTCAGGGGGGAGTTTGTCGGCAGAGGAATTTGAGGACAGGAGGGAGGAGAGGCAATTGACATTAGAGCTTGCTAGGATGGACAGGGAGCGAGAACAGGCAAGGCTAGCCATGGAGGAAAGGAAGCTTGCGCATGAGCTTAGCCTGAAGGAACTAGAGCTCCGAGCCTTGCAGATGGAGATGCAGGGCAAAGTGAATGGTGGCAGCGTACCTGCTGGGGTTCCACAGGAGCCTAAATTTTACCTACCAAGAGAGGTGATAACCAGTTTTAGTGTAGGAGATGACATCGATAAGTGGTTGGCGGCATACGAGGTGGCTTTGGTGGCCCATAGAGTTCCTGAGAGCTACTGGGGGGGAGGTCTCTACAGGTACATACCTCCACCAGTAAGGGACACACTTTTAACCTTGGATAAGGGGGATCAGACCAACTACCCTATCATGAAGGAGGCCCTGCTTAAGAAGTTTGGCCTCACCCCAGAGAAGTACCGCCAAAAGTTCCGCAACAGCCACAAGCTTCACACACAAAACTGGGTAGATTTTTTTGATTATGCCCGGAAGGCATTGGAGGGTTGGGTGCGTGGCAGCAACGTTGATGATTACAAAGGGCTGTACGACCTGTTCTTGAGAGAGCACCTCCTAGAGAAATGTTTTCCGGAGCTGCGCCAGTACTTGGTGGACCGCAAGCTGACCCATCCAAGGGAGCTTGCAGAGGAGGCAGACATGTGGGTCAGCACTCGGGTGTCCCACAAGGGAGCCGGGGCAGACCCCCCGAAAGGTGGACAGGGGTTCCCCCAGAAGAAAGAGGGGGGAGATAAAAGGAGGGAGTTCTTTAAAGGCCCCCAAAATAGACCGCCTGGGAGAGGGGTAGGTTCCCCATCCCAATCTGGATTCCAGAAACCCACTTATCCTGACAGGAGTCAGCAGCCCAGAACTGTCCGGTGCTACGAGTGCGGGGAGGTTGGACACTACAAGGGGGATCCCCAGTGTCGAAAGAGAACCCCAGCCCCCACAGGAGGTAAGAGCCCCGGGGTGGCCAGTGTAGCGCTTGGGGAGGAGTTGTCCCTAGGTAGGGGAGGTGAGTGGACAGGCTTGACCTTAGTTTCCCAGGGGGATAGAGAGATCATCCCACGGGTTCAGGTACCCTCGAACACTGCCAAGTATCGGCAGAGGGTCCTGGTGAACGGGGAGGAGGTGGAGGCTCTGAGGGACACAGGTGCCAGCATGACGATGGTGAGACGTCAGCTGGTGTCCCCAGAGCAGGTGATTCCTGAGGTATTCCACCCGGTTGTTATGGCTGATAATAGCCTGGGTCATTACCCCGTGGCCCAAGTTCCCTTTGAGTGGGGAGGAGTATCAGGCCTGTTGAAGGTTGCGGTGAGCCCTGCCATGCCAGTTGACTGTCTGCTGGGTAACGACTTGGAACATACTGCCTGGAGGGAGGTAGAGTTCAATGCCCATGCTGAGATGTTGGGATTACCAGCATGGACTTGCGTCGTCACGCGGTCCATGGCTGCCCGACAAGGAACTCAGCCCGGGTTGGAGCCTGAAATAATGGCCCAGCCCACTGCTGGACGAGGAGATGTCCAGGAGGAGACACCCGGTGAGATGGATGGGGAGCCCGCAGAGGTGACCCCGGAGTCCGCTGAGGTGGTTGGTGTTCCCGTGGGGGACCTGCCGACCCCTGTAGAGTGGCAGGTGGAAGGAGGGCCTACCCGGGAGGAATTTTGCCGGGCGCAGAAGGAGTGCCCTACGCTTGAAGGCATGCGGCAACAGGCCAAAGCCCAAGCGACTGGAACAGAGACTGGTAACTACCATGTCTACTGGGAGGATGGTCTCCTCTACAGTGAGCCTAAGGCTCCGGTGCATGGGTCATCAAGGGCCGTTGTGGTCCCCCAATGCTACTGAGCCTTTCTGCTAGAGTTGGCACACGAAATACCACTAGCAGGACACCTGGGCCAGGACAAGACGTTTGCGCGTTTGGTCCCACATTTTTACTGGCCCAGGATGCGCGTTGCTTCTGACACTTTCTGCAAGACCTGCACCACTTGCCAGGCGAGCGGCAAAACAGGGACTAAAGTGAAGGTCCCTCTAGAACCTCTCCCAGTTGTCGATACCCCTTTTGAGCGGGTAGGAATTGACATTGTCGGGCCATTGGACCCGCCGACTTCTGCGGGACATAGGTTAATTTTGGTGCTGGTAGACCACGCCACCCGGTACCCAGAGGCAATCCCTCTGAGGACCATCACTGCACCGGTGGTGGTGCAGGCCCTGATGGGGATTTTTACCCGAGTGGGATTCCCCAAGGTCGTGGTGTCAGATAGGGGCACGAATTTCATGTCGGCCTACATGAAGCCATGTGGAAGGAGTGTGGAGTGACCTACCGGTTCTCCACTCCTTACCACCCCCACACGAACGGGCTCGTGGAGCGTTTTAATAAGACCTCGAAGGGGATGATCAGGAGCCTACCCGAGGACTTGAGAAGGAAGTGGGACGTCCTCTTACCCTGTCTGCTCTTCTCCTACCGAGAGGTGCCGCAGAAGGGGTCGGTTTCAGCCCCTTTGAGCTGCTCTATGGCCACCCCGTTCGGGGGCCCCTCAGTCTTGTCAAGGAGGGGTGGGAGAAGTCTTCCTCGAAGCTTCCCCGTGATGTGGTCAGCTATATGCTGGCATTCCGCAGCCAAGTGGCCAAGCTGTGGAAGGAGGCCTCGGACAACCTAGAGGCTAGTCAGGCCGTCATGAAGAAATGGTATGACCGGAACGCTCGGACGGTAGAGTTGGACGCTGGACAGAAGGTGTGGGTCATGGAGCCAGGAGAGCTTAGCGCCCTCCAGGACAGGTGGACTGGACCGTTTGAGATCTTGGAAAGGAGAGGCCAGACCACGTATGTCGTCGATGTAAAGACCCCCGTCCAACCCCACAGGGTGTTCCACGTCAACCGCCTGAAGCCACACCAGGAGCGTTCAGAGCTCACTCTCCTGATGATAACAGATGGAAGTGAGGAGGAGGAGAGTGAGCCTCTTCCAGACCTTCTGGCGGCCCATGAGAAGGATGGTTCGGTAGAGGGAGTGGTCCTCGCCCATCCTTGACCCCAGAGCAACAGAGGGACTGCCGCCAGGTCTTGGGGCAGTACGCCTCGTTGTTCTCCCTCACGTCTGGGATCACGCACCTGTGTACCCATGATGTGGACACAGGGGACAGTCCGCCAGTAAAAACCAAGTCTTACCGGCTGTCCGATAAAGTCAAGGCTAGTATCCAGGGTGAGGTTACCAAGATGCTAGAACTGGGGGTGATTGAGCCTTCCAGTAGCCCTTGGGCTAGTCCGGTGGTGTTGGTGCCGAAGCGGCCCCACCGGACACCACACCAGAACTTCGGTTCTGTGTGGATTACCGCGGACTCAACTCAGTAACCAAGACCGACGCTCACCCGATCCCTCGGGAGGATGAGCTCATTGACCGGCTGGGAGCAGCCCGGTATCTGAGTACCATTGATTTGACATCAGGCTATTGGCAGATCGCCATGGCGGAAGGAGCAAGGGAGAAGACTGCGGTCTCCACCCCGAGGGCCACTTTCAATTTCGGGTGATGCCCTTCGGGTTGAAAAATGCTCCAGCCACTTTCCAGCGGTTGGTGAACCAGGTGCTGTCTGGCCTAGAGGCCTTCTCTGCTGCCTACCTGGATGACATAGCTGTCTTCAGTAGCAGCTGGGAGGACCATCTGGAGCATCTCCAGGAGGTGCTACAGGCTCTGCAACGGGTTGGTCTAACCATCAAGGCCAGCAAGTGCCAGATTGGACAGGGATCAGTCGTGTACCTGGGACATCTGGTGGGCGGAGGTAAGGTGCAACCCCTCCAAGCCAAGATCGAGACCATCTTGGCCTGGGAGCCCCCAAGACCCAAACCGAGGTCCGAGCTTTCTCGGCCTCACGGGATACTACCGCCGGTTCGTCAAGGGATATGGAACCATTGTGGGCCCATTGACGGAATTGACTTCAAAGAAGCAGCCACGCAGAGTCATCTGGACGGCTGCCTGCCAGGAAGCCTTTGAAACCCTCAAGCGTGCAATGTGCACCGCACCGGTGCTCAGGACTCCAGACTTTGGACGGGAATTTATCGTACAGACAGACGCTTCTGAGCATGGCATAGGAGCTGTGCTCTCGCAGCTGAATGACGATGGCCAAGACCAGCCAGTGGCCTTCATTTCCCGAAGACTACTCCCCGGGAACAGCGGTGGAGTACCATCGAACGCAGAAGCCTTTGCCGTGGTTTGGCTGTAAAGAAGTTGAGGCCATACCTTTTTGGTTGTCACTTCCTGATCCAGACCGACCACAGACCCCTTCGCTGGCTCATGCAGATGAGAGGCGAAAACCCCAAATTGTTGAGGTGGTCCATTTCCCTCCAGGGGATGGACTTTCGGGTGGAACATCGACCCGGTGTAGACCACGCCAACGCTGACGGTCTCTCCCGGTTTTCCGCCTTAGCGACGAGAACTCCCTAGAGGTTGGGAAGCTCTCCCCTCTTTGGCTGGGGGGACGCGTGTTAGACCTGCCAGCCCTAGGGTGGTCTTGCCCTGTTTTTTTCCCTTTTGCGCCTCATTTTTGCCACCGTATTTTACTGGACCTAGGTCTCCGGGCGCCTTACCACTGCTAACCAGTGCTGAGGTGCAGGTGCTCTCTCACTCAAGATGGCTGCCACAGGCCCCTGCTACTGCAGAGGGGCCTTACACACATACACACTAGTAGCCAGGGTCAGGCTGGGACATAGGGATACAGTATCCATTCCGTCCCCGCCTCTGGGCCACATAGCCAGGCATGTGGAAGGTTCCAGAACCTTCCGGGCTGTGGGAGGAGTTATGTTTTGCCGCCTTTAGGAGGGTCACCTGACCTAGGGGTATAAGAGGCTTGGAGGAAATCTTTTAGTCAGTTGGGGCACCACTGATCCTGGGAGAACCTCTGCCGGAGTACAGGCTTTAGGGCCTAGGGGGGAGACCTACACTACTGCTGCTGACAAGGCTTAGGCACTGCTGTAGTAAGCGAGCTGAGGAACGCCCACCACCCACTGACCTTGCCCAGCGTGAGGGGACCCAGGGAACCACCTTCAGCGTGCTGGGAAGCAACATCCAGCACTCCCAGAACCACCAACTCATTCCCCCCTCATAAGAAGAAACGTCTGACAAGAAACTCCTGACAAGAAACTCCTAAGAAGCAACCAATCTAGAACAGCCGCAAGAAACCTTAATTTAGGGAGGCCTGACCGTCCAGCAAGGCCTGAAACCTGAACTGCCAAACTGGGGATCACCAGGTAAAGCGCCGTGCCCTGAAGCGCTAGGCCTTCACCCCTATCAACTCTTGCCTGCTGCTGGGCTGCCCCCAAGAACCTTTCCAGTCAGCCCTGCCCACAGGCTGCTGGTGCGCCCGCGCTATGTCTCCAAGAGGGAGAAACTGCCCCCCCTCAAGTCACTGACCTCGTGACTGAATCGCCGCCGCGGCCGCCGCCGCGTGAGGAGAAGTGCTGTGGTGAGGGAGGCCCCCTTGAGTGCGCGTGGTGAGGTGCGCCGTCCGCGCCCTCACCGAAGCCTACAAATTGCCCCCAAAGATCACCGCCGGGCCCGGGGCCCCACCGCCGAAGTCGCGGCCGAAGGAATCACCGCCGCAGCCCATGGGGGCCGCATGAAGAAGCCGCGGCCTAGCGCGACCAGCGAGGCCTCCAGGCCCCGCCGACGCCGTTGCTTGGCAACCGGGGACGCCGGCCGCGCCCCCGGGAAGGCCGCGCAGCGATTGGGCGCCAGCTCCCGCCACGCCCCCAGCGCCGACGGAGGCCGAGGAAGAGCTCCGGACCCGCAGAGGGAGACGGGGAGCCGGCCGGAGAGGACTGCCGGCTCCCGCTCCCCTTCCCGCAATCCCGCAAATCCCGCAATCCACTTACTTGATCCCGGGGCAGGAGGAGGGTGAAACCGGCCCCCGCAACGATCCGCAATTCCGGCCAGAAGGCCGAGGCACCCCGACCGGGCCCCGCCCTTCAGAACACGGGCCGGCCCGGGAGATCGCCAGTCGCACTGAAGCGCGACCAACGACCGACACCTCAGGTGAGCCCAGGAGGCCCCTAGGGCCCGCAGACGCCACTGGGGGCCACCATTAACCCTTGAAATTATCCCTATGAGGCGAGGCCCCGGAGAGGAGTGGGCCTGGCCTGAGTTAACCCCTGAGGGACACAGAAGCCCCAGAATACCGGACATGTTGAGGGGTTCCCCACATTGTTCATTAATTAATGATGACGCCTACTGTAATTACTGTCTAGGCCTATGCGTATAACTGCAAGGTCTTTCCCTAGTGTGAAGGTGATTAATTGAATTGAGCTGAAGTGTACACCGCCAAGAGTTGAAGTGTTTTATGTTACAGGTGTACAGGAGTTGCGACGCCCACTGTACTGAATGTGGGTGCGCCTAGATTAATGCAGGCCCTGTTTGAAATGTAACGTGAAAAGCCTTCTTTTAAGTAATTGAATATTCCTGAAGTGAACTGCATGTTTAGGCCCATGTTTTATTATTGCACCTTGTGATCATTATTGGTGCTACGTTTAGGAGATGATTCCTACGGCCTTTTAGTGGCCTACAATGTTGATGATGCTTTAATAAGAATGTGCACCAGTTGAGTAATGCAATGATTTTAAATGTAGATCTGAATTAATCTGCCTCATCTGATGCTACCTTGATTTATATAAAAGATCTTGATTTCAAATACACAAGCCTGGTGTGGTGTCCTGTTATTGCGTCCGCATTCCTGGGTCAAAGTAAGAGTGTGCTGCACAACTGCCTTACACATTGCCTTCGCGTGCTTTCCCGCCTCGCGCCATGCTACCGTGACGGACTCGGTAACCCCGGTTCCAACACTCTTCTCTAACAGTGAGGAGCTTATCTCTACCTTTGTCTGCAAAGGAGAGCCACAAGATTGCTGCCCACTGCTCCTGGGGGACCCTATGTACTTTACAGGCCCTCTCCAGTGCAGTTATCCATTTGTGGATGTCATCCCCACTCTGGTAGGGAGGGACAACCTTGCTCAGGTTTCTATGGTCATAAGACCTTTCCCTATCTCTTGGAAAATTGCTGCCACCGTGGGACTCTAGTCCCATCTTTTTTCTCTGTCTATAGAGATCTAGGGACTCCCTGTCTATTGCCAACTGCTGTTTTCTGAGCTCAAGCTGGGCTTGCTCATACTGAATCAGTCTCTTTCTCCTCTCATGAGAGGATTCCTTTCCATGAGAGGAGACAGAGGTCCCTACTGAGGTGTCAGAGTGGTTAGACTCCTGAGAAGGAGATCTAGACCTTCTGGGCACACTCACAACTCTTCCTGGGGGGACAAAGAGGAGGTCCTTCTGGGCCTCCTCCTCTTCCTCAGGAGTAGCTGCACTTTCCAGGTCAGGATCATTGTCATCCCCCTGGCCAGTTTCAGAGGTCAGGTCCTGGGCATTTTCATCCCTGGCCCCTCCCTCATCTTCTGCCCCACCCTCTCTGCCTACCCTTTCAGACCTTATGGGTCTTCTAAGATCATCTAGCAGAAGCATCTCCAGGAGTCGTTGGGTGTTGGCATTTTTGCCTGCCTTCAACTTCCTAACCTTGCACAACTCTCTTAATTCCAAGTATGAGAGGTTGTCATATCTGGATGGCAGGAGCCCACTGGTTCCTGGCAGTGAAGACATTACTAGTGTGGTGTGGTGTATGCACTAACTACTCTAGTGTGGCCTACTAAACTCTCATGAGTTGTAGAAAGGGTGTGCTATCCCTTAACACACAACTCTAAGTTCAGTAGAACTTACTGTATCCTAAGCTTGATTTATATGTACCTAAGGTACCCTTAGTGGTTTTCAGTTGATCAATTCAATTGAGATTATCTGGTAAAACAATAGCAAGCTGGAATCCCACACGCTGCACACCAATGTGAGAAGTTGGCCTGGTATATGCTGTCCACTAATTATAGTGGGCACCTTGCACCAGTCCAAACAACCCCTTATTGGAGATAGGTTAAAGACAACCTTTATTGAAAGCTATCCTAGTGGTAGCTATGGAGAGCAGCCTTCAGGCTAAGTCTTGAAGGAATGTAAAGCAGCTTGTTTTACCAGTCTATAATCTCTTGAGTGACCAAATGAAAGAGGACCACACCAGGTATATATATAAAATATATGTATTTAGTCTTAAACACACCCCTCTAGTCTCTTTATGAGGCTAGAGTTCGAAGTACATAAGTTACAAGTCAGTTATCAACAGTAATAGCACAAATACACGTTTGAGCCCTAGGGGCGTACCAAACCATATACCAATAAAGTGGTATAAGAACCACGACTGAGCTAGACACAAGGCCTAGAGCCTGTAGAAGTGCTTGGCCCTCAAGGAACCACCCAAGGTAGTGACACAGGGGACCCACGTGGGACGCGTGCAGTGTGAGAACACAGCTGCCAGCCGCCGTTGACTTCTATGGGGAATGTCGCGGTTGGAGTTTTAAAGAAAAAGGACACTTAGAGGAGGACTTGGAGCAAACCCCTTTAGAACTAGGTTGTTCTAGAGTCTATACCCACGGGAGCACCGGAGTACTCGAGTTACCTCACCCAGGGAAGCCGGGTGCATAGGTGTCTTTCGGGGTCGGGTTTTGTCGTCGTTTTCAATGGCGATCTGCTGCAAAGTGCTGCTGGCGACCAAGTCGAAAGTGTTCGGGTGGATCCAAGGGTGGATCAAAGATCTGAAGAACCTGAAAGCAGAGGGGACAGAGTCTGGGTCACTAGCCAGTGACCAGGAAGGCGATGAGCAGATGCCCACCGATGTCGGGTGCTTCAGGTAGGTTGACGGTCGTCTTGACTCTTCAGCCACGAGATCCAGGAGGCGTCAACGATGACCAGGAGCTGGATTCGAGCTGTCCCACAACGTTTGTCAATTACAGGGGTGTCGGCGACCAGATTGGACCCAACAAGCCTTGGCAACAGCAAGTCTCGTAGAAACAAAGAAAGGACATTGATGCAGACCAGCAAGGTCTGGGGGACTCACCCAGCAAGGGTAAGTCAGGGCACGTCTGGAGCAACCAGGAAAGCCCAAACAGAAGAAGAGTTGCCTTCGGGAGGGCCCACTAGCCAATGGACTAGCGACTGCGAAGGAGCCTCAAGTGGACACACTTGGAGCTGGCTCACAGGACACTCGTGGAGTGGAGGCCATTGATCTTCAGTGCAGTCGGTGCTGGAGGTGGGGGCTACTCGGAGCCCAAAGTACAACTTCGTGGGAGACCAGGAAGAGGATGCATTTGCAAAAATATTCGGTGTCCAGGGGTCATGGTTCCACATTACCCACGACAGCTACGGGCCTCAGCTTTGCTGGGAACTCAGGGCAGCCTCGGCTAAGTCTGGAAATCTACCTCTGGTGATGTAAAGACTTCAGTGTCCAGCGGGAGCTTCAATGATGCAGACTGGACAATTGCTTCTTAGGTGCCTGCCAAGAAGGGGAGTCACTCCTTGACCCCAAGGGAGATTCTTCAGTCCTCTAATCTTCAGGTAGAGCATCGAAGGTCCAGGATTCAGTGTCAGAGTTTCGTCCAGGGTAATCTAAAGTCCTAAGGACTGCGGTCCCATACTTATACAAAGTTAGGGGGTTGGACATACTCTGGGGACCCACCTATGGGAGGGTCAGGGAAGAGGGGTGGTTACACCCATTCCCTTCGTCCAGTTTCGCACCAGAGCAGGGGCAGGTAGCCCCTGCAAACGGTTTGAACTGGCATATGCACAGGGACACCAAATGTGCCCCCAGTGCAGGACTTCAAAGCACCAGAGGGTGCTCCTGCCCAGCCCCAATAAACAATATCCTGTCTGGGGAGGTGGTTACACCTCCCTTCGACAGGAAACCTTTTGTCCAGGCCTCCCTTGCCGGAGTTTCAGTCAGCAGCAGGAGGCCAGACCCGTGCCTGTGGCAGCGGCATCCATTTTGAGATGCCAGGGCTCTGGAAAGAAGTTACCGGGTAGCCCGGTGTGTACATGTCTCTCCCTCTAGAAGGGTGGAATGCTACCCCCACCGCCAGGACTGGTTCCACCTTCCTACAGTGGGTAGTGTTGAGGGCGTGGGCACACTATGGGAAGCCTTTAAGGCTACCATCAGAGGGACCTGTATAGGGTAACAGGCTGGGGTACTGAGGTCCTTACGATCTCGTATGCAACAGATTGAGGCAGAGATCTGGCGACATGAGAGGGAATACTCTGAATCCCAGTACATTGGCAGAGATCAGGACGCTCGTGAACGAATATAATGAGACTGCAGACCAAGAAATTAATCATATGTCCAGACGCTGGAGGGCTCGCTCGTATGCGGAAGGGGGTCGCACTGGCCACACCCTAGCCTCCAAATTAAGGGGGGGAGAACACAGGCGTATGTCACGCAGTTGGAGAGTGAGGATGGTGCGACATATCATAATACCCCAGAGATCTTAGAGTGTTTCCGAGACTATTATGCATTTCTCTATGGCTCGGGTACAGAAGCTGACAGTGAGGAAATCCGTGAATTTTTTGAGGTGATAGCTTTGGCATGGCTCTCGGACGGCCAACGTGAGTACCTTATGCAGCCCCTTACGGTAGACGATGTCAAAGCAGCCATAAGGTCTCTGCCCTCTGGTAAAGCAGCGGGTATGGATGGTCTGCCGGGGGAATTTTATAAGGAATACGTAGAGACCCTGGCCCCACATCTGGTGAATATGTATGGTGAGGGATACAAAAAAGGCTCGCTTCCTCCAACTCTCCGAGAGGCACTGATCGTCACTTTGTTGAAACCGGGGAAACGGGCAGATAGCTTTGAGTCATATCGACTGCTGTACTTGTTGAATATAGATGCCAAAATCATTGCTAAAGTAATCGCCACGAAATTGCAACCACTACTTCCTGCCTTGGTCCTTCCGGATCAATCAGGCTTCGTGCCCTCCCGCTCAACATCGCATAACTTGCGCACACTGTTTGCAGTCCTACACCACTTAGATCCAGACTACCGGGCAGTGGCGGTACTACTTGATGCCGCTAAGGCCTTTGATTCGGTCAGATGGGGATATATGATCGCTATGCTGCGACGGATGGGCCTACCGTTTCCATTCTTACGGTGGATAGCGATCCTCTATACAGCTCCTACAGCGAGAGTGCGTATTAACAACTGTCACTCTCAGCCATTTAATATCTGCAAAGGCACCAGACAGGGGTGCCCACTATCCCCCATCTTATTTGCGATTGTTATGGAACCCCTGGCATGCGTGGTGCGCCAACGATATGCAAGGGCCGCTCTGCAATTTAGTCAGAGCCCCCTGATAATCTCCATGTATGCAGATGACATGGTTTTGTATATACGCAACCCAGAGGAGAATCTGCATGAGCTTATCCGTGAATATATTAAATACGAGCATCTGTCGGGGCTGCGAATTAACTGGGGCAAGTCGTCTGTCTTTCCACTCACACCGAGTACCTTACAGTTTCAGATGGAATACCCGTTAGAATGGATGACAGAACCGGTTAGGTACTTAGGGGTCTGGGTACACTCTAATCCGGCAGTAGTACTGAGGGAGAGTTTTGGCAAGGCCTTGTCCACTACAGAAGACCAAGTGAATAGATGGATAGGTCTGCCTCTTTCTCTCGCAGATAGAATAGCAGTAATAAAAATGACTGTCCTCCCCTGATTCCTATACCTCTTCACAAACGTCCCTATCAAGTTAACTAAGAACTTCTTTACACAGCTTCGCTCGATTTTGATACGGCTGGTCTGGGCGAACAAGAAATCCAGATGTAGCTGGAGCACTTTGACTAGACCTTACTCCCGGGGGGGGGGGGGGGGTTTGCAACACCTGATTTATATCTGTATTATTTATGTGCTCAGGCGCAATTCGCCCACTATTGGTTCTTCCCTCCCCCTTTCATTCCACATGTGGCGGCGGAGGCAGATGATGTGGCACCATACCGCTTAGTGACACTGATCTCTAAAGACAAGTCCACTTACCCATTCCGGGACATGTGCACGGCCAATTGTACAGCTCAGGCATGGCGCGCGATGGCGAGACGCACGGGCAGACAACTAGTATACGCCCCAGCTTTGCCACTAGCATACCACCCCAAATTCTCGGTGACTCAGGAAAAAAGGACGCTGGATGCATTGACGGATCTGGGCTTGAGCATTATGGGAGATGTATACCCGGAAGGCACCTTTATCCTAATGGAGGAGCTGCAGGAAAGACATTCTTGTGACTTAAAGTCAGTCTTTGCGTATTACAGATTACGTGAGGCACTTAAGGTTTTTAACCCCAGTGATCCTCTCGAACCGGTCACCTTGTGGCCCCTACAAACACTACTGTCCGGCCCTTATCGGGGCAAGTTGGTCACGCGACTTTACAACACTTTACAATCAGACATGGCACCCACCTCCAGCTCTGAACGCGCACGCTGGGAACAGGAGCTTGGGGACACTCTTAGTGAAGAGGACTGGGAGTTCTGTTGCTCCATGACTACAGCTAACTGTAATTTACGCATAATACACTTCAAGTTTCTCCAACAACTATACTACGCGCCGTTGCAATTACACAAATATAGATTGAGAGAGACACCTAGTTGTAAAAGATGCGGGACGATGGAGACTGACTTCCGGCACCTTGCTTGGGACTGCTCCAAAGTTCATGAGTTTTGGACGATGGTTACACAAGCATTATCAACCATGGTGCTGGAGCAGGCAGACTGCTCGCCTCGGTGCTGCCTGCTAGGATTGGTGAGGTCCTTACGGCCACAAAATAGGAAGCTGGCTTTAATTGCAGTGTTATTAGCTAAGAGAAAAGTTGCCCAAACGTGGGACAGTACACGATCACCGAAATTGGATCACTGGATTAAGGACTTGGTGTTCTGCAGAGACCAATGGTATTGTTATGCTGAAGAACTTCCCGCACAGTCCAGGCCCAGAGATGTTTGGGCGCCCTTAACTACATATTTATTGTCTAATAGCTCTGAGGTGGCAAGAGATATGGCTTCGCCCGCGAATGTCAATATTGTAGGATAAGCTGATATGGTTCACCGACCGGACTGTAGTATGTTCGTATATTGGACGTTACTATGCCTATTGTCACTTGGGGGTGGGGTGAGGGGTAATGTTGCGTATTCCAATCATGAGTTGTATGTGTTTTTGTTTGTTTTTTCTTTGAAAATGAAAAAGAAAACAACAAAAAATACATAATATTCCAGAAAAAAAAAAATGTTGGTATTATTATTATTACTATTATTTTGTTTAGTCTTTGAATGATATTTTCACACTCTCCAAACAATAGTTATGCATCCATAACATATTGCCATGTTAGCCTATGAAGCCAACCATCTTCAAGGGGAAAAAATGAATTGTACAATTTCTTCCTCACCAGGGTTTAGAAAACCTCTGTTATAAAGCCCCTGCTCAGTTACAGGACCCCCCACCCCTGGAACACCTAGGGGAGACCTGGGGATTCCTAATATGCAAAAACAATTTTGGTTATTATTTCACAGTGCCCACAGCACCAAAGTCGGATTTGTAGTGGATTTCCTTCACTGGGGAAAAATTCAATGTGCAGCTTTCACTCACCAGGGTTTATAAAACCTCTTTTATAGGGACCCTGCTTATAGTTGCATGACCCCCACCCCTGGAACATCTAGGGGAGATCTTGGGGGTACCCACAATGTGAAAATTAGGTAGGTTATCACTTTTATGGTGCCCATACCACCAAAGTCGAGTTTGCAGTGAATTTTACTTTTAAAAGCAGTGCTGCAACACAGGGCTGCTTTTAAAATTACCCCAGGCTCTCAGCAGTGCACAAATGGCAAGTGCAACAAAGGCTGCTGGCCTCTATACTGCCATGACCTATTATATGCAAGGAACTTATAGGTAGTTTTTATCCTTGGGCCCTATTGTTTACTAGGGACTTATAGGGTAGGCCATGCCAATTATGTGTACATCAATGTGTGTATTTGTGTTTAACTTAGCACTGACCATGGGCCTGACTAGCAGAGCCCAGGATAGAGTCAGAGTCAGCTACCACCAGTTTCATTCAGCACCAAAAAATGGGGGTGAATAGGCTAAAAAGGGTGACTTTTTAACATTGTCTAAGTAGGATATGCTCTGACAGTGTACATACACAACTGGATATCTGTATGGTTTTGGCATCTTGTGGACAGGAGATGGGCTTTTCTCCTTCCCTCTTTTTCATGGTTTGTCTACTTTAATTATTTATCATTCATTTAGTAGTTCATCAATTTATATTTTTGTAAACATTCCTTTATACTAGTTGCCTTGCCAGTGCTCTAGAATTGTTATATTCCCGAGTTAGGCCCAAGTTGCAAAGCAGCTTATTTCTTACATTGCCCTGGAAAATAACATTTCGGCTGTGAACCTTTGCACACATTTGCATGCATGACACTGTTGGATTAGTTTCTCTGAAACTACTTTGTTTACACATCCAGCTTCGCACAACATTATTGCGATGCCTTTTTAAAAAAAAAAAAAAAAAAACTGATGGTTTTGCTTTGGATGATGGATAAAACCTAATACTAGCCATTTCCTGATACAGAAATGAGAGTGCTACACATCAGCATATAAAAGCAAAAACATAGCCATCCTCGACGCACAAACCCCCGGAAAAAACACAAGCATGAGCATTGGTAGCTACAGGATCTCTGTTAGTCATGGCTTTGTGTTAATGGGATTTGCTACATTTTGTTTTTGAAGTAATAGGGCATCACTTCTGCTTCATGAAATTGCATAAGCCAACCTGGTCACTGAGAACCTTGGGAGAGGTTTTTTTAGAGAAAAAAAAACATTATCGCGATGCCTTGAACATCATGTATTAGGCCTCTCTGCGCACTAGGTACAAAAGTCGTCCTATCTTCATCCATTGGGCAACAGCACTATCTACATATCTATAACATCACTAATCTAACTTGCACATCGCAAAGACTGCTTTTTATTAGAAATAATAGGCATCCCGATAGATTGGTAGAGGAGGCACTTCTGCTGACACTGAAGGTCCTTACATGCTGAGAAATCACCACGCACTGGTTTGACATTCCGCGAGGGGTGTCCAACTCGAGACCAAGACGGGGTCCTTCACTCTCTCCTATCAGGTAATGTGGTTGGATTGTCCCTTGGGGGATTCTTGGCTCTACATTTATACACACTCTAGGTACACTCAGAGTAGGGTCCGCATCATAGGAGTACGTTAGATTACCATATTGCATATATTCATTGCTTTAGCACAATGGTGGAAATGTATCTACTATTCCCTCTTTTGGTGCTTGTGATCTCCTTTATTTGCTTCTGTCTCCTAATCATTTCAGCACATGTATTTTACACAACAATAATGATTTTGGATCAATAAATATATTGAAAACGTCCCACTGTGTATTCTGTATACTTCTCTGAGAGAAAGTAAGCACGAGTGACTGAGTGAAAGATTCTGTACTGTTTCCATGATCCATGGGTGGTCAGTGTTATGATGTTCAGTGGTTGCCAGAAACTGGTAGGTTAGGGGGGCTTACAGTGGCACTGTGAGCTAGCTGGTAGGTTCGGGGGGCTTACAGTGGCACTGTGAGCTAGCTGGTCCATAGGCCAACGTATCCTGCAGGGGTGTCTGGAATCAGTCTTGATATCAAGCCCTTAGTTTATGTTGTCCGAACAATGCGCAGGCCCTAAGGATTGGTAGGAACTGCACGACAGAATAATGTTCAATAAAAAATGTTTTATTAATAAACACGCACAACATTTACAACAATGAATAAAATAAATATGAAGACATTAAAAAATCCACTTCTTTTTGTGAAAAATAATTCTTGGGTTTCAAACCAATTAAATTTGCATCTGTTTTGAAAGCCAGGCCGAAGAGTGTCAGTTAAGATTAATCCTGCTTTTGCATAATTTTCACAAGCTCTAGCACAGATTCTTCGTATTAATACATCTCTGCTAATTGTTACATTTGTTTCAGAAATTCAGAAATTTCACATTAGAAGAAATTTGCAAACGATTGAATTATGCAGTTTTGTCTCTTTTTTTCCCACGTGAGAAAGATTTGAGGAGAAAATGCCTTGCGAACTAGTCCTCTTAGTCTATTTTGTGTAACGTTTTTTACTCGAGTTATGCCATCTCACGAAACCTTCATGCAAGATACAGGAAAACCATATATTGTGCCATTCACAAAATCCCATTTAATTTTCGCCTCAGTTTGTATAATTTCAGTAATATTTCATAATTGTCACTCAATTTTAAACACCATAAGGCTCAGGAATATTTTATACTCCTTAAAGCTGATGGTTAAACAAGCCAATGGAGGGCACTCTAGTCACATTTCCCAGGTAAAAAGATATTCTATACCCTGTTCAGTATATCGTAAAACAATTTCCTGATTCACTAAGCTTATTAAACAACTAACTTCAATACATACGGAAATTGCTTGATATTACAGTGCCTGTACAAGTTCGAAATTCATAAAATTAAAATCTGTAAGTGTAAATCTATTTACACCTAAAATAACATTACAGAAATTGAAAAAATGGTGAACTGAACACCCAAACACACAAAACATTACTATTTTAAATACTATCATAATTATATTATTATCAAGGGGAAACGTAAACAGTATCAAGAGTCGGAGATGGAGAGGAATGACCCCAATATTTCTGAGGTGTAGGGAAAGGGTTTCCTAAAGGGAACAATATGTTCCAAGTAAAGAAACAAAAGTTAGCTTGTGCAAGCAAATTCACATTTATTGAGAATTTAAAGAAGTGCAAATATGCATTCTCTCTCAATGTTTTCCCACGTGAGTGCCAGGGCTTAATTTGTGCCGGTGGTTTCCGGTACTCGGCACCAGCACTTCTTTGTGAACACCCAGGCTTGTGACAGCATGCCACAAGGTGGCGGTGGCTGGCTAATTTAGAGATGGACACAACAACAATTAATTATTGCTACCCAAGCCATTCTTATAGCTTTGGGGGTCTGAAATAGTCCGAATTGTCACACTTGTAGGAGTGTGACGGTTAGTAGTTGTGTTGTTACTATCATTGGCAGCATGGCAGGGGCAATGTGTTGTGCAAGCTGCAGTGGCCTCCTGACCATAGCCGTGGCACTTGTTTTTTTTTTACAAATTGGGCCTCTCTTTGCAATCAGTAGAGGGGCACGTATTACGGTGACTCTGGTTGTGGCCCTGGGTCCAGGTAACTACTGGAAATACTGAAGATGGCAGTGAAAGTGGTGGGTTGGGTGGCTGCAGGCCACAGAGGAGATGGCAGGGTATGTGTAGCTACTCGTTACTCCACTGCCCCTTTGCAGCATTTGAAAGCAGGGTTACAAGATTTTAGGGGCCACACATAACATAATATTATGCATGGATAAAAAGTGAAAAAGGGGCTGATTTTCAGGTCTGGATCTTGGGGACATCATAAACAAGTCCAGCTTCTCTTTCGTTGTCTATTTGATGTCACTCAGAACCCTGCGGTGAAAAACATCCTCATTATACACTGCTACCCATCTATACTTTTATTATGTGCTTCGTGGTGAAGCATCTATGCAAAGTGTAGAGGAAAAAACCCAGCTGGAAACAAACAGCCAGTCTCAATCCATTGCCCCTGTCCGGCCAGGTATGGATACAAATCATAGGCCCAGTGAAAGGCGTCTCTGTAATCTAGCGTGGAGTATGCACGCAGTTGTTAAATGAGTATTTTTTAATGCTTTATTGCTGCTTCTGTGGAGAGTGAAGAATGATGTCATCTCTTGTTTCAGATATCCTAGTTTGACCTGTGTGCAGTGCCACATGCTCCACTACATACAAGGGTCTCCCTTCATCATCTGTGCCATGCACCTAGGACCAGTGCTTCATTTGAGCTGGTGTTTGCAGGTGGTGGGCTCCAGCACTCCTTTGTTTTGGGTACATGGACTTATTTTTCATCATATGGCGATTTTTCCTACTGTCTGCCCTGTTACATGTGTTACTCTTTCTGATTGTCTTCACCAGCTATGGCTGATGTTTACTCTGTGTTCGACACGTTTTAGTTTCTTTGTTATTATTATATGTAAATTATTGTTGTTTCTTGGAGAGCACACTAATACCCTTGGACTACATTCGCTTTATAGACATCCGCAAACTAAAATACATGAATAAATAAATACATCAATAAAGAAATAAGTAAATAAATAAATAAATTAATAAATAAATAATGACGTAAAGACTTTGACAAATAACAGAGAGGTAGAACACGGAGACTGAAAGAGGAATAGAACTGGTAGGAAAACAGTGACCCCGCGTCTCTGAGGCAGGAAGAACGCAGGGATGAAAAAGAACTTTCAAGAGCGAGATAAAGAGACAGAA
This sequence comes from Calotriton arnoldi, assembly GCA_963921515.1. Taxonomy (NCBI): domain Eukaryota; kingdom Metazoa; phylum Chordata; class Amphibia; order Caudata; family Salamandridae; genus Calotriton; species Calotriton arnoldi. The sequence goes on from CAWUFW010006463.1 coordinate 800,045, forward strand.
GTGAAGGGTGGCGAGGAAAGAGGCATGAGGTGGAATCACGGCGCTGGGCAGCGTTGGTATTCGATAGTGCCAGCTGTGGGCTTCTAAGCACAATTGTGAGTCCCTGCACTAGTTGATTATTGACTGATTTCCTATTTTACAAGTTAGGCACTGCATAGGACTCTGCCCAGAAGAATGTAGGAAGTGAATAAACGAGAATGGAGTCTAGAACTCCAAACTAACTGTCATTATATTTGCATGGAGGGGGCTGCCCCTGCCCTGCCAGCGCTTTAAGAAAGCGCCGTACAGACCTGTCTGCACCAGAGACCAGAGCTCTGCTGACGCTGCACCATGTCCTGGTCTCGCCTCCTGCTGGTACTCAGCGTCCTCTGTGCAGGTAAGTGCTGACCTTGCAGTCGAGCAGCCATGCACACTTAAAAGATATAGAATGGTTTATAGATACATTGCTTCATTCTGCAGCACACATAGAAATAGGAAATCACCTCTGGTGATTGTTTATGTACAGGAAGGTGTTCCTTCCTGCACATAAACAATCATTCCTGTGACGCAGGCATCCTTGCCCCATGGTGCAAGGGTGCCTCTGTCGGCGCATTGCAGCAGTTTGTGCGCCAGTGCAGGGGGAAGCACAGAGATGCGACATATTGTTGTAAATATGTCGCATCCCTGTGCTTCGAAACTAGCGCAGGGCGGCGCAGCAAAATGACTTGCAGCACCGCACTGCGTTAGTTTCTTGTAAATCTGCCCTAAAGTTTTCTTGGAAAGATATAAATGTGCAAGTAAACGCTGTTAGAAATGGGGGTCTCTAGCTGACAGAGGTAGATACCTTTGTCCAAATAGGGACCCTTGCTTCTAGTCAGGGTAAGGGGGATACACACTTTAGATAACCCCTGCTAACCACCTTGGTAGCTTGGCACGAGCAGACATGCTTATCCCAAAGGCAATGTGTAAAGTATTTGTACCAACACTCACAGTAACACAATGATAACACCACAAATGGACACCACACCGGTTTAGAAAAATAAAGTATCTTTATCTAACTTAACAAGACCAAAGCGACAAAAATCCAACATACAAGTACTAAGAAAAATGACTTTCAAAAGGTTTTAGCAACTGAGTCCATAGAAAACTATGGATGCGTGATTTCTTGCAAAGTACCTGTTGTTGCGACAAAGTTCACCAAGCCAAACAGCTGCGGCGATGAGAAGCGTTGAAAAACAAAGAGATGCGTCATTCCTGAGACCTTTGTGGGTGCGATGCGACAGTTCCGCTGTACACAGGGGAGCGATGCGTTGGGTCCGGTCTGTAGGGGGAAGCGATGCGTCGGTTCTGAGACGACTCCGATCCGCGGGTGATGCGTTGGGGAAAACTTGCGGCACAGGGACGATGCGTGGAAATCTGGGATGCAGCGGCGAACGATGCGGCGGCGGCGAGCGGCGCTGCGTTGACCTTTTTCAGTTGCGATCCCTCGATGCGTCGATTCTTGCAGCGGCAACAAGTGCTGCATCGGTTTCAGCAGCGGCGCGGCGGTGCAGGGAGATTCTTCTCGCACCACGGCGTTGCGTCGGAAAACTGTTGCCAGAAGAGCGATGGGTCAACTTCCTTGTTTGTTGCATTGCTTTCCAGCTCCCAGCAGCAGAAACAACCTCCAGAGGCCCCACACAGTCACAGGCACTCCTGACAGGTCAGAACTCCCAGCAAGGAAGTTCAGGCGAGCTGGGGGTGAAGTATTTGTGTTCCTGAGACTTCAAAGCAGGAGGCAAGCTCTACTCAAGCCCTTGGAGACTGTCCTCAAGCAGGGGACACAGCACACAACAAAGTCCTTCTCCTTTCTTTGGCAGAAACAGCAACTCCAGGCCAACCCCAGACACACAGCAAGGGCAGTACTTCTCCTCAGTTTCTCCTGCTCTTCTCCTCAGCAAAGGTTCCTCTTGATTCCAGAAGAATTCTAAAGTTCAGGGGTTTTAGGTCTAATACTTATACCCCAAAATGTCTTTGTTCTCTTTGTGCAGAGAAGCCCTGTGCCAAGTCAAAACCAGTTCTGGGGGGCACTTTGCAAGTGCACAACAACCTCCATTGTCAGTTTGAGCCCTGGCTCCAGACACACCACAGGGGGGCGGAGCCATCATTGTAGAAGCCCTATTCTGGTGCAGGTGCTACTCCTCCCACCACTCCAAATGCAGACAGGCCTATTCAGCCTAGCGCTGACTTATCCAGACTCTCTGGAGCCACTGCACATCCCCAGCCCCTGTCACTCCAAAGCCAGAAAGTCAATACACATCCTAGCAGAAGCACACAGGATGGCTAAGCAAGAAAATACCTCCTTTCTAAAAGTGGTATTTTCAAACACAGAATGTAAAAATCACCTTTCCTAAAAGATGCATCTTTAGAGTCTGAGTTCAGGCATACTAAACGTTATTTTCCCAGCTGGTCCCAATGGTAAATTATATTTTTAAGGTGTTATAAATTAACTCCCATGCTTTCCTATGGGGACAGATAGCCTTACAATATGGAAAAACGAAATTTGGCAGTATTTCACTATCAGGACATGCCACACACATCAGGGCATGTACTACCTTTTACATACACTGCACCCTGCCCACAGGGATACCTTGGGCCTACCTTAGGGGTGACTAACATGTAAGAAAAGGGAAGGTTAGGGCCTGGCAAGTGGGTGCACTTGCCAAGTCGACATGGCAGTTAACAACTGCTCACAGACACTGTGTTGCAGGTCTGAGCTACTCATGTGAGTGGCACAATCACTGCTGCAGGCCCACTAGTAGCATTTGATTTACCAGCCCTGGCACTCTTAGTGCACTTTACTAGGGACTGACCAGTAAGTCAAATATGCCAATCATGGATAACCAATCATGTTCACAATTTACACAGAGAGCATATGCACTGATTAGCAATGGTAAAGTGCCCAGAGTCCTAAAACCAACAACAACAGGTCAGGACAAAATAGGAGGAAGAAGCAAAAACATGGGGATAACACTGCAAAAAGAGCCAAGTCCAACAAACGCTTTTTTAAATCATATTTTGAAATAAGCATTTGCAATGCAATCAGTCTCGCATTAGTGAAAGTTATCGATCAATCAATTAATCTGCATTTGTAAAGCGCAACACTGTCACCCATAGGGGTATCTGGGCGCTGTGTCTCCATCAAAGAGCCAGGATTTGAGTCTCTTTCCGAAGTCAGTCAGAGAGGGGGCTGTGCGAAGCTGAAAGGGGAGGTCGTGCCAGGTCTTGGCAGCGATGTAGGAGAAGGAGCGGCCACCGATGCAGCTGCAATGGATGTGGCGGGGGTGTGTGCAAGGGCTAGTGAGGAGGAGCACAGGTGTCTAGTGGGATGGTGGAAGTTCAGTTGATGGTTGAGGTAGGCAGGTCCTAGGTTGTGGAGGGCTTAGTATACGTGCATGAAGATCTTGAGCTGGCATCTCTTTTGGATGGAGAGCCAGTGGAGGTCTCTCAGGTGGGGGAGGTGTGGGATCATTTTGGGAGGTCCAGCATGAGTCTGGCTGCTGGTATGAAGGTCTGGAGTCTTCTGAGGAGCTGGGTGGAGATGCCGGGGTAGAGGGCTTTGCCGTAGTCGAGGCAGCTGGTGACAAGGGCCTGAGGGACGGTCTTTCTGGTGTTGGTTGGGATCCATCTGAATATTCTGCAGAGCATGCAAAATGTGTGGAAGCAGGAGGAGGCGACTTCATTGACGTGTCGCTTCATGGTCAATTGGCTGTTGAGGATGATGCAGAGGTTGTGAGCATTGTCGGTCTGTGTGGGTGCGGGTCCGAGTTGCAGGCCACCAGCTTTGCTCCTATGGGGAGGCGTTCTTCCCGAAGATCAGTACTTCAGTTTTGTCAGAGTTTAGTTAGAGGCAGTTGTCTCTCATCCATTTGGCTACGTGGGTCATCGTATTGCAGAAGTTGGTTTTGAGGTTGGAGGGGCCCTCTATGAGCGAGCGGAACAGTTGAGTTTCATCTGCGTCGGAGATTATGTTGAGTCTGTGAGATCTGACGTCTGCAAGGGGGTTGTGCAGATGTTGAACAGTTAGAACTATTGGTGTTGCAAAAGACAATGTTTCTAAGTTAAGTTTTTTTGGAAAAAATATACCAGCAGTAGCATAAGCAATAAAAGAAAATTCACAAAGCAAGGAAAAGGTGCAGTACCACAGACTGTTACTAGGTGTCCCTCTTGAGTTCTAAAGGGAGCTCTATTGTTCACATAAGGTACTGCAACCTTAATGCAGCCTATTACAGAATGTTGTTCCTCACTGTTTTCTGTTGAATGCAGTATTAGAGGCAATATGCTTTAATGTTCCTCTTAAACAGCAGCTCCACCACATTATTGGAGCCACTCATATTACTTTCCTGGTTATGATAAGAATAATGATTTAATGTGATTTAAATGTCAAAGCACAATGCTTTAATGTCTCTGCACAGCTGAGGCGTGGAAGGGGCCCCCACACAGCACACGTCTAGAGAGCATAGATTTGCCACAGCACAAGGCACATTATTGGAGCTGGCTCGCAAGCAGCTCCCGTAGCCTGTCAGCCAACTGACAAGAACAGGGACCTTTTTTTATATAAATAATACACCTCTAACCGCAGGATTCAAAGCAAGTAGATGGGGTTTTGTATTACAAGTGTGCCATAATGTTTCACTGATGCACAACATGTAGCCAGAGGGGGCTGTTATTGATTCCTGGGCTTGGAGAGGAGTTGTGGAATGAGAGAAGTAAGGGAGAGGCAGAACTGAGTGGGTGGAGGGAACAGGATATGTACATTGGGGCGGAGGTAAGAGAGAAAAGATTAAGGGGCCGATTCCGATTTGGGACGGAAATCTCTCCGACCGAGCCGGACCCGGAGAGATTTCCGACCGAATCGGACCCTAGCAGTCCGACCGGACGAGTACAATGCATTTGCATGCTATCAGACTCGATTCGGTCGGACTCCCATTGAAGTCAATGGGAGCCGGTCGTACAACGCGTACGCGGGCTCCCATTGACTCAATGGGTGCGAGGCGAACGAGGGCGCCCCCTACAGCGGGTACACGTCCATGCGCATCGCGGCGTACATGCACAGATAGGGGGGACCCATGGGTCCCCCCTGTGTGCGACTCGCGCGGCTACGCGTACAGGGGGGTCCGACGCGGACCCCCAAAGTACGGCTCCGACAGCTCTTTCGAGCCGGCTGGCGCGAGTCGGTCGGACTGCTCGCGGTGCGCATCGTACTTACCCGGCCGGGAAACGTCTCCATAGCGCGGTGCGAGTCGTGTCCGTGCGAGTCGGTCGGAGCGTGTTGAAGCCGCGTACGAGTCGGTCGGCGATTTCGCGGGCGCTTGCATCGTACTCGCTCGGCCGGACCCGCGTACGATTCGGTCGGGAAACAGAGCTCCGAATCGGATCCGGTAAATCCGAATCCGATTCGGAGCACTACCGGCCGTGATCGGAATCGGCCCCTTAGTGTAGACGTGAAAGAGAAAGGAGAGAAGTGAAGGAAATAGGTATGGAGAGAAAAGTGTAGTGATAATATCAGTCAAAGATAAAGGGTTGACAGGTAGAGATATGTGAGGAAAGGCAGAGATAAAAATTGATACATCTAAGCAAACTAGGAAAAGGAATCAAATAAAGATGAAAATCATCTGTGAACACATGTAGGTAGCATTGGAAAAACGGGTGGAGAGCACATAATGACACATATTTATTCACATTTGTGGCTTAAAGGGTTGTTTTATACCCAAAGTTTTATTGAATGATAAAAAGTCAAAATGATAGGCAGGAGAGCGGTAGGGAGAGAGTGAGAAAGAAGAAACAGAATGTACGTGCGCATGTATGTGTTTGGTGTGAGTTTGTCACAGACGGAGAGGTGGGAGCGGATTGTGAAGTGGCAACACAGAGACAACAGACATAGAGAACAAAACACTGTTAGTAATATGCATACGCTCAATGTCCTTAATGTTGCGAGCAGAAAACTGCTTCAGTCCTTGGTCTAGGAGGTGGATCAGATGCTGTGAGGGGGAATACAACAGGTCGGGCAAGCTTCCAGTTCGCGTGCAGAGCCAGCCACCCAGAAGGATACAAAGGCTGACCACCACCATATTTAAAGATAATGCACGCCGTGCTGTGCTGATGTGCACAAGCAAACAAAAGTGGACAGCAGCCACATGTAAAGATAAAGTGCAGCGTGCCACGCTGATGTGCTGTAGAATACAAAATGCTGGCCGCCACCATATGTAAAGATAAAGCACGGCGTGCCGCTCCAATATGCAGAAACAAATAAAAGCGGGCAACCGCCATATTTAATGCGAAAGCACGATCGTGCGTGCATTGTTTAGATACATAACCTGGCACAAGTAAAAAAACAAAGTAGTCCTCAGAGGAATACCTAAACACTAAAAGCATAAAGAGACAGTACTTGGAAGGTGCTCCGTGGCAGGAAAGCGGAAACACAAAGTAGGGAAAAGAGGAATGATTGCCCAGTAGCAAGCGAGGATTTCTAAAGGAGAGTGGCACAGACAAATAAAAAGCAATGGCAAGCAGTGGGCAGCGTTTAACTCCACAAACATCTACAACAGGTCGCATAGCGACAGCTTAAGCACTGTTACGCCTGACCTAAAGCGCTTGACTTATGTCTCGATATGTATTCTTTGCAAGAGTGTTTTACTTGTATACGAAAGAGTGCAGGTGCCCGGAGGTTTGCTTAAAAGCCTATGGCTGGTGCAATTAAACATCGGTACGCCTAATATCAAGGCTGGTAGCCTTAAATCACCTCAGGTCCTTTTAATTCACTACTTATCTGACTCTTGCTGGTTTCTCCTTTTACAATGGTTTTGCGGTCTTTCTCTTCCTCCATCTTACCCATCTGTGTACTTATTATGCTCTGTAAATATCTGATGTGGAAAATAAGTGCCGGTCCCAAAAATATGTGCCGGTCAAAAATAAGTGTGGTGATCCCTCACCTCAAATTAAGCACTGTGTACCATTAAGCAAAGCTTGAATTTCACCTACACACTGCTCCATCTGAAAGCTATCTTCCATGTCTATTATGTCTATTATGTGTATTGTGTTTCTTTCAATTTTTGTTGAGCAGAACTCTTAGCAAATGCAGGCTTTGGGTCATTGTACAAAAAATGCACACATCATCATTTACAGTCATGATTATTAGCACCAGACAATACCCCCTTGAGCGGTTTCACCCTAATTAATGACAAAGTGATACCGCTGCGTCTCATAGACACACCCTCTAGCAACCTCTTGTTTTATTTTTTATTTTTCTGCAGTTTTATATTGTGCGTACTCGACCAAAGGTATTGGAGAGCTTTACATGAGCACCAGTTACATTACACAAGGACACATTCAGGAGATTTGGGGGCAATGTACGACCATCAGGGTTTTGTAATTTGTGAGGTGCAAAACCTGATGAACAAGAGTGCCTGAGACACTATTTGCGATTTCCCAATGGGTCGCAAGGAACCTGCCTAATTAATAATCATGACGCAGGTCGCAATTTGCGACCCATTGTGAATGGCCGGCACTCACATGGATGGTGGCCTGCTTTTTTAATAAAGCTGTTTTTTTTCTTTAATGCAGTCTTTTTCCTTAAAGAAAACGGTATGCCTTTTAATAATAAAAATGAAAAGTTTTCTTTTCATTTTTTCAAAGGGACAGGGGTCCATGGGACCACTGTCTGCTCTCAAAAAATATTGGCTCCCTCATTCCCAAAGGGTAAAGGGTCCCTTGGGGCCCCTCTCTCATTTGCAAATGGCTTACCACCACTTTGAAATTGTCAGTAAACTCAATCAATCAATCAGGGTTTTGTAGAGCGCACTACTCACCCGTTAGGGTCTCAAGGCGCTGAGGAGCGGGTGTGCGCTGCTCCGTTGGGGTCATTCCAAAAGTCAGGTCTTAAGGTCTTTCCTGAATTGGTGCAGTGTCGGGCTTCGCCAGAGGTGAAGGGGGAGATCGTTCCAGGTCTTGGCTGCGAGGTAGGAGAAGGACCTTCCACCCTCTCTGGTCCTGTAGAAGCATGGGACGGTGGCATGGAACATGGAAGGAGAGGCGGTCATTGAGGTATTGAGGTCCGATGTAGTGGAGGGCCTTGTAGGCGTGCATGAGCAGCTTGATAGGTATTCTTCTTTCGATGGAGAGCTAGTGGAGGTCATGGAGGTGTTGGGTGATGTGGTTGTGCCGTGGGATATCGAGGATTAGTCTTGCTGCGCCGTTGTTGTGAAACATATAATATACATCTCAGTGCTGTCCTAGGGCAACCATTACACTGGTTTGTATATGTAGGACCTTACCCTATTCACAATACAAGTAGTGTCATGGACTGCAGTATATCACCGACTACATATCCAACTCTTGGCATAAAGAGGCAGTATTTCCCTACATTACAGCTGTACAGTCCTGAAGCTGCTTTTCACAATGAGACTTAAGGATAATGATAGCTTAGTTCCCTATCTGCTTGCAAATAGGACATAATAACGAGCTCTTGAATACAATTTACGTCTCATTGTACTCTTGGGATCATTTGCGACATGCAAGCAATGCCCTTTTTCCTTGTGTATTACAGATATCCCACTAATTAATGCAGGGCACTCAGACAGAACACAATTAATACCCTGGATAACCGCTGCAGTCCATGACACTACTTCTATTGTGAATAGGATAAGGTCCTAAATATACAAACCAGTGTAATGGTTGCCCTAGGACAGCACTGAGATGTATACTATATGCTTGATATTTCTTCTCTTTAGAATGAACCGGTACCTTACATGACGGTAGCATCAATACTGGGCCTTCATTGGGGTGTGGTGGTGCAGTGGACACATTCCTTCAATGATAATTACGTACGGCTCTAATCAAAGAAATTTCTTTCTGGTAAGAGCTAGTTGTAGTGAGCTCCCTACTTAGAAACTGTGCTTTTATCTCGTTATATCCCTTCTAATGCTATAGAGTGATTTCTTGATTGGTTACTTGGTGAAGGCTGTCCCTTTTTACTTTTATTTTTATTTTTAGCTCCCTCTTTTACTTTGATTCGTGATTACACCTCAGCTCTACCTTCACTAGACTGCATGGCATGAGGTAGTATGCCTATTGGTGGTTGATATTCTGTGCACATATTTAGGATCACATTGGATGGAATGACGTGAGTAGCTCTAGTCTCATAATGCTTACACGGGTTGTAGTATCCTATGTTAAATAAAGATTTTTTGAATCATCTACTGCAACCTCCTGAGATTCAGTGTCTAAAATTATTGTCCTGTGTCTCCACAGATAACCCCCGTCCATTTTATTTGAAATTTAGCTGATCTTGTCTTGGTCCTGATGAAGGTGGTCTAAATGATGACGCACCGAAACGTGCGTTGACCACTATTATATATGTGGAGTGTCCTTTTAGAGACATACACACCAGAGGAATCTGATGGGTGACATTTACATCACAAAGAACGACCTAGTCTGTCTCTGACAAGTTGTCTAGGATCTCCAACGAGATTGTATCTCTCTTGTGTATGAGTGTGAGTGTGAATGAGATGGCTTGATAGGTGAGAATGAAGTGTTGATGGTTGAGTGTGGGGTTATTTGTATATTTATTCATTGTATTCTGATTTTAGAGTTGAAATGTTGGTCACCTTGCCTCCAACACAGCTACAGATGAAGACATTGGTAGAATTTGAAGCAATGTAAATCTAACCAATTGTTTAAGTATTATGCCATTGCTCAAGTGTTGATATTAAATGTTTCAAATACTGTATGGTTATTGTACACCATATTGCTAGAGATCTTGCTAGTATCTTGGTAACTGTTTGTCTAATTTTTCATAAGTATGTGTGGACAATGATGAATTTCTTTGAGAAATAATGGATATTAGTAAAAAGATCAAATATATTAAAAAAAGTATAAACTATTTTTATATGAAAAAATCAGCAATAAAAATATATTTTTTGAATTAATTTTGTTGTATGACACTGATATTGGGGTTGCTGCTGCTAATGAGCCTCAGGAGGCCACATTAAAAAAGCAATATAGGTCAGCTTAGAGGTCTTTCTTTCCATAAACACTTTCTAGTGCCTAATAACCAATAGCGCCACTTCTGGACATCTGGTCTTGCTTGACAGGAACAAAGTCAAAGTTTGAGGCCAACTGCAATGGAGTCCTGCTCGGGTACCCCTTGCAGTAGGCCTTGGTCAAATTTGACCATTGGACTTTTCTGGAGCTTTTACCGCCTAGGGCCCTTGCGTCTCTCCACCAGTCCAGATTTGATGAGGGTTCGCCAGCGTGACTTTCAGAGAGCTCCCGGTCATACTTTGGAAGTCAGACCGCCGTAGCTCTTCAGCGGGATAAAACTGTAATCCGGGCCAGGTCGTGGATGAAGGTGGCCTGCTTCACTCTTGCGGTTGGCTCGGTCACCTTCTGGAGCTTTTCCCAAAAAATTTCCCAAACTCCCAGAAGGTCTCCCAGTGGGTTACAAGTGTCCAGAACACACATCCAAGGGTCTGCAATTTCCTAGATGGTCCTTGGCAGGCTTGGACTTCACTTATTACAATGCACTGGGTTAACCCCTTAAAACTCCACTGGACGCACTCCAGGAGGGGTACTCTGGCTGGTGAAGGATCAGTTAAGCTCTGTTGACCTGTAGCTGCAAGGAGTCCACTCCTTACGCCTCTTTGGACGAATGCAAAGTCCTCAGAGCTGTAGTCCCAGATAGCGCTCTAGAGCTGTCTTCACCAGTCAGGCCCTTGGGTGCAGATAAGGTTTGCAGCAAGACAATCTTCCTTCTACTTGTAATTTCAGGCAGCAGACCTGAGAGGCTCTGTAAATCTCACATATTTATCCAGTATTTTCTGGTGACCAGCAGGGAAGCACCCCTGTCTAATGAGGTGCAGGACAATGCCCTAAAGATTGACAACTTCCTCTAAAGTGTGGCATAGTCTTGTCCCAGAAAGCACTACTCTCTCAAAATCCATCACAGCTGAAATTTCAGCAGAGCAGCAAGAGCTAACTAAACCAAACTCTAATGGCTTATTTCCATAAACTCACATCTGTCAATTCCTTCATTAAGCCTCATATCTGGCAGGAAGAGGGGGTGGCCCTGGCTGACAGGCTTGCTTGACCTGTTCTTCTTTTGAAGCTGATGTTTTATGGCTCAACCCCTTGCTCTGACATTCCTGTACCCCACAAAGCTCTCTCCATCAGATAGCCTCTGACCAGCCAGGCCACTTATCACCTAATCAAGGCAGCCTGGCTAATCGCCTCAGTGCTGACCAATCAGGTAGGAGTGCTAGAGGCTGGATTTTGGCTTACAGATAATGAAGTCTTATAACCTCTTTTCTGTCCAAGTTATGATAACTTCAACAATGCCAATTTGCTGGATTTACAATACCATTTTGTTTAGTTTTTGAATTATATTTTCACACTCTCCAAACAATAGTTATGCATCCATAACATATTGCCATGTTAGCCTATGAAGCCAACCATCTTCAAGGGGAAAAAATGAATTGTGCAATTTCTTCCTCACCAGGGTTTAGAAAATCTCTGTTATAAAGCCCCTGCTCGGTTACAGGACCCCCCCCTCACCCCTGGAACACCTAGGGGAGACCTGGGGATTCCTAATATGCAAAAACAATTTTGGTTATTATTTCACAGTGCCCACAGCACCAAATTCGGATTTGTAGTGGATTTCCTTCACTGGGTAAAATTTAAATGTGCAGCTTTCACTCACCAGGGTTTATAAAACCTCTTTTATAGGGACCCTGCTTATAGTTGCATGACCCCCACCCCTGGAAAATCTAGAGGAGATCTTGGGGGTACCCACCATGTGAAAATTAGGTAGGTTATCACTTTTACGGTGCCCATACCACCGAAGTCGAGTTTGTAGTGAATTTTACTTTTAAAAGCAGTGCTGCAACACAGGGCTGCTTTTAAAATTACCCCAGGCTCTCAGCAGTGCACACATGGCAAGTGCAACAAAGGCTGCTGGCATCTATACTACCATGACCTATTATATGCAAGGAACTTATAGGTAGTTTTCATCCTTGGGCCCTATTGTTTACTAGGGACTTATAGGTAGTTTTCATCCCTGGGCCCTAATGTTTACTAGGGACTTATAGGGTAGGCCATGCCAATTATGTGTACATCAATGTGTGTATTTGCGTTTAACTTAGCACTGACCATGGGCCTCACTAGCAGAGCCCAGGATAGAGTCAGAGTCAGCTACCACTAGTTTCATTCAGCACCAAAAAATGGGGGTGAATAGGCTAAAAAGGGTGACTTTCTAACATTGTCTAAGTAGGCTATGCTCTGACAGTGTACATACACAACTGGATATCTGTATGGTTTTGGCATCTTGTGGACAGGACATGGGCGTTTCTCCTTCCCTCTTTTTCATGTTTTGTCTTCTTTAATTATTTATCATTCATTTAGTAGTTCATCTATTTATATTTTTGTAAACATTCCTTTATACTAGTTGCCTTGCCAGTGCTTTAGAATTGTTATATTCCCGAGTTAGGCCCAAGTTGCGAAGCAGCTCATTTCTTACATTGCCCTGGAAAATAACATTTCGGCTGTGAACCTTTGCACACATTTGCATGCATGACACTGTTGGATTAGTTTCTCTGAAACTACTTTGTTTACACATCCAGCTTCGCACAACACTATCGCTATGCCTTCAACATCATGTATTAGGCCTCTCTGCGCACTAGGTACAAAAGTCGTCCTATCTTCATCCATGGGGCAACAGCACTATCTACATATCCATAACATCACTAATCTAACGTGCACAGCGCAAAGACTGCTTTTTATTAGAAATAATAGGCATCCCAATAGATTGGTAGAGGAGGCACTTCTGCTGACACTGAAGGTCCTTACATGCTGAGAAATCACCAAATTGACATTCCGCGAGGGGTGTCCAACTCGAGACCAAGACGGGGTCCTTCACTCTCTCCTATCAGGTAATGTGGTTGGATTGTCCCTTGGGGGGATTCTTGGCTCTACATTTATACACACTCTAGGTACACTCAGAGTAGTGTTGTATTCCTCTTAGGGTATCCATACACGGGCTTTCCTGTATCATGCCCTTATATAGGCACAATTCACCCTGTCCTTATTTAGGCATTAAACTGTGCACTCCAAATACAGGCATGGTCTCCGACATCCGTCCACCCTAACGTCACAATGAGTTCTTGAAGAACAGACCCTTAGGCTTTGGGAGTTTCCCTAGCATAGGACTATTGATTTCTATCAAGGACTTATCTATTATGCATGAACCGTTATACCTTAGGGGTTCATTCATGACGTCTTCCGCTGACCGATTCACGTCAATGCTAACATTGTGAGGTACCTCTCAGGTATAAATATACCTTCCCTAGCCCTTGTAAACTAGAGGAGACCTCGTCTTCAGAGGAGCCCGTTTCCCGGCCTGACGCACTGAGAAGACGCTGTCATCCCTGCACGCAGAGAGTCCAGCTTCCAGTGATCTAACTTCCCTTGCGGGGTGTTGGAGTTCGAGTCTGACAAAGAGATTCCCACCTCTCTCATTCTAAAGGTATGGAGCTGACTAGAACCTAGAGGGACTCTTGGCATACTAGGCATACTAGCCTTAACATACTCTTAGTATACCATAGTAAGGAATACTTCACCTACTTCATACCTCTCCCTACACCTAGGCTAGGTTAGGTACATTGGGGTAGAACTAGCTTAGAAACGCATCGTATGAGTACTCGCATTTTTTAGTCTGTGTTATTTATGTGAATGAATATCTGCTAAAAGATAATGCTATCAAAGTATTATTTATTTCTACTGCTTACGCTGTACATTATTTATCTTGCATACCGTCTTGTAATCGTAACTGCACATTTTACTTACACGAGAAACAAGACTGTTCAATAAATCTTTTATTGAAACGCCCGTCTATTTCTTTCTGTGTAACTTTGAGGAAAACTAAGCATGCACGACTGAGCTGAGTGAAATAGTTATCTATTGTTTCCACGACTCTGGGACACGTTCTGATTCTAAAGGGAAACAAAGTTGTCATGTTTTGCGGCTGCCAGAAACTACTCCCTTCTTGTTTGACAAGGAGTTTCTAGTGGCCTCTGAGCTAGCTGGCACAAGTAATTAAGTTTAATATACTCGATAGGGACATACTGACCTTAGTCCTATGTCAAACCTATAGGGTATATTATTCCAATGCGCAGAGCCTATTAGGGAAATAGGAGCTACACTACATGGCGCCCAACGTTTGGTAAGGCGGTAATTTAACGCTAGATACTAAGTAACTCAGCCGTGCTTTTTCTCTCAGAGACCCCTACCCATATACTCCAAAAGACGTCTGGAGTGGGCAGGGTTAAGTATCCTCCACGGCTACATAGGGAAACACCCTATATATTAGCTGTTTGGTTTGCTCAACGTTGAAGGATACAGTGTTCCAAAATATTGTGCACCTTATCTTTGTTTCCTTGAAACTTGTTCTACATTTTTCAAATAACAAAATGTCCTTAAACGGGGACGAAGCCACCGGAAACGGTAGAGCTGTGGCTGATCCAGCCCAAGCAGCAGTTTTCAACATTACAGGTTTAAATGAAACCGAGGAGGGTGTTATAGACATCCCTCCAAACTTAAGAAGAGCCATCACTCTAAAACTCATAAAACATGGCCTACCACCAAGAGGTGGTAGAGCAGTTTTCATGATAGAGGCACACAAATCCTTTCAGACAGAGGTATTCTATTCATGGGTAATATTTCCTGAATCCAATCCAGTAACACACATGTTTTCACTTCTACAAAGAAGATGAACCACCAGAGGAATACATTCCTTTCGAGGATATAGAAATTCCATTAACATACCAAGAGCATCAGCTCTGGATTAAAGGTGCCCTAAAACATCACAAAAACATTACCAGGCTTGGTCCACTAGGTAGACCAGGAGCAACATGGCCGATTCTAGCCGGCTATACACCTCATCCTGACATTGAAGAAATGTCAGATGAGGAACTACTTTCACAGTCCAGCAACCACTGACACTTCCAAATCCAACTCCCCAACAGGGGAATACACTAAAAATTACACCACAGACTCTCTACGCAGTCATGGGTAAAATGCCCACAAAACGTGAGCAAATTCCATTCTGGATAGCTCAAAAAATTACTCAAATCGAAGGAGTATTTCCGAATACTAGCCCGTATGAGAAACACAGAATACTAACAATCAGTTTACCGATGGGGATCACATCACAACTGGAAGACTGCACCACTTGGGGCTCAGTCTTTGCTGCCATCTATACTAAAACACATGGCATTCCGTCAATTGCGGTAATCCCAGATGTCCTGAAACAAATTCAAAACGAATACGGGGCAGAGCCTGCTCTAAATTTAGGTATGAAATTACTGAAAAATGTCGACCAGGTCTCAACAATAATATTATGTAATATTAAAGGGGAGGCAGCAGCAGTGGCGATCCGCCAAAATTAAGGGAATTCGATGTTACATAACATCAGACAGAGCTACCCAGAATTATAGAACAATCTTATGCAGAATTAGGCAGAGATAGTTTGGGTGGAAGTCCAGTGAAGCCGAAACTATCTGAAAGTCCTGAGAAGGACTCAATTAAACAAACTCCTACATCCTCTAAAAAGAAGTGGGAGACTAATAAACCAAATTCAAACGAGAAACATTCTCAATCCCGAGGTAGGTCTCCTCAAAAGGAGCCCTCTGAAAGGAGGTATAACCTCAGGAATAGGGATAATTTGAGAAAACCTGACAGGTATCAAGATACTGATACACGTTCCTCTCGTCCCTTTCAGATCTCGTCAAGGACTTCGGAAAGAAGAGGACGATCAGAACATAGAGAAGAACGCGTGAAATCCAAAGAAGAAAAACACGCTCCAAAAAATAAAACAAAAGCTCAATTCTCCAAAAAGAAAGTAATAGGTCTGAAGATCAGACATGCCGAGAATACTGAGAACACAACTCAAGAACGGAGAATGGGCTCAGACAATGCTGGACAGTGCAGCAGAAGTCACAATAGTTCGCCAGAACCTGAAGGAACTTCTGGAGAAGTGGACTTGAATGAGTACATTACAGTTGAGACTGTAGACACCAGGGTTAGTACTCCACAAAGGTTATATGAAATAACACTCCGAATGGAGGGAGACATACCTAGACAGGTGAAAGCACTCTTTTGGGAAAAACTTTCAAGAGGCTATTACATACTTCTAGCAGAAAAAGACTGGCCACCACAATTTGTCAGGGAGTGCCCACATGGCGAGGACATTATTATGCCTGCCTTCTCCAACCATATTCCAATTTATCTAAAATATACATATGCCAGGAAATGGGCGGTAGCCCAGGCCCCAGCATTATATAAAAATCATGTAGGATGGGATGAGGACTCACCTCACCATAAAATACATCTGAAACATGAACCAACTGCACAAAGGCAGTATCCAATAAAGCAAGAAGCTAAAAAACAGGTAAGGGAGATCTTAGATCAACTTGAATACCAAGGGGTGATTGAAACATGCACCTCCTCAATGAACAATCCTTTGTTTCCTGTCTCCAAACCAGACAATACATATCATCTAGTTTTGGATTACAGACACTTAAACACTTGTTCTAAAACTTTTGCAGTGCAAAATGCACATAGCACAGCATTAATGAATAACATTGTGCGTAAAAAATACAAAACAACATTTGACATCTCAAATGGTTTCTTTTGTCAAAACATAGCACCTGAAAGCAGGTACTTAACAGCATTCTCCATAATGGGGACCCAGCGTCACTTTTGTCGACTCCCACAAGGGTTCAAGAACAGCCCAGGTTTATTCTCAGCGAGGGTAATGGAGTTACTACAAATTTATGACAATGAGGCATTGTCCTATGTCGATGACATATATCTAACGGGCGATGACCTGGACAAACACTTGAACAGGGTAAGCACCATTATACTGGGCTTCGCCTCTCAGGACTACAAATTCAACTTTAAAAAGTCCCGAATTTCCCATCTCAATGTCCTATTTCTAGGATATGAGCTTTCAAGTGAAGGCAAGAGCCTGGCAGCTAACTTTTTAGAAAAGTGTGCGCTGCTCCAACCTCCAAAAACGCTAAAAAACGTACAATCCATCCTGGGTTTCCTAAACTTTGGAAGAACATACATTCTAAATTACGCAGAAAGGGTTAAACCTCTCTACGCATTAATCAAACCTGATTTTTCAATCAAGAATTGGACACAAGAACACACAGAAATCTTACGTTCACTCCAGGCTAACATGTTAGCAACAAATCACTTACAAACACGCGTAAGTCAACGCAATTTGGTGATCCGAATAATTTCGGGTCAATATGGATTCACCTACTTAACCTTCAATGAGGGTGAGAAAATACCAATCGCATACAAATCTCATTTGTACACACAAGCGGAAATGCGCTTCAGTTCAACTGAAAAAATTCTGACAGCAGTTCAAACCGCTGTAGCAAAAGAAAGAGCCCTAGCCCAAGGGAAACTCATTATTGTCGTAACCCCAGTACCGGCTTTAGAAGCGGCCACAAAAGCAAGCATTTCAAATGCTAAAGCATTACATCCAAGATGGATACAATGGGTTAATTCTCTTGCTGCAACAGATGTTGAATATGTTTTTGACCCAGATTTAAAAACACAAGCATTCCTGCAATATGAACAAGAATGTCCTTTGCCCACTGAAATGCTGCCTCTCGATCAGTACGAATTCATAATTTACACTGACGGATCCGCACAGCCCGCAACAGGGAGTAAGCAAGCTTACAGTGCAGCATGTGCAATCGTTAAAGGTCGCATGCGAGATGGCATCTTCAGACCTATGGTCACAAAAACCCAGTCTCTAGGAGATTGTACAGCTCAGCGAGCTGAACTACAAGCATTCAAACTGGCACTAGAAAGTACAGATCGAGAATTCCCCACATTGATAGTGTGCAATTCCTTTTACTGTGTTCAGTCGTATAATGACTATATACAAAACTGGCTTGAAAATGGTTTCAAAGATGCAAAAGGTGGCACAATAAAGCACAGAATGCTTTGGGAACAAGTAGTTCAGTTGAAAAACAAACTACCAAAGGCTCACGTGATCCATACACTGAGTCATCAACGTGATGGCGTTCACGTTGCAGGGAATTCATTGGCTGACGAAGCCGCAAAGGGGGCTGTTCAGATGGCTTCCGTAGCTGCGATCACTCATTCAAAAACAAAAATAGACAGTGAGATAATGTTGTCTGTCAATGCTACAAGCAAAGGCAGTGGTGCAGCGTTACCGAAAAAGTTTCCACTCAAGTACTCTTATGTAATTGATGTGAACAGCGTTCCTTTTGCTCGAATTCCTGGAGTGGGGGATAGGGTAATCCCAAACATGGAACGTAGAGCAGCCTTGATTTATGAAACACATTTGGGGGAGGGTCTGTCACATCAAGGGATCTCTAAAACAATTTTGACGTTAAAGGAGATGTACTGGTGGCCTGGAATGAATACAGAAATTCACATATTCATCAATAACTGCTTAGACTGTAAATTACAGCGAGAATGCCACCAGACACCATGCTGCGAATGTAGCTGCCCAGTACGGACACCACTGTTAGACAGCATTAGACTATCTATGCGCATGCGTCCTTCTGGACAAATGCAATCCCACAAATATTGACTCAAGGTTCCTATGGATATGGCCTCAGCGCTCGGCTGACGCTCGAACTGTTATAAAAGATTTGCGAGTCTTTATCGGCACATACGCAATAGGCACGCTACATTCTGACCAAGGCCCTGCGTTTAGCTCTCGGGCTTATAACGAAGCCATGGCCAGTCTGGGCGTTGCATTGCGGTACTCCTCTCCATTCCATCCTGAGGGAAATTTGGTTGTGGAAAGGAAAAACCGGGACATAAAGCAGTCTATAACAGCTAGGGTATTAGGTTCGGGTGATGGGTGGGTCAAACATCTTTATGGGGTCCAACGCTCATTGAATAACCTGCCAAGAAGTTCTCTAGGGGGGTACTCCATATGAGGTCCTATTTGGGACAAGAATGTGGGTACCAGATCTCGATGACGTAGGCACAGTGGTGGAAAATAAAACATTTGATATCAAAGATTGTTTGGCTGTTTTACAGGAACTGAATGAGTTAAGAACGAAACAAAGCAACGTATTCCTACAGCCAACCACTACTGGGGAAAAAACGGCGGTCCCAGCAAGGCCTGTCTGGATTCCAAAAGTTGGGGATCTAGTCAGAGAAAAGATTGCGGACAAGAAGGAATTTGGACCTTCTTACAGACAACCAGTACCTGTCCTAGCAGTTCAAGGAACAAGAACAGTACTTCTACTGCCCCTTGCTGGAAGAAAGGAGAAAAGATTTGTGTCCATCGACCTCATCAAACCACAGTATGTGGCCAATACTAAATAGTAGGCCTCGTGGACTCCGACCTAGTAGCAGACGCACTCCTCTCGCTACTATCCAAGAGGTTCAGACTGAAAGACTGATAACAATCGAGAATTCAGCTGTAACAGATGGAGGACTAAGCAACAATGCTATGGAACTCATCCCTCTTGAAAACCAAGTAACAGTTCGTCCAAATACACCTGTCTACACCAATTTAGCAAGTGATCAACTAGTTCCAGCGATTTCTACAAATCCTAATGCAATTCCAACAATTGACAGAACTGCTTCTGGCTATTTCATTAACTTTGATACGTTCTCAGAAGATCCGAGTGAACCTGAAACGACGCCAGCATCATTGAAATTCAAGCAGCAAGTACAAGACTTTCTTCACTTTTTGAAAAAGACTTATTTGGTTTCTCCATGGATCGAACTCTGGAATTATATCTGGACTTTTTGTTTTCCTGCTCTGGCTAGCTTTGGTTACAACTGTGAGCGTGCTTATAAGTGGCAGATACATCCATGTGAATACCGAAGGAAAAGACGTGAACGTACTTTTGAAACCTCATAAATCTTCCCATCGTGAAGCAAGAGACTTGTCATCAGTGAACATCAAAGCTGTTCCTATACAGGATGGTATAGTGTGGGACAAAACAGATTTTGATATCTTCGGCCCGACTGAACAATTGAACATTCCACAATTGTTTAAAATTTCACTAAGTGATCTAATTTCGTCCATACCTATTCTGATGATTGGGACTTTGAGACTGTTAAAGACATAATGTTTGACCTAGAAAAATCTGCTGCATTTTCTAAAAATGAATATTTAGAGGGTTCATCAGACTATGAACAACTGTATTGTTATAACCACTATGGTCATCATTATTTGCATAAATCTGCATATCCTAGAAATGTGTTTATGTTTAACCAATGGGAGCATTGTCCTACACCACCACAAGGTAGTTCAAAAACATTTGCCAACAAGTTTCCATATTTTTCAGGTTACAATACATCTGATCCAGAAACGTTTTACTACAAAAATATAAACAAAACAGGACTGAAAATTATGTTAACAAATACAAAACAGATTTATTCTGCATTATTTATTGCCCAACTGTCTAGACAGGGTTTCGACTTATGGAAAGACACAATAGACACAAAAACTGTCTGGGGTACTAAAGATTGGCAAGTGCAGGGGATAGAAGCTTTATTTAGAGCCTGCATCATCCCTGAACAAATACTGTTTTTGAATGAAACTGTCCAACAAACTTCTTGTCTTGGACTAGCCAAGATCAAAGATATGAAAACACCTTCTGTATCAACACCTGCAAGTGACAATAATACACAAGCAGTGGTGACAGTTGACAATATACTACAACTCAACAGATCTAATCCTAAGTGGAAAAAATGGTTGATCTGGCCCACAGACACGAACAACTGTCAGGAAAGATTCCTGAATAAAACTATTCATAGGCCAGACCCAAGATACGTCCAAAGACAGCATCCGGGGGTAGTAACAACATACAGTGTAGGAAAATTATGCCTCGATTGGCTTCAGAAATCTACACTACAGGATGTGAAACAACACTTATCCTTACTTAAAGAAGACGCAGACCTTAGGGAATTCTTGCTTGGACCAAGAAAACCGCGTCAAAAACGTTTCATATATGCCGGCATTTATGCTGCCTATAATGAAGCATGGAAAGTGTCACCGATGGAGGCCGCAGAACGAATACGTGAACTTGATCGTATTAATTTAGAGAAAACCCTCTCTGTGGTCGACAATGGGTTAACAACTTTGTCCTCCAGAATATATTCATTGGATGGCATTGTATCCTCTGCTATCGACATACTGGAACACGATTTGGCGATGTTACAGCAAGGCCAATCTCAATTACGTTCTATTGTGTTATTAAGCTGGATGCTGCAATCTTTGCGAGCGGGCTATGTGCCTTGGCGTTTCATCAACACATCGGCTCTGTTTGCAGAATACAATCTAACTGATAAACAGATCGAACTGGCACAAAGAGGAGCAAAGTATACAGTGCTTAGCATTGAAAAACTGGAAAAGTTACCATTCACAGTGGCAGAAAAAACAGCTACAGAATGGCTTATTCATGGCAAAATCACATTACCTGTGACTACTTTTCAGTTTCAGTATTGCCTCAAACAAATGCAATCAGGCAAATATGAAAGGTTGGGTAAGGAATACATTAAGACATCTTGGGATTTACCGTATACATATAGATGTTGGAGTGGGGATCGTGAAGTTTTTCTGAGCGGTACACACTGTAAAAATGCACTGAGCGGTTCACTTATATGTCAGGACCATAGATCCCTGTAAACTGCGCGCCTGAGCGGGCGCGCACACTTACATTTCTCTCCGCGCAGAGACCTACAAACACCGCGCATCACAAAGTATTCCACTGCACTTGTGAAGTGCTTAATTGGAGCCTTTGAAATGCGGCCGTAGTTGTTAAGCTGCGCTGTTAAATGCATTTTTAAAGACGTGTTTTTGTCTTTAAAAATGCTAATCGAGGACGTTTAAACACCTGCAGTGAAGGGCAGTCAAGAAGCAGCATGAGAGCAGTCACAGAGCCTTCACTGCAGCCCAAGAGTCGAAGCTGAGGCATACCTTGGTAAATAAGGCAGTTGTCAGATGTTAACATACTCTGAGAGCAGTGGCAGCTGCCAGCAGGGATAATTTGTGGGGCAGCGCGGGGGACAATTATAAACGTTTTTGGGCAAAATAACTACCAAAATGTTTAATACATAAGCACTAGGCGGTGCTATGAAATAAAGGTGGCTTGTGGTGTACTTGCTTTCTTATGATCGGGCAGAAAACGTTTGTTGATCAGTCCTCTGCAGCATTACACTAGTTTGCTGATGAGGGTAATTTCTGAAGGTGACAAGCATGACAACGAGTTTGTGAACTCTGGCCTTTCACAACAGCCTTGTACACACTAGAGATCTGTCCGAGGTTCAGAGTTGATATCTACTATGAATAGGGCATTTTCTTAATATATTTTCTTAGCGGGTGGATATTTGCAATCACAGCATTGTTTCTGTATGTTTCGCCAGGTCTGTAAAGGAAATGCAACCGTCTGGTCAATCGTTTTCTATTTTGATGCTTTTGTCTTCAGATCAGATAAGGTTATAAATGACGCAATCCTTAGCAGTAGATTTTAACAAATAACAGAACTTCAGACAGCATCCATGTACAGGGCCATCAGTTTGCAACTACTGATGCGTGCTGGGAAGTCTGCAAGGAATGGGCTCAGAGAAATGTTTTATATTTAAGGGCTGTCCCTCTGGGACTGTCCTGCCTCTGACTCCTTGCACTTGAAACTAACCGTCTCACCCCAGGCTCTGCACTTCCCTTCAGAGCCCCCGAGGGCTGCCCCTTCCGGTCCCTGCCTGGGAGGTTGTGTGGGGTTGGGTCAGGATGTGCAGTGGTGACGTGACTACCGGAGGTCTCAAGCTTCCCAGGTACATGTGTAGCGGCACATCAAGGCCGGTTTCTGCTTTGCATTCTGGGACCTGCAGTGCTATGTATCCTATCATTACTTCAAGACTGCAAGTCCCAGAATTCAAACCAAAATCGTAGACGGGCTGAGCTACTCATGCACAGTCTTGGGATGCTTGGGAGCTCTGGAAGAGGGTGGAAGGGAAAAGGCTGCAAGAGCACGCTACTGAATAAGTATGCAAAGCAAAGCATTACGGGTGGCACACTTCTTCCCTTTTAGTAACGTCTCGCACACCACTGGTGGCACCAGAATCACAAACTAACCCCAAAAAATCACGTCTTCCTCTCCCTCTCTCTTCCCTCTCCCTCTCAGACTCTGAGCTCATGCTTGGCTCCAAGTTCACTTTAGGCTCTAGGTTCTCCCTCGGTCATAATCTCACCTCAAACTTCGTCCTCTCCTCATTATTCCATGCTTTTCTAACCCCCCACCCCCCTATTGTCAATAAGGTTTCATTGTTTTTAACATTGCAAAATGGCCAACATGTTGGTTTTAAATGTGGCAGTCAGATGCAACTGTAAAACAATACACCATGTACAGCACCATTGCAAGATGGCCACCTGCTGCTTTGTTTAATTTTATTATTGCGAGCATATATCTGCCATTTTTAGGATATAGCTTGTTATCGTTTTCTGTTTTTTATTCTTTAATTTCTTGCCTATGTTGCTGAGTTTGTGCATGCATTTTATTGTGGTTGTGTGAATGGGTGAACGCAACAGTGACTCAGTGATAAATAGATGCATGAATGCAAGGATGAGTAACAGAATGCATGTATGATGACTTATTCTGTACCTAAACCCATTAATGACTAAAAAGGTACTTTCATATATAAGCCTCACCTATTGATATTGCCAATGCTTGTTATCAACCTTCAAGTGAAAGCTAGTCGATTTTCCTAGTTGCACATCTCATCACTCGGTTGCGCACACAAGCTAGAAACGTGTGCACACAACATTCTGTTGCCGCACACAAGGAAGAATAATTAGAGGGAACATTGGTCAGGACATTTCTTTACACGGGACTTGCAATGGTTCTGTGGCAAATTTGTCTTGCCATCAGCAGGGTACACCAGCTGCTGTGATTAATCCAACGTTTGGACAACTTTCTAATGGGAGTTACCTCATGTTGAATGGTCAGAGTTGCTGCGGCATGTTGCCAGGCATCCCATAACTAGTAACGGTCAACTCCAGGGTCACTTGCTGTATGCAAGTATTGTTTCCCCCAATAGACACAGTCAGGGAGTCGCCTTTGTGGCCTTCGCTGAACATCTCTTTTATAAGATTTGATACTTTAAGCAGAATGAAAACCATGCTTTTACAGCAAACAGTGCCTTTGACATCGGCCAAAGAAACCTATGATCTACAAGTAGCAAGGACTTCGGCTGAGATACAGACTTTAATACGTACAAACTGCCCTATACATTTCGTAGAAATGATAACACGTATCTTCAACATGTCTGATACAAGTGGAATTGTACATGTATTTAAGACCATCTGTACCGGTCTGTTAGCACCTTTCCAGGCAATACTCGGAATAATCCCGAACTTTGCACATTCGGTGTTTGGTGGCATACCATTAATTCTAGCACTTGTTGCCGGAATTCTATTTCTCTTCCTGCTATTACGTTATGGCCAGCCTATTCGCAGACATCACTCCGAGCGAAATGGAGAAAGCTCTCCTTGAACGAAAGTGCCGTGAGCGAATAGTACAGCTTTTGGGCATGACTCGTCTACGGGAACTTAATACCACGTGGTTCCTGTCATTCAGACCAATCTGGGAAGATTGCATCTTACCTGTTCTATGATGCCTGCTATGCGGTGAAGAATGCGTGTTGGACACCTGTCTAACATTTCCATCAGCAACGCCAACGGATGTCGATACTCTGCTGGTCCCGATAATGGCCCATGCTCTGTGTTGTCCCCAGAGGCTGCCAATCCTGATGTCAGCATTCATTGTGATCTCACAGACGCTTCCTGCTGCTGCTGAGGTACGAGAAAGATCTACAGGCACACAGGTAACAACGGACGCGAACATTGCTGCGGCAACCTATGCTGAAAGCGATGCTTCACATCTCTGTGCAATTAATCTACTACACAAGGTGTTCCAACTGACACCAACTTCAGTGGATGAAGTTTTGTCTACAGAAATAGATGATCTCATGTTTACACCAGACCCGTAAACTGACTCTGATTCAGCCCACAGTGTTCCAGAGATGCAGTAACAATTTGGCCTTCACACTACAAGAACTTGGAACTCTTCCCAAAATTGAACCTTTGTCCATTTTTTTTCGAACAAAAATGACACTTCAATCTGCTTAAAGTAGAACTAGCCTTATAGTACAGACTTCGCGGTACTTCCTCAGACACTTTTATCATCGTGTTAGTCTAAAAAAGTTCATTGATTTCCATGACATGAAATGACTTTTGATTTTGAAAAACATATCGATCATTTTTTTGTCACATGTAAATACTACTGCTTATTTAATTCAAATTGCATTTTATTTTAAATATATGCCTGAAATGAAAAGCAATGCTTAAAATGTACAGTACCTTTTGCATTCTAATGGGTTTTTTAAATGCCTTTTTAAACGGTTTTAAGAAATATTTTAGCAATATGCGGTACTCCATTTAATGTTTAGCATTTTAAATGTTTAGCATTTTAGTATTATCGTACACACGAAAGTGGAGTGGGTGTTGTATTCCTCTTAGGGTGTCCATACACAGACTTTCCTGTATCATGTCCTTATATAGGCACAATTCGCCCTGTCCTTATTTAGGCATTAAACCGTGCACTCCAAATACAGGCATGAACTCCAACATCCGTCGACCCTAACGTCACAACGAGTTCTTGAAGAACAGACCCTTAGGCTTCGGGAGTTTCCCTAACATAGGACTATTGATTTCTTCAAGGACTCATCTATTATGCATGAACCGTTATACCTTAGGGGTTCATTCATGACGTCTTCCGCTGACCGATTCACGTCAATGCTAACATTGTGAGGTACCTCTCAGGTATAAATATACCTTCCCTAGCTCTTGTAAACTAGAGGAGACCTCGACTTCAGAGGAGCCCGTTTCCCGGCCTGACGCACTGAGAAGACGCTGTCATCCCTGCACGCAGAGAGTCCAGCTTCCAGTGATCTAACTTCCCTTGCGGGGTGTTGGAGTTCGAGTCTGGCAAAGAGATTCCCACCTCCCTCATTCTAAAGGTATGGAGCTGACTAGAACCTAGAGGGACTCTTGGCATACTAGGCATACTAGCCTTAACATACTCTTAGTATACCATAGTAAGGAATACTTCACCTACTACATGCCTCTCCCTACACCTAGGTTAGGTTAGGTACATTGGGGTAGAACTAGCTTAGAAACGCATCGTATGAGTACTCGCATTTTTTAGTCTGTGTTATTTATGTGAATTAATATCTGCTAAAAGATAATGCTATCGCAGTATTATTTATTTCTACTGCTTACGCTGTACATTATTTATCTTGCATACTGTCTTGTGATCGTAACTGCACATTTTACTTACACGAGAAACAAGACTGTTCAATAAATTTTTTATTGAAACGCCCGTCTATTTCTTTCTGTGTAACTTTGAGGAAAACTAAGCATGCACGACTGAGCTGAGTGAAATAGTTATCTATTGTTTCCACGACTCTGGGACACGTTTTGATTCTAAAGGGAAACAATGTTGTCATGTTTTGCGGCTGCCAGAAACTACTCCCTTCTTGTTTGACAAGGAGTTTCTAGTGGCCTCTGAGCAAGCTGGCACAAGTAATTAAGTTTAATATACTCGATAGGGACATACTGACCTTAGTCCTATGTCAAACATATAGGGTATATTATTCCAATGCGCAGAGCCTATTAGGGAAATAGGAGCTACACTACAGTAGGGTCCGCATCATAGGAGTGCGTTAGATTACCATATTGCATATATGCCTGCATATATTTATTGCTTTAGCACAATGGTAGAAATGTATCTACTATTCCCTCTTTTGGTGCTTGTGATCTCCTTTATTTGCTTCTGTCTCCTAATCATTTCAGCACATGTATTTTACACAACAATAATGATTTTGGATCAATAAATATATTGAAAACGTCCCACTGTGTATTCTGTATACTTCTCTGAGAGAAAGTAAGCACGAGTGACTGAGTGAAAGATTCTGTACTGTTTCCACGATCCATGGGTGGTCAGTGTTATGATGTTCAGTGGTTGCCAGAAACTGTTCGCTCCCTGGTAGGTTAGGGGGGCTTACAGTGGCACTGTGAGCTAGCTGGTCCATAGGCCAACGTATCCTGCAGGGGTGTCCGGAATCAGTCTTGATATCAAGCCCTTAGTTTATGTTGTCCGAACAATACGCAGGTCCTAAGGATTGTTAGAATCTACACAACAGAATAATGTTCAATAAATGTTTTTTTATTAATAAACACGTACAACATATACAACAATTAATAAAATAAATATGAAGACATTAAAAAAATCTACTTTTTTTTGTGAAAAAAAATTCTTGGGTTCCAACCAATTAATTTTGCATCTGTTTTGAAAGCCAGGCCGAACAGTGTCAGTTAAAATTAATCCTGCTTTTGCATAATTTTCACAAGCTCTAGCACAGATTCTTCGTATTAATACATCTCTGCTAATTGTTAAATTTGTTTCAGAAATTCAGAAATTTCACATTACAAGAAATTTGCAAACGATTGAATTATGCAGTTTTGTCTCTTTTTTTCCCCGTGAGAAAGATTTAAGGAGAAATGCCTTGCGAACTAGTCCTCTTAGTCTATTTTGTGTAACGTTTTTTACTCGAGTTATGCCATCTCACGAAACTTTCATGCAAGATACAGGAAAACCATATATTGTGCCATTCACAAAATCCCATTTAATTTTCGCCTCAGTTTGTATAATTTCAGTAATATTTCATAATTGTCACTCAATTTTAAAGACCATGAGGCTCAGGAATATTTTATACTCCTTAAAGCTGATGGTTAAACAAGCCACTGGAGGGCACTCTAGTCACATTTCCCAGGTAAAAAGATATTCTATACCCTGTTCAGTATATCGTAAAACAATTTCCTGATTCACTAAGCTTATTAAACAACTAACTTCAATACATGCGGAAATTGCTTATTATTACAGTGCCTGTACAAGTTCGAAATTCATAAAATTCAAATCTGTAAGTGTAAATCTATTTACACCTAAAATAACATTACAGAAATTGAAAAAATGGCGAAATAAACACCCAAACACATGAAACATTACTATTTTAAATACTATCAAAATTATATTATTATCAAGGGGAAACGTAAACAGTATCAAGAGTCGGAGATGGCGAGTAATGACCCCAACATTCGTGAGGTGTAGGGAAAGGGTTTCCTAAAGGGAACAATATGTTCCAAGTAAAGAAACAAAAGTTAGCTTGTGCGAGCAAATTCACATTTATTGAGAATTTAAAGAAGTGCAAATATGCATTCTCTCTCAATGTTTACCCACGTGAGTGCCAGTGCTTAATTTGTGCCGGTGGTTTCCAGTACTCGGAACCAGCACTTCTTTGTGAACACCCAGGCTTGTGACAGTATGCCACAAGGTGGCAGTGGCTGGCTAATTTAGATATGGACACAACAACAATTAATTATTGCTGCCCAAGCCATTCTTATAGCTTTGGGGGTCTGAAATAGTCCGAATTGTCACACTTGTAGGAGTGTGACGGTTAGTAGTTGTGTTGTTACTATCATTGGCAGCATGGCAGGGGCAATGTGTTGTGCAAGCTGCAGTGGCCTCCTGACCATAGCCCTGGCACTTGTTTTTTGTTTACAAATTGGGCCTCTCTTTGCAATCACTAGAGGGGCACGTGTTACGGTGACTCTGGTTGTGGCCCTGGGTCCAGCAGCTACTGGAAATACTGAAGATGGCAGTGAAAGTGGTGGGTTGGGTGGCTGGAGGCCACAGAGGAGAAGCCAGGTTATGTGTAGCTACTCGTTACTCCACTGCACCTGTGCAGCATTTGAAAGCAGGGTTACAAGATTTTAGGGGCCACACATAACATAATATTATGCATGGATAAAAAGGGGCTGATTTTCAGGTCTGGATCTTGGGGACATCATAAACAAGTCCAGCTTCTCTTTCGTTGTGTATTTGATGTCACTCAGAACCCTCCGGTGAAAAACATCCTCATTATACACTGCTACCCATCTATACCTTTATTATGTGCTTCGTGGTGAAGCATCTATGCAAAGTGTAGAGGAAAAAACCCAGCTGGAAACAAACAGCCAGTCTCAATCCATTGCCCCTGTCCGGCCAGGTATGGATACAAATCATAGGCCCAGTGAAAGGCATCTCTGTAATCTAGCGTGGAGTATGCACGCAGATTGTTAAATGAGTATTTTTTAATGTTTTATTGCTGCTTCTGTGGAGAGTGAAGAATGATGTCATCTCTATTAGATCAGTAACTGTTATCTACTTACCCTCTACGCCCTTTCTCCAGATTATGATTCAGATATTCTAGTCTGACCTGTGTGCATTGCACAGACACCGGCTTGAATGCTCCACTACATACAAGGGTCTCCCATCATCATCTGTGCCATGCACCTAGGACCAGTGCTTCATTTGAGCTGGTGTTTGCAGGTGGTGGGCTCCAGCACTCCTTTGTTTTGGGTACATGGACTTATTTTTCATCATATGGCGATGTTTCCTACTGTCTTCCCTGTTACATGTGCTACTCTTTCTGATTGAGTTCACCAGCTATGGCTGATGTTTACTCTGTGTTTGACACGTTTTATTTTATTTGTTATTAAATGGACTACATTCGCTTTATAGACATCCACAAACATAAATACATGAATAAATAAATACATCAATAAATAAATAAATTAATTAATTAATAAATAAATAATGACGTAAAGACTTTGACAAATAACAGAGAGGTAGAACACGGAGACTGAAAGAGGAATAGTACAGGTAGGATAACAGTGACCCCGCGTCTCTGAGGCAGGAAGAACGCAGGGATGAAAAAGAACTTTCAAGAGCGAGATAAAGAGACAGAAGTGAAGGGTGGCGAGGAAAGAGGCTTGAGGTGGAATCACGGCGCTGGACAACCTTGGTATTCGATTGTGGCAGCCGTGGGCTTCTAAGCACAATTGTGAGTCCCTGCACTAGTTGATTATTGACTGATTTCCTATTTTACAAGTTAGGCTCTGCATAGAACTCTGCCCAGAAGAATGTAGGAAGTGAATAAACGAGAGTGGAGTCTAGAACTCCAAACGAACTGTGATTATATTTGCATGGAGGGGGCTGCCCCTGCCCTGCCAGCGCTTTAAGAAAGCGCCGTACAGACCTGTCTGCACCAGAGACCAGAGCTCTGCTGATGCTGTATCATGTCCTGGTCTCGCCTCCTGCTGGTACTCAGCGTCCTCTGTGCAGGTAAGTGCTGACCTTGCAGTCGAGCCGCCATGCACACTTAACAGATATAGAATAATTTATAGATACATTGTAACACGGAATTTAGGCGTAGATAATGATCAAACTTTACATTTTGCTTACAGGTTCCGTGGCGCAGTATGTGGTCACTCAGGCGCCCTCAGTGTCGGTGCCCCCGGGGCAGAGTGTGACACTGACGTGCACTAAAACCAGCAGTAGCTATGACTTTCACTGGTACCAACAGAAGCCCGACGGGGCCCCGCGGTTTGTGTGGTACGGCTCCAGCACACGAGGCCCCGGGGTCCCAGAGCGATTCAGAGGCTCCACCTCGGGCACCACCGGCACGTTAAGCATCAGCAATGCCCAGCCCGAGGATGACGCAGTTTATTACTGCTGTGTGTTGGACAACACTGGTGCAGCGTATCACAGTGACGTAGCCCTGTGAGGAACTGAAACATAAACCACTGCCCTTCCTCTCTTGTTCCCTCGTTAACTGTAGTTGAAGAAATTCTGCTGATGCACCTTATTAAGAGGTATGAAATAAATTAAGGGAGCCCAAAATTAACAGACATAAAGGGGCAGAGTTAAAAGCAAATTTTGCTGCCCCATATTTACAAGGGCAGAAAAAGCCACCCTGTGTGACTTTCTCTGTCCTTGTAAATGCGGCCCCTTTATACGCAGCACTTTGAAAGGGGCGTTCCATGGGTGTTGCTGTGGGTGTTCCCACGCAACACCCATGGAACCTGACATATTTCCAGATTTACAAGAAATCGTAAACCTGGAAATGCGTCTGAATGCTACTCCTCCCCAGGGGAGGCGTAGGGAGGCGCAACGAGGAGAAATGTATTAATTTCTCCTCGTTTTGTTTCCTCTTTCTATGCGTGCTTCATTCTGCAGCACACATAGAAAGAGGAAATCACCTCTGGTGATTGTTTATGTACAGGAAGGTGTCCCTTCCTGCACATAAACAATCATCCACGTGACGCAGGCATCCTTGCACCATGGTGCAAGGGTGCCTGTGTCGGCGCATTGCAGCAGTTTGTGCGCCAGTGCAGGGGGAAGCACGGAGATCCGACATATTGTTGTAAATATGTTGCATCCCTGTGCTTCGAAACTAACGCAGCACGGCACAGCAAAATGACTTGCTGCATCATGATGCATTAGTTTCTTGTAAATCTGCCCTAAAGTTTTCTTGAAAAGATATAAATGTGCAAGTAAACGCTGTTAGAAATGGGGGTCTCTAGTTGGCAGAGGTAGGTACCTTTGTCCAAATAGGGACCCTTGCTTCTAGTCAGGGTAAGGGGGATACACACTTTAGATAACCCCTGCTAACCACCTTGGTAGCTTGGCACGAGCAGACAGGCTTATCCCAAAGGCAATGTGTAAAGTATTTGTACCAACACTCACAGTAACACAGTGATAACACCACAAATGGACACCACACCGGTTTAGAAAAATAAAGTATCTTTATCTAACTTAACAAGACCAAAACGACAAAAATCCAACATACAAGTACTAAGAAAAATGACTTTCAAAAGGTTTTAGCAACTGAGTCCATAGAAAACTATGGATGAGTGATTTCTTGCAAAGTACCTGTTGTTGCGACAAAGTTCACCAAGCCAAACAGCCGCGGCGATGAGAAGCGTAGAAAAACAAAGAGATGCGTCGTTCCTGAGACCTTTGTGGATGCGATGCGACAGTTCCACTGTACACAGGGGAGCGATGCGTCGGGTCCGGTCTGTAGGGGGAAGCGATGCGTCGGTTCCGAGACGACTCCGATCCACGGGTGATGCGTCGGGGAAAACTTGCGGCACAGGGACGATGCGTGGAAATCTGGGATGCATCGGCGAACAATGCGGCGAGCGGCGCTGTGTCGACCCATTTCAGCCACGATCCCTCGATGCGTTGATTATTGCAGCGGCAACAGGCGCTGCATCGGTTTCAGCAGCGGAGCGGCGGTGCAGGGAGATTCTTCTCGCACCACGGCGTTGCGTCGGAAAACTGTTGCCAGAAAAGCGATGGGTCGACTTCCTTGTTTGTTGCATTGCTTTCCAGCTCCCAGCAGCAGAAACAACCTCCAGAGGCCCCACACAGTCACAGGCACTCCTGGCAGGTCAGAACTCCCAGCAAGGAAGTTCAGGGGAGCTGGGGGTGTAGTCTTTTTTTAAAAATTATTTTTATTGCATTTTAACACAAAACCCAAAAACCAGTACATACAAAATAAAGTCACTGTAAGAGGTACCCCATCTTCTACACTCAAGAAGAAATACAGTGTCGTTCATCTCGTGGTGGAATGTGGGTCCATGCAGAGCAATACTCATTAAACCTTTCACTAGGTAGCGATAAGAGACCACGATATACATAAACTACAAACAGATCACAACAGTAAGCAGGTGGATGGAGAGATCGAGAGCGCCACCTCTAAGGAGGAGAGGCCAGCACCTCCGCCGTCAACTGGGCCATCAGTGTTCGCCTTTCTCTCTGGAGTTCCACCGTCGGGGAGATGCAGATGTCCCCGTTGTACCTATTCCATTTCCCCCACTTCCGATCCCATTTCTTAGGGCAGCCACGTCCTTTGAAAACTTATTTTTCGGCTACCAACGCGGTATCCATGTCCCTTGCCCAGTCAACCATGTGTGGGACCGTCGCCACCCCCCAGTGTCGTGCAATATTCCGCTTCGCTATAATGAAGCCCATAGAGGCCCATGCCTGTTCATCATGTGTAAGATTGGACGTCCCCCAAATATTAAGTAAGCATAGTTGGGGAGATAACCCCAAGGGTTTGCCTCCCGCCCTCTCAAGTTGACGAGCGATTGTCACCCAGTAGTCCTGAATTTGTGGGCAGTCCCATAAGATGTGAAAAAAAGTACCCTCCTGGTCGCAGTGCCGGAGACAGAGTGGATCGGGGTGTCTGCCCAGCCTGAACAGGAGCTTGGCATCAAAATATGCTCGGTGAAGGATCTTAAGTTCGAGAAGTCTCATACGCATAGGAATGGCAATTTCTTGGGGTGAAGCAAGAGCGTCCCGCCACGCGTCGTCCTCCATCTCTCCCATGTCTCTCTCCCACCCCTCCCGCAGTTTCAGCATCGGGTCGGGGCGATTGTTGACCAGCTTTTTGTAAGTGAGCGAGATGGCCTTTCGGTCCATGGGATCTAACAACAGGAGGTCCTCCAACGGGGAAGAATCGGGAAGAGGACTATCCCTCGGCAGGGCGGAGGACACCGCATGATGGATTTGCAGGTATCTGAACGTCTCTGATGGAGCCAAGTGATATTTAGCTTGGAGCTCCGGAAACGATGCTAGCCTCCCCTTAGCCCAGATGTCCCGGACCATGGAGATTCCAATCAAATCCCATTTGTCAAACCCTGGGCAAGCGCTGAGATGACCTAAAATTTCTGGCTCCCACAGGGGGGTCGCCTTCGTCAGGCACCGCGCCTACCCCATCCTAGTTTTCTGGTGACCTCATGTCAGATCTCAACCGTGCGCGCCGTGGGGCCTGTTAGGTTAAGTTTACGGGGGTTGGTGTAGAGTGCTCTGTAGTAGCCACCCCATCCCAAAAGCCAGTGATCTGTACGGAAGCTAGGCTCATCGCGAGGCTCAAACACCCAACGATTAACTACAGTCAACTGAGACGCCTGGTAGTACAACCTGAGATCCGGTAAGCCGAAGCTCCAATCATACCAACCCATGGTGAGTTTGCTCATTGCGATCCGTGGCGGACGGCCCTCCCATAAGAGTCCCCGCAGCGCATCGTTAATTTGGGAAAAATAAGAGTCTGGGATTGTGATCGGGGTATTTTGCAGGGCATAGAGAAAGCGTGGGAGCGCTAACATTTTGAACAGTGACGCACGTCCAAGAAGTGTGAGGGGGAGAGAACGCCAATGCACTACATCGGATTTGAAACGCCGGAGAGGTCCGAGTAAGTTGTGTTCATAGAAGAGATCAGAGTCAGGCGTGACGAAAATGCCCAGGTATCGGAAGCCCCCCAGGGCAACCGGGATGTTAAAGCCCCGGGGACTTGCAGGGGGGGAACCCCATAGCGCATACATCCGGGACTTAGACCAATTTATCTGATATCCGGAGTGAGCGCCGAAAATGTGAAAAATATGGAGCACCCGTCGCAGCGATCGTGCAGGGGAGGCCAAGTATAAGAGGATATCGTCGGCGTACAGCGAGATGCGGTCCTCGTGAGATGCTGTCCATTTAAGCCCCCGGATC
Organism: Calotriton arnoldi; assembly: GCA_963921515.1. Lineage (NCBI taxonomy): Eukaryota > Metazoa > Chordata > Amphibia > Caudata > Salamandridae > Calotriton > Calotriton arnoldi. The sequence continues at coordinate 834,568 of CAWUFW010006463.1, forward strand.
GCCGGATCTCACCGGACCCACACCGCGAGCGGTTCCAAGACAAGGGCGAAAAGGAGCGGAGACAAGGGGCAGCCCTGCAGCGTGCCTCGCTGGAGCGAGAAAGTAGCGGAGCGATGGTTATTAACTACCACATGAGCCGTGGGTTGAGTATACAGTAGCCGAATCCAACGAATAAGTTTGGGGCCTAACCCCAGACGGGCCAATACAGCGAAAAGAAACTCCCACTCGATGGTGTCACAAGCCATGGAGGCGTCTAGTGACAGGAGAATCACGTCTTCCTCGATGGTGTGCAGCCTGCCGAGGACCCCATGTACCCGACGTAGGTTCCGGGCCGTATTTCTCCCTGGCATAAATCCGGATTGATCCGGGTGGACTAAGTCAGTGATATAGTGAAGGAGGCGATTCGCGAGGAGTTTGGCTAGGATCTTAGCCTCAACCGTTAAAAGGGATATAGGGCGATATGATTTACACTCATCAACAGGTTTATGTGGCTTATGGATGACCACAATAGCGGCAGTGCGGATCTCTGCGGGTAGAACACCCGACTGAAAACATTCAGTATATAGATTGAGCAAATGGGGAGCTAATAATGTTGACAGGGGCTTAAATAGTTCGATGGGAAGCCCGTTGGGGCCCATAGCTTTCCCGGACGGACGTCTTGTATGGCCTTTTGAACCTCCATCACTGTAATGTCTGCCTCCAAAGTCTCTCTATCTTGCGGCGGGATAGTGGGGGTATCGAATGTAACCAACAGGTCAGCTGATAGGGGGGCCTGTGACGTGGGAGAGCTAGTATATACCTCCTCGAAATGGCTAGCAAATATGTCCGCTATTTGTTGGGGATCAGTAATAAGGGCACCCTCTGAGATCGTTATCACGCGGACCCATCTAGCAGCCTACTCCCGTCGTTCAAGCCACGCCAAGAGCTTGCCCGTCCATTCTCCCTGTTCATAGATCCTGTGGCAGGAGGCTAGTAAACGCGCCGTCCCGTCCTCAAAGAGAAGTTGTCAGTAGTCCTGTCTTTTAAGTGCAAGACTATGACTTGTAGTGGAGTCAGGGTGTCGGGTGACCGACTCCTCCAATCTCGAGACCTCGGCCTCCAATTCAATCCAATTCTCTTAGTTCGCTCAACTCTATGCCCCACCATGAGTGATAAAGCGCTGCCCTTAATGACCGCCCCGAAGGCTCCCCACAGTGTCACTGCAGTGTCGACTGAGCCGACATTTTCTGCAAAGTAATATTCAGTGTCCTTGCGGAGAGCGTCCCGGATGTGCAGAATTTTGAGTGCCCACGGGTGTATGGAAATAGAGCAGAGGCGTCCCCCACTGCAAGAGCCCAGAGTCGCCAGGACGGGGGAATGGTCGGAGATCCCACGGGCCAGGCAGCCGGATCTCGTGAAGTGCTGAACATCCTGGGCATGAGTAAATAGGTAGTCTATCCTCGACTGACTACCGTGCACCCCAGACTGGAACATGAAACGGGTGTGCAATGGATTGAACCACCGCCAAACATCCACCACCCCCAAGGCATTCGCGAACTCGGACAATTGAGATCTTCTCGATGCATCCACTCGGGGAGGAAGTCGATCTAGAGAGCCATCCATTGTGAGATTGAAATCCCCTCCCAGCACCAGCACCCCGAGTGGGAGGTCCAGCAGTAGGGTCCCTATGTCACGTAGCATCAGGCGCTGCAGTCCGGGGGGGGGGGGCATATACAGAAACAACGTTAACGACACGCCCTTCCCAGGTACCCGAGACCGCGGCATATCTGCCCTGGGGGTCAGTCCAGGAGCTATGGATGATGTAGGGGCAGCCCCTATGAAGCAAAATCCCCGCCCCCCTAGAGCCCGAGGTAAAGCCAGAGTGGACCACCATTTTATACCCTTTCCTGTTCTGAGCGCCACAGGAATTCCCTATCAGGTGCGTCTCCTGTAGTAGCACCAGGTCAAGAGCGTTGCGCTTAATGTACTGCAACACAATGCCCCTCTTAATTTTGTCTCCCAATCCGTTAACATTCCAAGTGGACAAGTTAAGTGTCAGACCACGGGTCGTCACGTCCATCTAATGGGAGTTGAGTAATGGCGGATAGGCAAACCGGGGTGTGGTCACTCTAGGTGGACACCACCTGCACCGCTGACATGTGAAAGGAGTGTGAAAGTGGAGAGGTGAACAATATTGTGTACCGGTGTGGAACAAAACGAACACAAACAACAAAGAACATGTCTGGATCCAAGAACAGTACCAACGATAGTGCGACCAGAGAGAGTAGATCGAACATCCATATGTCGTCATTTGCTGTTGAGACCAGTTGAAGAGGACATGTCTAAACAAAATCAATACTAAAAATAACATCCCACAACAATCCCCCCACCCTCCCCTTTGCCCCAGCATGTACTCCCCAAACCCCCCCTCCCTGCCTCCCTGCTCGGCGGTGACACAACCTCCCGCCCCCCAAACTAGCAGAGTGCCTATCACCCACCCTTCCAAGAACTTACGGGGATGTATGGCCGAATCAAGCACAAATCCCCAAAGAGTCTGTGTCTGTCCCAAGTCTGAACCAGCGCAGCTGGACATGTCTTCATTGAGGGCATTGTCAAGGGCCAGGCACACCCCCTCAACCCCCCAACGTGGGCAGCAGGGGAACAGGCAAAAGTTCAGGGCCACAAAAAATAACTAAGACAGACTATCTCCGTCTGACGTGCAGCAGTCTCAGTATGCGCAGTTGAATCCGACCCCTATGCTCACTGTCCGCCTGGAGTCAATCAAAGCCACCAAAGGGAAGAAGAAAAAACCAAAAACATACAGGCCAATTATTCGGCACCGCCCGTATCCTCCGGGGGGGGGGGGGTGGTGGTGTAGTCTTTGTGTTCCTGAGACTTCAAAGCAGGAGGCAAGCTCTACTCAAGCCCTTGGAGACTGTCCTCAAGTAAGGTACACAGCACACAACAAAGTCCTTCTCCTTTCTTTGGCAGAAACAGCAACTGCAGGCCAACGACAGACACACAGCAAGGGCAGTACTTCTCCTCAGTTTCTCCAGCTCTTCTCCTCAGCAAAGGTTCCTCTTGATTCCAGAAGTAGTCTAAAGTTCAGGGGTTTTAGGTCTAATACTTATACCCCAAAATGTCTTTGTTCTCTTTGTGCAGAGAAGCCCTGTGCCAAGTCAAAACCAGTTCTGGGGGGCACTTTGCTAGTGCACAACATCCTCCATTGTCAGTGTTAGCCCTGGCTCCAGACACACCACAGGGGGGCGGAGCCATCATTGTAGAAGCCCTATTCTGGTACAGGTGCTACTCCTCCCACCACTCCAAATGCAGATCAGGCCTATTCAGCCTAGCGCTGACTTATCCAGACTCTCTGGAGCCACTGCACATCCCCTGCCCCTGTCACTCCAAAGCCAGACAGTCAATACACATCCTAGAAGAAGCACACAGGATGGCTCAGCAAGAAAATACCTTCTTTCTAAAGTGCTATTTTCAATTACAGAATGTAAAAATCACCTTTCCTAAAAGATGCATCTTTAGATTCTCAGTTTAGGCATACTAAACGTTATTTTCCTATCTGGTCCCAATGGTAAGTTATATTTATAAGATGTTATAAATTAACTCCCATGCTTTCCTATGGGGACAGATAGCCTTACAATAGTGAAAAACGAAATTAGCAGTATTTCACTATCAGGACATGCCACACACATCAGGGCATGTACTACCTTTCACATACACCGCACCCTGCCCACCGGGGTACCTTGGGACTACCTTAGGAGTGACTAACATGTAAGAAAAGGGAAGGTTAGGGCCTGGCAAGTGGGTGCACTTGCCAAGTCGACATGGCAGTTAACAACTGTGCACAGACACTGCAGTGGCAGGTCTGAGATACCTTTTCAGAGCTACTCATGTGAGTGGCACAATCACTGCTGCAGGCCCACTAGTAGCATTTGAATTACCAGCCCTGGCACTCTTAGTGCACTTTACTAGGGACTTGACCAGTAAGTCAAATATGCCAATCATAGATAACCAATCATGTTCACAATTTACAGAGATCATATGCACTTTAGAACTGATTAGCAGTGGTAAAGTGCCCAGAGTCCTAAAACCAACAACAACAGGTCAGGACAAAATAGGAGGAAGAAGCAAAAAAATGGAGATAACCCTGCAAAAAGAGCCAAGTCCAACAAACGCTTTTTAAAATCATATTTGGAAACAAGCATTTGCAATGCAATCAGTCTCGCATTAGTGAAAGTTACCGATCAATCAATCAATCTGCATTTGTAAAGCGCAACACTGTCACCCATAGGGGTATCTGGGCGCTGTGTCTCCATCAAAGAGCCAGGTCTTGAGTCTCTTTCCGAAGTCAGTCAGCGAGGGGGCTGTGCGAAGCTGAAAGGGAAGGTCGTTCCAGGTCTTGGCAGCGATGTAGGAGAAGGAGCGGCCACCACTGCAACTGCAATGGATGTGGTGGGGGTGTGTGCAAGGGCGAGTGAGGAGGAGCGCAGGTGTCTAGTGGGATGGTGGAAGTTCAGTTGATGGTTGAGGTAGGCAGGTCCTAGGGTGTGGAGGGCTTAGTAGGCATGCATGAAGATCTTGAACTGGCATCTCTTTTGGATGGGGAGCCAGTGGAGGTCTCTCAGGTGGGGGAGGTGTGGGATCATTTGGGGAGGTCCAGGATGAGTCTGGCTGCTGGTATGAAGGTCTGGAGTCTTCTGAGGAACTGGGTGGAGATGCCGGGGTAGAGGGCTTTGCCGTAGTCGAGGCAGCTGGTGACAAGGGCCTGAGGGACAGTCTTTCTGGTGTTGGTTGGGATCCATCTGAATATTCTGCAGAGCATGCAAAGTGAGTGGAAGCAGGAGGAGGCGACTTCATTGACTTGTCGCTTCATGGTCAGTTGGCTGTCGAGGATGATGCAGAGGTTGTGAGCATTGTCGGTCTGTGTGGGTGCGGGTCCGAGTTGCAGACCACCAGCTTTTCTCCTATGGGGAGGCATTCTTTCCGAAGATCAGTACTTCAGTTTTGTCAGAGTTTAGTTAGAGGCAGTTGTCTCTCATCCATTTGGCTACGTGGGTCATTGTATTGCAGAAGTTGGTTTTGGGGATGGAGGGGCCCTCAATGAGCGAGTGGAACAGTTGAGTTTCATCTGCGTCGGAGATTATGTTGAGTCTGTGAGATCTGACGTCTGCAAGGGGGTTGTGCAGATGTTGAACAGTTAGAGCTATTGGTGTTGCAAATGACATTGTTTCTAAGTTAAGTTTTTTTGTAAAAAATATACCAGCAGAAGCATAAGCAATAAAAGAAAATTCACAAAGCAAGGAAAAGGTGCAGTACCACAGACTGTTACTAGGTGTCCCTCTTGAGTTCTAAAGGGAGCTCTATTGTTCACATAAGGTACTGCAACCTTAATACAGCCTACTAAAGAATGTTGTTCCTCACTGTTTTCTGTTGAATGCAGTATTAGAGGCAATATGCTTTAATGTTCCTCTTAAACAGCCGCTCCATGCTCATTATTGTAGCCACACATATTACTTTCCTGGTTATGATAAGAATAATGATTTAATGTGATTTAAATGTCAAAGCGCAATGCTTTAATGTCTCTGCGCAGCTGAGGCATGGAAGCGGCCACCACACAGCACAAGTCTAGAGAGCATAGATTTGCCACAGCACCAGGCACATTATTGGAGCTGGCTCGCAAGCAGCTCCCGTAGCCTGTCAGCCAACTGACAAAAACAGGGACTTTTTTTTATATAAATAATACACCACAGGATTCAAAGCAAGTAGATGGGGTTTTGTATTACAAGTGTGCCATAATGTTTCACTGATGCACAACATGTAGCCAGAGGGGGCTGTTATTGATTCCTGGGCTTGGAGAGGAGTTGAGGAATGAGAGAAGCAAGGGAGAGGCAGACATGAGTGGGTGGAGGGAACAGGATATGTACATTGGGGCTGAGGTAAGAGAGAAAAGATGAAGTGTAGAAGTGAAAGAGAAAGGAGAGAAGTGAAGGAAATAGGTATGGAGAGAAAAGTGTAGCGATAATGTCAGTCAAAGATAAAGGGTTGAAATTATAAGGGAGATAAGGGATTAGTTGTGAGTTATGGGTGAGGGAACTGGTTGGAGCGGTGTAAGAAACACAGGTTTGAGAAGAGTCTGAGAAGCAAGTAAGGAAAGGGTGAGAGGTCAGAACGAATGAAGAAGAGGAAAAGTGAAGAAATAGAAATGGAAATTCGACGTCTGACCGGAACTAAAACTGGGAGGAAGGTGATACATATGGAGGGAAGAAAAAGTTGAAACAGTTAAGAGAGGGTATTGGGAAAATGCACAGAGAGACGTGACAGGTAGAGATATGTGAGGAAAGGCAGAGATAAAAATGGATACATCTAAGCAAACTAGGAAAAGAAATCAGATAAAGATGAAAATCATCTGTGAACACATGGACGTAGCATTGGAAAAATGGGTGGAGAGCACATAATGACACATATTTATTCACAGGTGTGGCTTAAAGGGTTGTTTTATACCTAAAGTGTTATTGAATGATAAAAAGTCAAAATGATAGGCAGGAGAGCGGTAGTGAGAGAGTGAGAAAGAAGAAACAGAATGTATGTGCGCATGTATGTGTTTGGTGTGAGTTTGTCACAGACGGAGAGGTGGGAGAGGATTGGTGAATTGGCAACACAGAGACAACAGACATAGAGAACAAAACACTGTTAGTAATATGCATACGCTCAATATCCTTAATGTTGCGAGCAGGAAACTGCTTCAGTCCTTGGTCTTGGACGTGGATCAGATGCTGTGAGGGGGAATACACCAGGTCTGGCCAGCTTCCAGTTTGCGTGCAGAGCCAGCCACCCAGAAGGCTACAAAGGCTGACCAACACCATATTTAAAGATAATGCACGCCGTGCTGTGCTGATATGCACAAGCAAAAAAAAGTGGACAGCAGCCACATGTAAAGATAAAGTGCAGCGTGCCACGCTGATGTGCTGTAGAAAACAAAATGCTGGCCGACACCATATGTAAAGATAAAGCACGGCGTGCCGCTCCGATATGCAGAAACAGATAAAAGCGGGCAACCGCCATATTTAATGCGAAAGCGTGATCGTGCGTGCATTGTTTAGATACATAACCTGGCACAAGTAAAAAAACAAAGTAGTCCTCAGAGGAATACCTAAGCACTTAAAGCATAAAGAGACAGTACTTGGCAGGTGCTCCGTGGCAGGAAAGCGGAAACACAAAGTGAGATATCTGTAATACACAAGGAAAATGATCCCAAGAGTACAATGAGACGTAAATCGTATTCAAGAGCTCGTTATTATGTCATATTTGCAAGCAGATAGGGAACTAAGCTATCATTATCCTTAAGTCTCATTGTGAAGAGCAGCTGTAATGTAGGGAAATACTGCCTCTTTATGCCAAGAGTTGGATATGTAGTCGATGATATACTGCAGTCCAAAACACTACTTCTATTGTGAATAGGGTAAGGTCCTACATATACAAACCAGTGTAATGGGTGCCCTAGGACAGCACTGAGATGTATACTATATGCTTGATATTTTTTCTCTTTAGAATGAACCGGTACCTTGCATGACGGTAGCATCAATACTGGGCCTTCATTGGGGTGTGGTGGTGCAGTGGCAACATTCCTTCAATGATAATTACGTACGGCTCTAATCAAAGAAATTTCTTTTTGGTAAGAGCTAGTTGTAGTGAGCTCCCTACTGAGAAACTGTGCTTTTATCTCGTTATATCCCTTCTAATGCTATAGATTGATTTCTTGATTGGTTACTTGGTGAAGGCTGTCCCTTTTTACTTTTATTTTTATTTTTAGCTCCCTCTTTTACTTTGATTTGTGATTACACCTCAGCTCTACCTTCACTAGGCTGCATGGCATGGGGTAGTATGCCTATTGGTGCTTGGTATTCTGTGCACATATTTAGGATCACATTGGATGGAATGACGTGAGTAGCTCTAGTCTCAAAATGCTTACACGGGTTGTAGTATCCTATGTTAAATAAAGATTTTTTTAATCATCTACTGCAACCTCCTGAGATTCAGTGTCTAAAATTATTGTCCTGTGTCTCCTCAGATAACCCCCGTCCATTTTATTTGAAATTTAGCTGATCTTGTCTTGGTCCTGATGAAGGTGGTCTAAATGATGACCCACCGAAACGTGCGTTGACCACTATTATATATGTGGAGAGTCCTTTTAGAGACATACACACCAGAGGAATCTGATGGGTGACATTTACATCACAAAGAACGACCCAGTCTGTCTCTGACAAGTTGTTTAGGATCTCCGACGAGATTGTATCTCTCTTGTGTTGAGTGTGAGTGTGAATGAGATGGCTTGATAGGTGAGAATGAAGTGTTGATGGTTGAGTGTGGGGTTATTTGTATTTTTATTCATTGTATTCTGATTTTAGAGTTGACAAGTTGGTTACCTTGCCTCCAACACAGCTACAGATGAAGACATTGGTAGAATTTGAAGCAATGTAAATCTAACCAATTGTTTAAGTATTATGTCATTGCTCAAGTGTTGATATTAAATGTTTCAAATACTGTATGGTTATTGTACGCCATATTGCTAGAGATCTTGCTAGTATCTTGGTAACTGTTTGTCTAATTTTTTATAAGTATGTGTGGACAATGATGAATTTCTTTGAGAAATAATGGATATTAGTAAAATTATAAAATATATTTTGAAAAAGTATAAACTATTTTTATATGAAAAAATCAACAATAAAAATATATTTTTTGAATTAATTTTGTTGTATGACACTGATATTGGGGTTGCTGAGGCTAATGAGCCTCAGGAGGCCACATTAAAAAAGCAATATAGGTCAGCTTAGAGGTCTTTCTTTCCATAAACACTTTCTAGTGCCTAATAACCAATAGCGCCACTCATGGATATCTGGTCTTGCTTGACAGGAACAAAGTCAAAGTTTGAGGCCGACTGCAATGGAGCCCTGCTCGGGTACCCCTTGGATGTAGGCCTTGGTCAAATTTGACCTTTGGACTTTTCTGGAGCTTTTAACGCCCAGGGCCCTTGCTTCTCTCCACCAGTCCAGATTTGATGAGGGTTCACCAGCATGACTTTCAGGGAGCTCCCAGTCATACTTTGGCAGTCAGACCGCTGGAGCTCTTCAGCGGGATCAAACTGTAATCCGGGCCAGGTCGTGGATGAAGGTGGCCTGCTTCACTCTTGCGGTTGGCTCGGTCACCTTCTGGAGCTTTTCCCAAAAAGTTTCCCAAACTTCCAGAAGATCTCCCAGTGGGTTACAAGTGTCCAGAACACACATCCAAGGGTCTGTAATTTCCTAGATGGTCCTTGGCAGGCTTGGACTTCACATATTAAAATGCACTTGGTTAACACCTTAAAACTCCACTGGACGCACTCCAGGAGGGGTACTCTGGCTGGAGAAGGATCAGTTAAGCTCTGTTGACCTGTAGCTGCAAGGAGTCCACTCCTTATGCCTCTTTGGACGAAGGCAAAGTCCTAAGAGCTGCAGTCCCAGATAGCGCTCTAGAGCCGTCTTCACCAGTCAGGCCCTTGGGTCGAGATAGGGTTTCCAGCAAGACAATCTTCCTTCTACTTGTAATTTCAGGCAGAAGACCTGAGAGGCTCTGTAAATCTCACATATTTATCCAGTATTCTCTGGTGACCAGCAGGGAAGCACCCCTGTCTAATGAGGTGCAGGACAATGCCCTAAAGATTGACAACTTCCTCTAAAGTTTGGCATAGTCTTGTCCCAGAAAGCACTATTCTCTCAAAATCCATCACGGCTGAAATTTCAGCAGAGCAGCAAGAGCTAATTAAACCAAACTCCTATGGCTTATTTCCATAAACTCACATCTGTCAATTCCTTCCTTAAACTGCCTATCTGACAGGAATTATTATTATTATTATTATTAATTAAATTTGTAGGGCGCATCAGCTACCAAAAAAGGGTTTCCCGGCGCCAGACAGACCACGGAATGTAAAACTGCTTAAATGATTATTGGTTAAAAAGCCACGTTTTCAATGATTTGCGAAATTGGACATATACTGTTTCATTCCGAATAGATGTAGGAAGGGAATTCCAGAGTGAAGGACCGAGGTACGCAAACGATCTGCCACACATCCGAGAAAGTCTGACTCTGGGCTCAGATGAACGAAGGCATCTAAGCGGCACGTAGGGGCAGATCAGAGACTGCAGGTACTTAGGGGCTACACCTGTTTTGATTTTGAACGTGTAGCTCAGGGCTTTGAACTTAACCCCTTCGCTGCGCATGTCAGCCAACGGCCGTCGCGAGCACTACCTCGGTAGTGCTGCGCATGTCCGTTGGCCGACGCGGCCCCGCCCACTCGTTTAAACCGCCGCACCGCGGCGGAATTCGTGCCGCGGTTAAGCGGTTAATACGGTTCTCGACCCTGAGCCAGTGCAGATCCCGCAGGTGACCGGAAACAGAAGAGGGTCTAGGAACCCGGCAGAGTAGCCTTGCTGCGGAGTTCTGAACCATTTGCAGCCTGCGAGTGATCTCCTTATTGGACCCTAGGTAAAGAAAGTTACCGTAGTCCAGTCTTGAGGTGATTAGCGCCTGGACTACTGTTCTCTTGGTGGACTCTGGCAGCATTCAAATGATTTTTTTTAGCCACTTCAGTATGGTGAAGCAGGTGGCGGCCACCTTGGTAGCATGGTGTTGCATAGTTAGTGAGTCATCAATGATGACCCCCAAATTACGGACTTGACGGGAGGTTTGGGGAAGTTTACCCATCCCGCTAGGCCAATGTTGTGGTCCCCAGAGATCTTTGTTTTTTCCCAGTATCAAGACCTCGGTCTTCTCTCCGTTGAGCTTAAGATAATTAGCTTGCATCCAAGATGCTATTTTCCCCAAGCCCAGCTGTAGGCGGGAAAGCTCGGCCGTATTCTCTATAAAAAGAGAAAAAATAATCTGGGAGTCGTCCGCGTAAGAGAACAGGGACAGCCCGGCTTTTTCAGCGACATCGGCCAAAGGTCTGACGTAAAGATTGAATAGTAAAGGGCTAAGGATGGAGCCCTGAGGTACCCCATAAGGTGAAGAATGGGTATAGGAGCAGGCTGTTGGGGAGAAGACTTGGAACATGCGGTTGGCAAGAAATGAAAAGAGCCAATTTAAGGAAGAGGGGCTGGCCCTGGCTGACAGGCTTGCTTGACCTGTTCTTCTTTTGAAGCTGATGCTTTATGGCTCAACCCCTTGCTCTGACATTCCTGTACCCCACAAAGCTCTCTCCATCAGATAGCCTCTGACCAGCCAGGCCACTTATCACCTAATGAAGGCAGCCTGGCTAATCGCCTCAGGGATGACCAATCAGGTAAGAGTGCTAGAGGCTGGATTTTGGCTTACAGATAATGAAGTCTTATAACCTCTTTTATGTCCAAGTTATGATAACTTCAACAATGGCAATTTGCGGGGGCATGGCTTGCAGCCGCGGAAGATGGCTGCTTGCTGAGAGCGCTGCACTAGCGGTTGACGAGTAAGCCCGTTTATCCGCCATTATCCGTTAATACAAGGGGCGTCCTGGAGCGCCAGGCCACACCGGAGATCAGTGGCGCCATAGTGAGGCGAGTGGCAGCCGTGTAATCGGTCCGTGGTCGACGGAACGGCGAGTGAAGAGGTGCGGATGACCGAGTGCAAGATGGCGCCCGCTGGGATTCAATGAGCGGAGTCCCCCGATCCCCCTTCAGCTGAGACTGAGGTGAGACGGAGCCGACGCGACCTGCCCTCTGAGACAGACTGGGGTGATACGCTGAGGCAGAGAAGTTCATGACGGCGTGCTAGAGGGGGTGAGACACTGCCGTTGGGAGGCCCGCACGGGCTGCGAGTCGCCGCGGCTGGACCTTCAGACATTAGAGGCCCCCATGTCCCCAGTGAAACGCGCAGCGCGTACGGTATTTGTGGACCGGGTGGAACCGGAGAGGGAAGCGGTTTCCTCCGGAGCCGCCGCGCCATCCGAGCCCCGAGGCATCGAGCGGCCCTTCCCCCTTCAGCTGGGAGCAGCTATCGCACGCAGAGGCGGACAGCAAGCTGCGAGAGAGACGCGCCTGATCTTTATGCTTCATCGGAGCCCCCAGGGGGGAACATGTGCTCACAGCGACAGTGATAAGGTAAAAGGCCCATAGGGGGTACACGGTGGAGGTCCGGGGATCGTAATCAGCCTGCCGGGTGAGGGCGCAAAGCCACACATTCATGCCAGTCATCAGCCTTGAGCAGCGATCTAGGGTAGCATTGACGAGCCCTCCTGGAGGAGGCCCTGTCCGTGAACAGACCGCCCACCCTGCCAACCGTGAGGCTCCCCAGAAAGAGAACGGGGTGAGCGGCGCCGGAGCGCGTGAAGCGATAGAGGCCCCTGAAGTGCTTGGTGCTAGTGTAGGCCGGATTGCCTTGCAACATACGGACTGGGTGAGGGGGCCTGAACTCCGCACATTCGAATCAGGGCCTCTCCAACAGCTTGGTTGCGACATAGGGTCATCATATATTCTCCGTCATGGGCAGCAATAGACCACAAGGGCCTAGCCAGACAAACCAGATCGATAAATACACCGTCGCAATGAGCCGAGAAGAGAGAGCCTTGGGAGATGGCCCACAGGAAGACCCTGAGGACAGTGGCCCGGACCCTTCCTTGAAGGACATAATGAGGGCTATAAGAGATTTCCGGGGGACCATGGAATCCAATTTGGACTCAGTGACGAAGGAAGTCAACCTCTTGCGCGCAGACTTTCGGAAAATGTCGGAGAAGGTCTCCGCAGCCGAGACAGGCATCGGGAGCCTTCAGTCCAAAACCAAAAGGCTGGAGGACCAAGTTGCCACTCTCACGAAGAACCAAGCCGATATTTATGGCCGGCTGGAGGATCAGGAGGGGCGCGCCCGGCGCAATAACATCCGTGTAGTGGGGGTGCCGGAAGACATGGAAGGGCCCTCTATGGCCTGGTTTATTGAGGACCTGGTGCTAAATCACTTGAAGCCCAAACGCCTATCGAACTTTTTCTCCGTTGAGAGGGCCCAAAGGCTGCTGGGGGGAAAGCCCAGACCGGGGGCCCCACCTCGCACAATCATCGCCCATATCCTGAATTTCAGGGACATAGATGCTATCCTACAGGTGGCGCAAATGCATGGAGATCTACAGCTGGAGAACGCCACCATACGGTTCTTCCCGGACTTCACACTCCGAGTACAGCGGCAGCGGCACTCCTTCGATGGAGTGAAGAAAGCCCTCAGAGACCAGGGGGTGAAGTACATGATGCTCTTCCCGGCTAGACTCAAAATCATCGATGGAGGGAAAGTGTACTTCTTCGAGAGGCCAGCGACTGGCCTGAGGGTTGGCGGACTGTTGGTCGGAAGGGCGGCCCGCACCGCCCTGAGTCCCACCAAGGCGGAGAGGACACTGAGTTCGAGGGTGGACGGGCAACCGGCAGCCAGAGACAGGAACGGCGGACAAATAATTAACTTGGGGACAATTCGAGCATGACTGTGGCACGAGCTCTATTATGTACTTTGGGGGGTTGGGGGCCGGTGATCTTTGCATCAGACCTTGCCCTTGCATGATTTGTGACCTCAGACCATCTCCTCAATGACTACCGGGAGCGGGAGTGTCGGATTGGCCTGGTATCTGGGATGCTAACCTAATGTACGTAGTATGGGCATGTGGCATTCGTTAATTGATGTATGATTCTTCCAGCCAACTGCAAGTTCATGGTTCCTCACAAATGTTAGTTTTTGCATTGATGGGGCGACAGGCACTCTGCAAGTTTGAAGGGTGGGAGGTTGGGGACTCACATAGCAGGGCGGCAGGGAGGGGGGAGTTGGGTTGTTGGGTTTTCTTAATTCAGGGGATGGGGAGTTCACTCAAGACCATGTTATTCATCAAGGTTTGGGGATACACTTCGGGGACGCAGGGGGGACGAGGGCGTATCCGATGGGGTTGAAAATCTGCTAGTGGTACTGGGCGATCCGGCTAAGCTACGGGTGTGGACCTGGAACGTGAATGGGCTAGGCAACAAAATTAAGTGTACACTAGTATTGCAGCACCTTAAAAGACACGTCCCAGATGTAGTCCTGCTCCAAGAGACACACTTGAAGGGGAGTAGATGTAGGGCCCTGGACTGATTCGGCTTCAAGATGGTGGCCCATTCTGGGTTTACCTCTGGATCACGTGGGTGGGAATCCTGGTACGCAACACCTTGCCCTTAGTTATCTCTGGCACGTGGGCAGATGAGGCGGGCTGCCTTGTGGCAGCTGCGGGCAGATGGGAAGGGCGCATTCTGGTGTTCTGTTCCTGTTACCTACCTCCCAGTCTCCACTCCACGAGTCTACCAAAATTGAGTTCCTTTCTGGTGGGTCTACCCAAGGGCATACTTCTTCTCGGGGGAGACACGAACGCAGTTATAAACCCGGAAGTGGACCGGTCCAGCTCGCAGATGAGCAGGCAGGGGGACCGAGTCCTGGCAGACTTTGCTACGGCCCTGGGACTATGTGACCTGTGGCGGACGCATAACCCTACGCTCAGACAATACTCATATTATTCAGCACGACATGGATCCTTTTCTAGGATTGATCACCTTTTCACTCGTACTGACCATGTGGGGGGCTTCTCTGAGACTGCATTCATGGCACGGGGGATATCAGATCATTCCCCCGTCTGTGTCACCCTTAGTGGTCCAATGCTTAATAGGGCGGCATACCCGAGGATAGACACCTGGCGCCTTAGGGACCCGGTCATGGGGGAGAAACTCAGAGAGGGATCTAAGCTGTTTTTGTAAGAAAATCAGGGCTCAGTGGAATCCCAAATCATGCTGTGGGAGGCTTATAAGACTGTGCTATGGGGGTTGGCTCAGGCATTGATAGGGGCGCAAAAAAAGGAGGAATCTCTCCAGATCTGGCAGCTAGAGGGCGAGATCCAGCAACTGGAAAGTGATAGTGAGATTGCCTCCTCGGTGGACCTTCGCCACAGACTGACGCTAAAACAGAGGGATCTAAGGGCCTTAGCCGAGGGGGAAGCACGGGCCTATGCCTTGGCCACACAACATTACATCTACGACGCGGGAGACAAGGCCTTGAGGTTGCTGGCGTGGCTGGAGCATCGGGATAGGGACCGCTCATGGGTGTCAGGATTTAGAGATGCATTTGGTTCACTTCGCTCTACTAGCGAGAAATAGCAGAAACGTTCGCAACATATTTTGAAAGGATGTATTCTCCAGTATGCAGCAGGTCACAGAACAACTGCGCGGAATTCCTGCGCGATTTTGCCCTGCCCACGCTGTCTGTTGATATGCGTGACAGGCTTGACGCAGACTTTACCGAGGAAGAACTCGGGAAGGCTCTAAACTCCCTGCAATCGGGGAAAGCGTCCGGGCCAAACGGGCTCCCGGTGAAGATCTATAAAAGGCAAGCGTCGATTGTGACTGCCCCCTTCTCAGAATGTTCATTGAGGCGCGCGAGTCCGGGAGACTCCCTCCTGACCAGAGGGAAGCGACGATTGTAGTAATTCACAAGACAGGGAAGCCGGCGGACTAGTGCACTTCATACCGCCCCATATCTCTAATTAACATGGAAGCCAAAGTCTTGGCTAAAGCCCTAGCGGATAGATTGCTGTCTGTTATAACGGAACTAGTGCACGTCGACCAATCCGGGTTTATGCCCCGTAGAAGCACACGCCATAATCTACGGCGACTATACGGGGTGCTGGACATGACCGAAGATGCTGGGGATACTCAAACGGCATTGATGTCGCTTGATGCCTCGATGGCATTCGATAGCATCGAATGGCCGTATCTGTTCATGGTCCTTCAAAGACTGGGCTTTGGCCCCATCTTCTGCAGTTGGGTACGACTTCTGTATGAACAACCCACGGCCAGGGTGAGGGTCAATGGGGCTCTATCGAGAGCTTTCTCCTTGCAGAGAGGTACCAGGCAGGGTTGCCCTCTATCTCCCCTCCTCTTTGCTTTAGCCCTGGAACCATTAGCCTACTGGATCAGGAGGGACCCCGCGATTTGGGGATTGGCGGCGACAGGGGAATGGGAAGAGCATATCTCCCTCTATGCCGACGATATAGTCCTGTACCTGGCGAGACCGTACCATTCTATTGCTCAGGTGCTACACCTCTTTGAGCTGTTCGGCAGCTACTCCGGGTATACTATTAATTGGTCCAAATCAGTGATTGTCCCGCTGTCTGGCCCCCCTCCTCGGGTCCCTTCTCGGTGCTCAGCCCCAGTAGTGACCGAGGGCTTCAAATACTTAGGAATCTATATTACGAAGGACAAGAAGACTTTCTTCGAAAGGAATCTCGAACCTCAGTTGGCCAGACTATGCACTGACGTTAGTCACTGGTGCTTTCTTTCACTCACGCTCCTGGGCAGGGCGGCTTTATTTAAAATGCTCACACTACCGAAACTCCTATACATTCTACAGAATAAACCCTACCCGGTCTCTCCGAGTGTGTTCAAACGAATATCACAGGAATTACGCACCTTGCTGTGGGACGGAGGGTCCCCTAGAATCGCGTTACATAAGCTACAAAGGGGTGTATATGATGGGGGCCTGGCGCTACCAGACGTCAAATCATTTTACTGGGTTTCGCAGCTCCAAGTGGTTAATGACTGGGTCTATGCAGATAGTAGCGAACCCGCATATAGAGTAGAGAGGATGGTTATGCCCGGGGGCAGTTGCGAACCCCTCCTTTACGCACGGAGGTTACAGAGGGGGTGGCCAAAACATACTAGAGTAGTGTTGCAGTGCTGGAGAGAGGCCAAATAACTTCTAGGCTGGGCAAATACATTAACCGGGAGAACCCCACTGTGGATTGGTGAGCATCTGCGGGAGGTTTCGGCTTTGACAGGGTTTAAGGGGTGGAAGTTAATCGGCATTGAATACTTAGGTGACATCTGGAAAGGGGATTCCCCTCACTCCTTTGAATACCTTCAAAAAGAATATAACCTACACCAGTCGTAACAACATCGTCATATACGACTCCTACACACCCTTAGGTCACACATACCAGGTGACACGTCCATTCCGGAGTACTCCCCAATGGAAGACAGGTTGCTACTAGACCCCATATTGGCAAAACCCAAGTCCACGATCTATCGTAAACTAATAAACAACCTACCCGACCCCCTGACCGCGCTTCGGGCAACCTGGGCCAAAGATCTTGGAGAAATTGATGATGAGGACTGGCAGGACGCGATATAGAGTCCTACGGAAATCGCGATCCGTTCGAGATTCCGGCTGGTGCAGCTGAAAATCCTTCACCATACATACTACCCCCGAACGCATCTTTTTACATGGGGCAAAAGTCGCTCGGTACAATGCCTGAGGGGTTGTCAACAGGAATGCATGTTTTTCCACATATTGTGGGAATGCCCAGAGATCATCCCCTTCTGGACGAGGGTCACTGATGTAATGTCTAGAGTGGTGGGGGAGACGGTTCCGTTGGAACCCAAGTGACTTCTACTAATGATTTAAGGGGACTCTGACTGGTCCAGGTACGTGGAAATATGGTTAGCTCTGGCAGCGGGAGTAGCGAAACGAAATATTGCTTGGGGATGGGGGGCGCAGTCACCCCCACAAAGGGAGGAATGGGAGCGGGACCTTGATTGGTGCCAGAGGGCCGAAGAAATTGTATATAAAAGCAGAGGGTGCACCAAGAAATGGAAGAAAGTGTGGGGGCCCTGGCGGAAGTACAGAGAATCGGGGCGAACTCGGAGGAGTCAGAGGAATGAAAATGTTTGACAGTCCTTGCTGTTCCCAATTACTGACGATATGGTCCACTATTGTGATATCTCCAAATGTACTTCATGGATATTGTATTGTACTGAATGGTCTCTTGAGCATTGTTAATAAAAAAGATTTACACAAAAAAAAACAATGCCAATTTGCTGGATTTGGGCTGCCAATTTGTGGAACTCCCTGCCAAGCAACATCCGTCACATTGATTCAGAGCCTCTTTTTAGGAAAGCAGTTAAGACCTGGCTCTTTAGGGCAGAGTAGTGGTTTAGGGTCTCTGCTTTGAGCTTTTTGTCGGCTTACTGCCTACTGCTAGAGCGCCGGGACACCTCTGTTTGAGGTAGCTGTTTTGCGCTTTATAAATGTCGGTATTATGGGGGGGAGCTAGAGAGCCCGGAGCACGATGGCCGCACTCTAGTGAGGCTCTGCTGGCCGGGCCCACAATCTTTTAAATATCTGCGTATCCATAGCCCATCGGACCCCCAAACTGACGGTGTTTAACTGACAACGCGGAGAGGGACCCACTTGTCTGCAGCAGTGGGGTGCAGAGGCATTGCTAGCCTCGCATTCCGCCTGGTGATTTCTCAGGGACTACGGCCTCGAGGGTGCCTAAGATGGCGGCGTAACGACTCCGCAACTCAGCGAAGACCAAGACGCACCGGGCTGTCACTGGTGCAGCAGACAACGCTGTCTGGAACCTGTGAGGCGGTGAATAGCGTGCACTTAATGCGGGCGTGAATCGGCGCCGCTGTGAAGCGCCGGGTACACCGGAGTGTGACCGGCCTGAAAAGCGAGTCGTGCCTGGTGCGGACCGTGATGCGCCTTGACCCCCAGTAACGTAAAGCAAGTGGCTGGCTATCGCGGCTGGGTGCTCCGCACTGGTAGCCGCGGAGCCCCATGCTGCTGCTGCGGTGTAGTTGGGGATGACACCATGACCTCATAGAGCGCTGCTAAGAGTGAGGCCTGAAGGTGTGTCGGTCCCGGTGCCACGTGAGAGGGCTGGGCGTGGAGGAACGAGGGACTGAGCTATAAGGGATTCCTCGCGACGACAACAAGTGAGTACCAGATGGACCACTAGACTTTGCTGTGTGTGCGGCGGTGCTCGGTGCTGGGAAAGTCCTGCCTGCGGACATAACGGATGTACAGGATCCAGCTGGGAAGCGCTAGTGTGGAGCCTGGAGCTCGTGGGGGCCCGTCTGACAACGCTGTGCTAAGGAGCCTTTATACCCTCAACATAGAGCGCACAGGAGCAGAGCGCTCATAGATCCTAGCAGCGGTGCAAAATTAGCGTGCTACAGCTGTGTGGGGCGCATACTTTGCAAGGTTACGAGACAGAGTGGTCCTGAAACAGACGCCGGCAAAGACAAAAATAAACAAAAATAAAAAAAATAATAATAAAAAAATAAAAATAAAGCGGCAGCCGGGCTGGCAAGAGCAGATCAGGCACTGGTTTCTAATCACAGCGTGAAAGGCATAGCGGACTGCCATCTTGCAGTGCTTTGCATTGTTGTTACTGCCTCCACACGGAGGCCTTGGGCCTGCAATCGTTCTCTTGGCCCTGCGTGTGACCCCTGTGGGCACAAGAGTGAGCATAGTGCGGCGCACAGGAAGCGGAGACCCCACGGATGGTGTGAGACGTGTGCACGCCGGTCCGTCTTGCGTGTTGGAACCTGACTGCGTAGGACTGCGGGGCTGCAGGAGTTATCAAGCAGCTGGGAAAAACGAGTGTAGCGCTTGGAACTGCGACGTAGGAGCTATACATACTGATGGAGCAGGGTAAATAAAATAATTTGTACCCCCCCCTTGGAAAATTAATGAGCTTTAATAAATTAACGATACTAATTGTTTGATGGAGCATGAGATAATCAACAAATGCACCTTTACTAAACACTACATAAGGGTAACCCGCAATTTGTGCAAAATCTAAATTATTTACAATTGTGAAGTCGATAACACTAATATTGTGATTTGCATACTAATTAGAGTAAAATCACATGATTTATGCTATGTAGTAGATTTGTATTGTGGCAAAGAATGCAGATGGTAAGTAAAATAGCTTTAAATGTCGCTTCTGCTAGGTAACACCTAACATCGGTCTTTAGAATGGCGGGTGGTAAACAGAAAGGCTTATTTTCTTTGTTTTAATTTTGGTTGTGTTTGTTCTTATGATAGTTCGTACGGGCCTGTTAGGCCATGCTGCGAAAATGGCTGCCGAGACAGATGAGGTCACGTGAAAAGTCAAAGATGGCCTCTAAGCGGAAGAAATAGAGGAGCTGAACCACGTGGGTACGGCCCGTGCACGGAGTGAGAGATGTCAAGGTCACATTGACCTGCCATAAGGAGGGTGCCAAGAAAGACTCAGCACGCATTCATGGGAATGAAAGAGAAAGTACTGAGCGACAATGGACTAACTCAATTGTGACCATTAGGTTTGCAACAAAATGAATGGACAAATTGGACTGCTTTTACCCAAAGGTCATGAGAATCATTATACTCTTAACTGTCCCCAAAACCAGTTTGAACAAGGAAGGCGATGAGGTGATTGTCACCACCCCGAAAATGGACCAATTAGCGTGATTCTTGCCCCTAAGGATTGCAACATTTTGTGTAGTAAGCTAGAAGTAGGGTATAAGAGGGACTACTCTTATGTGGGAGGGGCTGCTTCTATAGGCTGCTTCTTTGGGTTGCCTTTTTGCTGCTGCTGTGGCCGCTGCTACTGATGCTACTGCTGCCGTTGGTATTTCTTGCCATACCATTTTTCTACTTTCCATTTTTCCACCTCAAATATTACGAGAGGACTTTGTCATTTTTGGACTTCGAACTTGACTGGAGAAGGAACAAGACCGTTGCGGGAAATCTGTACCGGAGGTCCGGTCGAGGAGGCCTTTAGCAGGGACAGTCAGTCAGTTTGGGAGTCTATTCTGTGAACTACGGTTTATCTTCTTTTTGGTGAATCATTCCTAACTGCATCTAAATGGGTAATGCATAATTTCAATTCTTTATTAGAAACTTTTCATATAAATGTCATCAATGTATTAAAGTGATTAATAAACTAAGAATCTCAGCCGTGCAATTGAGAAATTAGATAAAATTTCATTCTAATTAAAATGAGTCTGTGGTTCTTTAGTTCATTGATAAGTTTAAAGTTTAAGAGGTTTTAAAGTGATTGAGCTGGTCTTAATCACCATCAACTTATTCTACTAGTTGGTCCATCGACCAAAGAGCGGAATAACTTGGTGTTTGGAACCGACAGGATCAAAAGCTAATGTATATGATGTCTGAAGTATTATTCTGTCAGATTTAACAAGGTATCCCGTTCCTCCAGCAACACATTTCTCCTAGGTGTGTAATCCAGTGAACGAATGAATGTATAATATGCGGTGTTATGGGCCCCACCGTCATATGGTTTAATAGATGTGAATGATTTACCTGGATTCGTGTCCTCAGGAGAAATTTATATTAGCCGCGCTGGATCAGATTTCTTGGTAGCAGAGTTATGGTTACTATAGATTAGTTTGGTGATTATTGATCATTGATTTATTAACTATTCATGTCTAACACTTTGTGTCGAATTGTATTATGTTACATGTAAGTCGAAACTTTGAAGCTTCCGGGAAGTAGGAAGTGGACACGTGTGGCAAGTGAAGTCACACGGAATTGTGCATTGTCTGATTTTTCAAAATTGGTGATAACACAGGATTGTGTTATGATAGGGACATTTCCTGTATAAAAACGCGTATGAGTGAAATAGCAACAGGTTTTCTTGTGAAACTCTGGCCTTAATTCTCAGGAGCAGTGTAGTCTCCACATGTGTTTTATCCCCAGAGAAACGGGTTTACCCCTTGCTTGAGAGAAGGGTAAGGTAGAGAGAAGTGCTACACTTATCGAACGAAACAGTATTCTTGCAAGATAGAGCTAACTATTTCTTTTGTTTAGCGAAAACAGACAATGGTAATGTGTTTTACGTTGTAACTAATAAAATTCAGTCGAGAAAAGAAGGTAAGAAAACTGCCGATAATTATTGTAAAGGAGGGGTCAGAAAAGACAGGAGTAGTACTGACGTCAACAAAGACCGCGCTGGTATTGGCCAGTTGTTGTGAAAACGAAGAGCTTCCTGATTGATGCGTTGGTGTGAAGACGCGCTGGTATTGGCCAGTTGAGAGTGACGTAGAGTTTTCGGATTGGTGCGTTGGTGTGAGACGCGCTAGGATAGGTCCGAATAGCCAAACAGTAGAAGGAACAGAGTAGTGAAAAATGTTGTGAGTTTGTTGGAGAGAAAGAATCATGCAATATGGCTTATTATGAGTATGGTAGAGAGAAACCGTCATGGATGGCGAAGATTAAAACATTTTCCAAGAAGGACAAAAAGGTAGTGACTCGGGAAGGAGAAGTACTTCCTCCGCCGAAAACGCCAGCTTCTCATATGATGTTGAAATATGGTTATCATACTTGCATTTGGTTGGAAAATTGGACAAAATATACTCAGAACGATGGAGTATTGGCGTTTCCAGAAAACGGTTCGTGTAGCACAGCTGTACTTCGAAATTTGAGAGAGAAAATGATGAAACTTGAACCGAGACCTAGACCAACACAGTTTGAAGCGTTAGGTGAATGGGAAGATGAGATGTATGAAAGAGAAAGACACAGAGGTGCAAAGAATTATAGTTTAGTTCATGGAAGAGTATGGGGAGTGAATCATGAAGACAGGATGAGACGATGGCGGTATGCTAATATGACGGATGGTTTGTTTCCTGTTAGAACAGTTGAAGAAGTTACAGGGAGAAAGTGTACGGAAAAAAAGAAACATGCAGTAACAGAGAGGTATGGGTATGGAGGTATGGGTATGGAGGTAGTGATACAGAGGATGAGTTGCTGGAAGACATTTTAAATAGAAAACCACCTCCATATCAACAGAATTCTGCGGTGGTGACTCCAAATGCACCACGAATGGAAACTGTGAGAAATCAAAGCCCTGAACGAAATTATGAAATAAATAGATCTTATGAAAAATCAGAAACTCCACAGAATGCGAAGCCTGATAGTGGTAATACAGCTGAATTAGCAAGAACCACAAGAGAATTGACTGAGAAGATAAGAGAATTAACTATGAACATGGAAGCTGTGACTGTGCCAGTGCCAATAGAACCAGTAATACCGGTATTTGAAAACCAACGAATAGATGAGCATTCCTTGACAATTCCAATGAACTCGAATATGCAAAGAATGAGAGAAACTAGAGAGACAAGAGATCTGGTTGGCTCATATAGATCGAGTCCACCTTCAAATTTGACGGTTAATGAGAGTCAGATAAATAGGATTCCTATGGGAACCGAGTCAGCAACTGAGACCCCAGAGAGAAGTACAAATTGGATAGAAATAAATAGTACCCCTGTGGGTCCGACTCCAGAAGAATTAAATGAGTGGATGAGGAATTTACAGAAGAAAGATGCAGAACCGCAACCGTTGGATGTAATCAGACTAAAGATAGACATGGAAGAGTTAATTCTAGGGACTATTGGTACAGATAGATTGAAATCCTATCAAGATGACGAACTCATGTTCATGTGTAAGAGTGTTACTTGGAGAGCTAGGAATTTGCATGAAAAATTGGAAGAAACTGCAAATGAACTAGGAGTAGAATTTGGAAAAATAAGAGGATTGCAGAAACTGTATAGGGTAGACTTTAGCGAAAAGGATATAGAAAATCTGAACACATCAGGACGATTGACCCAGATAAAATAACTGATTGTGTTATTGAGAAAATGAGGAGATGTGGACAGATAGAGGAGCAGGTGTATAAGAAGAAAGTAGGGAACGACCGATAAAGCATCATTGGTTTTTCTGGTAAAGGAAAAGGAACCAATAGCACTGGAATATCCAATGAGGGAAACTCCAGGAGGTAGCTATGTACACGTTCCATGGTCCAGATAAGATATATTGTCATTTACAAATGACTTCCCAAGATTGAGAGAGAAACCTGTAGAATGGTATAGACAGGTGGAAAGATTTGTCAAAGTTTCAAAGGTGTTGTGGGAAGATCTGGATGGATTGTTTGAAATTGTAGTGCCAGCAGATTTATGGACAGAATGTAAGATTACAATTGATTGGCCAAAGGAAGAATATCCAAGAGATGCAAAAACTGGAGCCTCAGGTCCAGAAGTAATGAGAAAGTACGAACAAGCTGTCACGTTTTTGAAAAATAAGATTCCACCGAAAGAGACAGATTGGGTAAAGATTGATAGAACAACTCAGGAAAGTAAGGAATCTGTACATGCCTGTTATGAAAGGTTGCTTTTGGCTTTCAAACAGTATAGTAGTTATGAGACTTTGAGTGAAAAGGACATGAGTCATTTTGTATATAGATTTGTATATGGATTGAAGCCTGAAATAAGTGAAATGATTAAGCAGCATATGTTGTGTTGGCAGAATAGCACTGTAGATGAGGTATTAAGGTATGCAAAATATTGTAGTGATGATATTGAGTGTAGACAGCGCAAACTAAAAGAAAAGGCGATGTGGGCACAAGTAAAAGTTGCAGAAAAACAAGAAGCTCAAATGAATAATCAGTCTGGTGATGCAGGACAGACTAAATCCAAACCGATTATAGGTAAGGGAAAAGGTCAAATGAGTATAGTAGAGGCTAAAAAGAAATGGCCATGCCATAATTGCGGAAAGTTAGGGCATTGGAGAAACAAGTGTAAATTTCCTCCAAAAGCTAATATGGAAAATCAACCATTAAATCCACAGGTGCAGAATGAGGTGAGTTACCAACAGCTGCAACAACCGCAGGTAGTTACTCAACAGAGTCAGGTGCCACAACCACCTCTTCCAAAGAGTGTAAACCCCCAGAGATACAGTGCAGAGGCAGGATTCTACAGAGGAGAGCAGGTAACCAAATTGCCGTGCGCAGCTGCAGTGTCGCAGTATTGGTTACGGCAGGATGGAAATGAATCGGATGAAAGTTTATGACGGTGCCTAGGAGAGGAAGAAGAGTGCGTGCTTGGCGCAACTCTAGAGGTAGATCAGTCAGGTCCATTTGTGGATGGAGAAGTGAATGGTGTAAATGTTACATTCCTTGTGGACACTGGAGCTACCCGTTCTACTGTTAGATCAGTGGAAATTCCAAACCTTCCTCTCTCAGGGGAATATATCCAAGTTGTAGGTGTTTTAAACCAACAGATCAAAGCGCCTCTTACCAAACCAGTAGAGGTGAAAGTTGTACCATTCAAAGAGATGCATCGGTTTGTGGTATGTGATTGCAGTCCTGTAAATTTGCTAGGACGCGATCTGCTTTGTAAATTGATTGTACCATCTATTGTACCCCGAATGGTATTGCTTTCCAGACACCAGATGAAGATGTCCTGTATAAAATGACAATGGCAGAACCAGAACCAGGAGTAAATGACATGTTTCCTGTGTTTGATGCAGAGAAAATCCCAATTGAATTGAAAGGAATAGTCAGATCTGATGTATGAGATTTCACAGGCGAAGATATTGGGTTAATGAGAGGAGTAGACCCTGTAAAAATGACTGTAAGAGAGGGAACAAATTACCCAAATACTCCACAGTACAAATTAATGCCAGAAATTATTGAAGGAATAACACCTGTAGTTAATAAATTGATCGAAGAAGGAATTTTGAAAGAATTAATGAGTAGCCCATGTAATTCACCTATAATGGGATTGAAAAAGCCGAATGGGACATATAGAATAGTGCAGGATTTGAGGAAGGTAAATAAAATCGTTATTCCTTGTTGTCCAATTGTACCAAACCCCGCAGTAATACTGTATCAGATTCCACATGATGCAGAATGGTACACAGTTATTGATTTGTGCCATGCATTTTTCTCTATTCCGTTACACCCAGACAGCCAGCCATTATTTGCGTTCCGGTTCGGAGAGCGTATTTTGGCATGGTGCCGAATTCCTCAAGGGTATACAGAAAGTCCCTCAATCTTTAATCAGATCCTAAAGAAATCATTGGAAGATTTAAAAATGCCTGAAAAATCTGTGATGGTCCAATATATTGATGACCTATTGGTGGCATCAAAGACCAAAGAAGCATGTGTTACGGACACAATTGCTTTACTGAATCATTTGGCAGAAGGAGGGCACAAAGTGTCCCTGTCGAAAATGCAATTTTGTCAGCAGGAGGTACAATACCTAGGTCATAAGATTGAGAAAGGGATGCGAAAGGTAACAACAGAAAGAATAAGGATTATCCAAGGAATGAGAGCCCCGATGACACAGAGAGAGGTGAGAATGTTCCTTGGAATGGTTGGATATTGCCGACAGTGGATAAGTGGATTTTCATTAATTGCAAAACCTTTACAGCGATTGACAAAAAGAGATGTCAGAGATCCGATTGAGTTGAATGAGGAAGAGATGAAGGCTTTCAAAGTACTGAAAACAAAGTTGTGTGAGGCACCGGCATTGGGAATGCCCGATTATGAAAAGGAATTTGAGCTGTATTGCAGTGAAAGAGATGGATGTGCACTTTCAGTGTTAGTGCAAAGGCATGGAAAAATGAAAAGACCAATTGCTTATTTTTCAGCTGTTTTAGACCCCGTAGCAAAGGCATTGCCTGGATGTCTGAAAGCAGTAGCTGCTACTTGTGTGAGTCTGGAACAGAGTGAAGGCATTGTGATGGGATATCCACTGAGAGTATATGTTTCACACTCTGTTGAAATTCTTCTGACTAGAACCAAATCCCAATTCATGACACATAGTCGGCTGACTAGGTACGAAAAAGTGATTTTGAGTGCAGACAATGTAACCATTGATAGATGCACAAGTGTGAATCCTTCAACTTCACTGCCAGATGAAGAAAATGTAGGTGTCAATGATGAAGATGATCATAAGTGTCTGGATGTGCTTGAATTTTGCACAAAGCCTCGCCCAGATATTAAAGATGAGCCCTTAAAAGAATCGGATTATGTGATGTTTGTGGACGGGTCATGTCTGAGAACAAGTGAAGGAGTTTTAAGTGCTGCGTATGCTGTGTGTACAGTAGCAGCTATAATGGAAGCATCTTGTTTAAGAGGGATACGTTAAGCCCAAGTGACTGAACTGATTGCTCTGATTCAGGCATGCAAATTGGGAAAGAACGTCCAAATTACGGTGATCACAGATAGCCAGTATGGCTTCGGAGTGGTCCACGAATTTGGACAGATCTGGTCCCATAGAGGTTTCTTGACGTCTGCAGGAACTCCTATTAGGAACGGTGAGTTTGTGAAGAAATTGCTTGAGGCGATACAGCTGCCTAAACAGATTGCAGTGGTAAAGTGCGCTGCACACAAAATTGGAACTGACTATATTACAGTGGGAAATCAATACGCAGATGAAATAGCTCAATATTGTGCCAGAAATATGGTCTCGCTGAATAGGAGGAGAGAAAAAGAGAATGTTTCATGTCCCTTGCTGTTTACTAACATGGTTGAAACCTGGGATGAGGTAAGGCAATTGCAGGAAGAAGCAAATGAAGAGGAGAAAGATGGTTGAATAAAAGCAGGTTGCAGACAAAGAGAAGAAGATGACGTTTGGCTTTATAGAGATGAAAGACCAGTTATGCCTGATAGCATGATTTCAAATATGGCACGGATGTACCATGGACAAGCTCACATTGGTAGGGATGCCATGATCAGACTTTTCAGACAGACTTGGTACAACCCAAAATTTAGAGCTATAGCTGAGAGTCTCTGTCAAAGATGTCTTACATGCCAACAGATAAATACAGGAAGGAAAACAGTAGTGAGTTTGGGAACAATAGGACGTGAAGGAGGTCCTTTTACCAGAATGCAATTAGATTTTATTGAAATGCCCCCGAGCAATAGATTGAAATATGTCCTTGTGGTCGTTTGTTTGTTTTCTCGTTGGGTGGAAGCCTATCCGACAAGGAGAAATGATGGAGTTACTGTGGCTAAACTCCTACTGAGAGAATTCATTCCGAGATATGGTTTTCCAGTAACGATCGAAACAGATAGAGGAACACTTTTCCAAAATGAACTAATCCAGTTGATATGTGAAGCACTTGACATACAACAGATATTGCACTGTGCCTACAGACCAGAGGCTTCTGGAGTGGTAGAGCAAGTAAATGGAACAATAAAGAATAGGCTAGGGAAAATGTGTCAAGCCACAGGACTCAAGTGGCCAGATGCCCTGCCATTGGTGCTGATGACTATCAGAAGCATACCTGACAGAAAAACAGGTCTGAGTCCTCATGAAATAATCATGTGACGAGCAATGAGACAAGTACATGTACCTGTCAACAAACTGCTGACTATAACTGATGATCTCGTATTGGACTATTGCAAAGGATTGGCTGATGTGGTACATTCTGTGTTTCATCCGTTTGGACCGGATGCGACCACTCTTGAAAGAAAACCAGCTCATGATTTGAGTCCAGGAGACTGGGTCCATATAAAAGTTCACAGAAGAAGAAACTGTTTGGTTCCTCGCTGGGATAAGCCACGTCAAGTGATCCTGGTGACAACGACTGCTGTAAAATGTGCAGGTGTCAAAAATTGGGTTCATGCCAGTCATACCATCAGAGTTCCAGATCCTGAAGCTCGACCTGTAAGTCGACATCTGGAGATATCTGATACCAGCTCAGCATCCGAAGCAGAACCTGAAACAATCAGAATTCCAGATCCTGAAGCTCGACCTGTAAGTTGACATCTGGAAGAGCCAGGTACAAGTTTGACATCTGAAGAAGAACCTGAAATGATCAGAGTTCCAGATCTTGAAGCTCGACCTGTAAGTCGACATCTGGAAATATCGGATACCAGTTCAGAATCTGAAACAGACCAACCTGAATCTGATGAAAGACAAAAGAGAAAAACAAAAACTGACATTATAAAAGAAGAAACTGAACCAAAAGACAGTGACAGCGAACAACCAAGTACAAGTTATGGAAGAATTCCTCCAGAGATAGTTGAGTTAACTGAGGGAGATTAGATTCAGACAGAGAGATAGGGGAAGAAGCGGAAGAAACCCGAGGAGTAGTAGGGACAGACCAACAAATAGAAGAAACACAGGGAAATTTAGATTCAGATAGAAAGATTAAAACAAATGCGGAAGACAACCGAGGAGGGATAGAATCAAATGTCCTGGCAGAAGAGACACAAGAAGGTTCAGATTCAGACAACGAAACTGAGATCATAAGGTTCAAGGTTAGAGGAAGTGAAGTAAGGTCTGAGATGGAATCAGAAGAAAGTGAAGAAGAAAGAAAGCAAAGACTAGGACCAAGAAAGAGAACTTGGAGAGCTGAACGAGAGGAAGAGGAAAACGAACTAAAAAGGCCAAGAAAAGGAGACAATTGGCCCCACAAAGTTAAAAGACTGAGGTATAAGATAATAAATTTGAACAGAGATGATGCGGAACAAGTAAATGAAATAACCAGTCAAACGGGACAAGGAAAACAAAGTGGAAAACAATTACAGAAAACAAAAAGAGTGAAGAGACCTAACTTGAAATATAAGTCACCTGAGTGGCTATACATCGCATTGACCGACATTAAAGAAGAAGATAACAGTCACGAAAGCCCAGACGAAAGCTGTAAACCAATGGGTGAAAGTGAATTGCACCAAAACTAAAAAGACAAAGAAAGAAACCCGGACTGGACACAAAAAAACGAACAAGACAAGAAAAAGTTCTGAAAAGAGCTGAAGAAAGCACCGAAATGAGACAAAGTAAAGGATAGAGTGGCTGAAAAGTCATTCGGAGGTGTTGTGACACATTTTCTGTATATATATATATATATATATATATATATATATATATATATATATATATATATATATATATGTCTCCAAACTCCTCCAACCTCCGTTCCCAAACACGACTTCAGCAAGGGAATCGGCGAAAGATCACAGCACCACGCACAGAAGGTATATCTTCAGTGATTATTTATTAACCCATTAAAACCAAGTGCATAAACAAAACGGTAGAGGACGGTCTACGCGTTTCGGCTCCCAGCCTTCTACTGGACCATAGAGTCCTGGCGCCTAGAAAGTCTCTTTTAAAGTGCCAGTGCAATTTTACATTTCTTTTTTCTTTTTCGTTTTCATTAAAAGAAAGACTAGGCTATACACAATCCTTAAAGGGTACAATTTTTTAACAATTGATTATTAATTTGGCTGATTTCAAGAAGAAATGGTTTACAAAAGTTTATACAATTAAAACCAAAGTTTTAAAGTGTATGTGTGCAAGTGTGCAAATCGAGCAGAGAGTTTTAAAAGAAGGTGTCATTTAAAACCACAAATGGGATTGATCATGCTATTTCATGTTTGCATTCATAATGGAGTAAAAGCAACTAAATATTCGTGAAGTACATAAATGCAATGCATTCATTATAGGCAGAATAAAGTCCATTTTCATTATCAATTGATCAGTGCATAGGGGAATTTTTTTATTTTTTTTTGGACACAAAAAACCGAACAAGACAAGAAAGAGTTCTGAAAAGAGCTGAAGAAAGCACCGAAACGAGACAAAGTAAAGGATAGAGTGGCTAAAAATTCATTCTGAGGTGTGGTGACACATTTTCTGTATATATATATATATATATATATATATATATATATATTCACTGAAAAAACCATAGGTTTCAGGGGCGTTATAGTTAGTTAGACATTTCACTCGTACAAAACCATAGAAATTCCCCCGTTATAGTTAGTTCAGCTAACTATAACTCGCGCGCCCGCAATGCACTGCTGATGACGTCACATATTACATCACTCATGACATGGTCAGTGACATCACTCATGACATCACTGATGACATCTCAAATGACATCTCAAATGACATCACTGATGACATCACTGATGACATCATCCTTGTGATAGAGTGGCAGACCTCCTCTCACCCTAATATAACCTTTGATACACACACTCAAAAATACAAACTAACATTTTCAAAACAATGGACATACCAATACCAGTTACAACACACCTATTCATTAATTCCAAGATCTACACACACATCCACTCATTCACCAACAGTCCCTATACAGTCACTCATACATGTACTCACTCATCATATGTACTCATACACCTATACATCCTGTTACACACCGCCACTCATCCATAGAGTTACTCACACACATAGTCACACATGCAAACAAAGTATCAAACATCCATTTACTTGCATATACAGTTATACACACACTACCACACTTACTTCTACAGAAACTTACACATACTTACTCTCTTAAACAATCACTTATAGAAACACCTACTTATTTGTACAGGAACTCTTCCAATGTCTCACTCTCACATATACTCACTTATATACACCAATACTCACATATACTAGTTTAAAACATATGTAGTTACTCATAAAGACACTATTGAGACAGTCATTCACTCACTAACACACCCATACACATACTCATCCACCTATACAGTCCTGCACACATGCTGTCTTCAACACATACAAACAGTGAGTCACTCATTCATGCATCTATGCACTAAGTAATACCCCCACCGAACCATACAGACACTCAGACACTCATACTGATACTCAAAAAACCAACTAATAACCCATATAGACACTCATGTAGCTACTCACCAACCCATGCAGCCACTTATACACAAAGTGAGAGACTGATACAGATATTTTCATATTTAAACATTACTCACTAACCCATGTATTCACTAAGATACACTTAGGGGCCGATTCCGATTCGGGCAGGAAATCTCTCTGACCGAGCCGGACCCGGAGAGATTTCCGACCAAATCGGACCCTAGCAGTCCGACCGAACGAGTACGATGCGTTCGCATGCTATAGGACTCGATTCGGTCGGACTCCCATTGAAGTCAATGGGAGCCGGTCGTACAACGCGTACGCGGGCTCCCATTGACTCAATGGGTGCGAGGCAAACAAGGTCGCCCCCTATAGCGGGTACGCGTCGAAGCGGGTTGCGCCGTACACGCACAGGTAGGGGGGACCCATGGGTCCCCCCTGTGTGCGACTCGCGTGGCTAGGCGTACAGGGGGGTCCGACACGGACCCCCAAAGTGCGGCTCCGACTGCTCTTTCGAGCCGGATGGCGCGAGTCGGTCGGACTGCTCGCGGCGCGCATCGTACTTACCCGGCCGGGGAACGTCTCCATTGCGCAGTGCGAGTCGTGTCCGTGCGAGTCGGTCGGAGCGGTTGGGTCCCGCGAACGAGTCGGTCGGCGATTTCGCGTACGTTCGCATCGTACTCGCTCGCCCGGACGCACGTCCGACTCGGTCGGTAACAGGGCGTCCGAATCGGATCCGGTAAAGACGAATCCAATTCGGAGCCCTACCGGCCGAGATCGGAATCGACCCCTTAGTCAGTTATACAATCAATTTTACAAAAAAAAATCATCCATTTAGACACTTATATACCCATTTATTCTTCCATCGACCTTGAGATATACATATATAAAACATATTTAATTTTCAGAAAAACACACATTCACTGGATGATGTCATCAGTGATGTCATGAGTGATGTCATGAGTGATGTCACTGACCATGTCGTGAGTGATATAATATGTGACGTCATCAGCAGTGCATTGCGGGCGCGCGAGTTATAGTTAGCTGAACTAACTATAACGGGGGAATTTCTATGGTTTTGTACGAGTGAAATGTCTAACTAACTATAACGCCCCTGAAACCTATGGTTTTTTCAGTGAATTTCTAAGGTTTTTTAAATGCTAATTTCTAACTATAACGTGCCTGAAACCTATGGTTTTTTCAGTGAATATATATATATTTATTATACTATGTATACATGTGAAAATGTCTCGGTCCCCTGTTTGCCTCGGTGGCACGGAAAAAATGGGTG
Source organism: Calotriton arnoldi (assembly GCA_963921515.1). NCBI lineage: Eukaryota > Metazoa > Chordata > Amphibia > Caudata > Salamandridae > Calotriton > Calotriton arnoldi. The sequence goes on from CAWUFW010006463.1 coordinate 867,100, forward strand.
GAACTGACGTCAGCACGCTGACGAGGTCCTCTTATGGCTCCGATGACGTCATACGGTGTCGCGAGCGGAGCCGTGCTCGTTGACGTGGGAGAGCTAGGAAAGAATTTCCGTGGAATGCTGGTGCAGGGGATATTCACCTAAGTGTTCAGGCTAGTCCTTTGGGAGCAACTGTTTATGTTGCCACTCCAGAAACCGAAACCAGTGATCCGAGGGCAGAGGCCCTGCAGATGGCACACGACGTGGGGTGCCCAGTCGTGTGCACCGGCGGGGCAGCGAAGTGACAAGCACCACAACCCACAAAAAAGGTAACGAGGGCACTGAATAACACAGGATCTTCTCTTTGTATCTGGCAGGAACAACGAAGTTAAAATGCCCTAGTACCAAAATGTAGAATTAGTGCTACAACGGTCTACAAGAGGACCTGCGATGCCGCTTCTGTCTCCCGTACCCTGGAGGCGGCACATGGGTCACGCGGTACGGTCATACTGCGGTGGGACGCACACTCGTTGACCTCTCATGGCACTGCTCCACACTTCAGGGAGGACGCTTTCCATTAGCTATGTTTTCTGATGACATGTCGCGCCGGCCCCGTCCAACAACAGAACTCCTTTAGATCCAAACAGACTCTTCCACTCTCTCACCAGAAGTGAAACCAGGCCACGCGGACACTTTCACAATACAACAGCCGGGAATGCACTTTTCGGTAAAAAAAACACATTCCTTCCTCCTAATTAATCAAATAAACGTCTCACTGAAGAACAGGGGCCAGCTTCGATCGGTAAACAGCCGTTACAACGACTTCTTTACTTTGCGATACCATTACAACGCATGCATTACCACGCATGCGTTGTACATCACGAAGTCATTACTACGCATTTTTTTAGAACGCATAGTCATTTACCACGCATGCCTTTACAACAAATTTTGTTGTAAAGGTATGTATGGTAAATGACCATGCGTTCTAAAAAACATGTAGACGATCCATGTCGTTGTAAGAAAACAGAGGCTGTTCTGTTTCCTCACAACGACGTGCACCGCCCCTCAGAGATGATGTGAAGCAGGAACCACGAGGAGAGAGGAACCATGAGGAGTGAGAGGTAAGGGGGATTGGGCATGGGGTGGGGGTTTCTTTTCTAGGGTTTAGGGTAGTGCAGTGGTGTTTGGGTGGTGTAGGGGGTCATGCTGGGGGTAGTGTTTTAGGGTTTAGGGTAGTGCAGTGGTGTTTGGGTAGTGTAGGGGGTTGTGCTGGGGGTAGTGTTTTAGGGTTTAGGGTAGTGCAGTAGTGTAGGGGGTCGTGCTGGTGGTAGTGTTTTAGGGTTTAGGGTAGTGCAGTGGTGTTTGAGTAGTGTAGGGGGTCATGCTGGTGGTAGTGTTTTAGGGTTTAGGGTAGTGCAGTGGTGTTTGTGTAGTGTAGGGGGTCATGCTGGGGGTAGTGTTTTATGGTTTAGGGTAGTGCAGTGGTGTTTGGGTAGTGTAGGGGTCGTGCTGGGGGTAGATTTAGGGTTTAGGGTAGTGCAGTGGTGTTTGGGTAGTGTAGGGAGTCATGCTGGGGGTAGTGTTTTAGGGTTTAGGGTAGTGCAGTGGTGTTTGTGTAGTGTAGGGGGTTGTGCTGGGGGTAGTGTTTTAGGGTTTATGTTAGTGCAGTGGTGTTTGGGTAGTGTAGGGGGTAGTGCTGGGGTAGTGTTTTAGGGTTTAGGGCAGTGCAATGGTGTTTGAAGAAGGTCATGCTGTGGGTAGTGTTTTAGGGTTTAGGGTAGTGCAGTCGTGTTTGTGTAGTGTAGGGGGTCGTGTTTTAGGGTATAGGGTAGTGCAGTGGTGTTTGTGTAGTGTGGGTGGTCATGCTGGGGGTATATTTAGGGTTTAGTGTAGTGCAGTGGTGTTTGGGTAGTGTAGGGAGTCGTGCTGGTGGTAGTGTTTTAGGGTTTAGGGTAGTGCAGTTATGTTTGGGTAGTGTAGGGTGTCGTGCTGGGGGTAGTGTTTTAGCACTTATTTTTCTTTCTACAGCACTAACCATAATTTCTATGACAAAATGAACCCCCTCATTTTGTTCCTTTTTAAATTAAATGTTTTAAGAGTTACCAGTTTATTCCAATCAAGATGGCTTCAGGTGTGCCATAATTTTGTCATAAGTAAGACTGTTAGCGCTCTAGTTGTTCTTTAGAACACTCTGGGAAGCTGCAGTAGAACACAAAGGCATCAACTGACAGGCTGCTCCTGTTGAAATATAACAGGAAGATATTTGAGATCACACTTGAAACATGTCCTAATTTTTCTTTCTACAGCACTAACCATAATTTCTATGACAAAATGAACCCCATCATTTTGTTCCTTTTTAAATTAAATGTTTTAAGTGTTACCAGTTTATTCCAATCAAGATGGCTTCAGGTGTGCCATACTTTTGTCATAAGTAAGGCTGTTAGCACTCTAGTTGTTCTTTAGAACACTCTGGGAAGCTGCAGTAGAACACAAAGGAATCAACTGACAGTCTCTGCCCTTGTTGGATGTACATGTTTTACTGAGAATGTCAGACTTCATTCTCACATGACTGAGAAAGATAATGTGAATTTACAGAAAATATGCTCTCATTTTAGCTTCTGGAGCACCTTCCAAAACAGTATGGGACAAGCATGTGAAAATAGTTTTCTCTCAAACATGATTTATGATATCCCAGCAGAAGGTTTTTCACAGGGTAAAATCACCTTAGAACACACATAATTCCTGAAATTAGTATGGTACCATCAACAAATGAATTCTAATGTAACTAAAGTCTGTTATCACCCTTTATAGTTCTCCTTTTGGTAACCCTCAAAATCTTCGATTCACTACAATGCATTTCAATGGGGTACTATCATTTATATTGGTCCCAAGATGGCTGCCAGCAATTCCAGGATGAAGTGCTGACAGCCAATCAGATCTCACGATGACATGTGTGGTTAGGCTCCGCCCAGATATATATGTGTTTTCTTTTTCAAATTTCTCAGGAACTACTGAACGGATTTACACCATTTAAGTAAAAGGCACGACCCTGAACCAAGGGCTACCTTTTTGGCACATTTGGTGCAATTCCGTTCAGCAGTTTGGGCTGTAGCTGCGACTAAATGTTCCTATGGAAAATTGCATGGGGAAAACACGTTTTGGGACCCCCCTTTTTCTCGGCCCCCGCTTGCCAAATCACCCCGAGACTTTCAGGATAGGAGCGGACCGGAGCGCCCCAACAAGTTGGAAAATTTCGCGAAGATTCGTCAACCGGCGCCAAAGTTATTTCAAATAGAATGGTGCGGATTTCCTATGGAAAATAGGTCCTAACTATAACTATCTACTGGCGACCGCCAGTAGATAATATATATATATATATATATATATATATATATATATATATATATATATATATATATATAGCTAGGTAATAGTACAGCATGGTAAACATTGAGAATAGAAGATCTAGATGTGAGTTTCTACGTAGGTGGAGTAGAATGTGTTTCTTTTGTACAGGATTGTTAATGTTTATTTGGCTTATTTTAGCAATAATAATTCCACTTAGGTTAGTTGTAGAAGAAACTTCTGTAATAGGGTATAACACGAAAAAGGACAAAGAAGCTATCACACAAAATACTGCAGCATTAGTAGATAGTACTGATTTACATAAGGATAAGTCTATAACTGATTTCTCCAAGAATGTCTTCACGAAACTGTTGTATGAATATGTAGAGACAATGGATGTGAGGGATTGTTATCTCTGTATGCAGTTACCTGCGTCTGTCACAGAAGGTGTGACCTATCATCACCTTCCTTTGACGTATGGGATAACTTGTAGCGTTCTAGCTAGTTTATTTTATAAAACAGGTATATTAGAATATTATTACACTGACATAGATACTGTTTTTGCGAAAGTTCCCGTAATCCCTGAACTAAATAAGGTGAAAAATGCAAAAATGTTTGAAGAATTTTTCTTAGAAAATAAAGAGTTAACGTTAGAGTATATAGTTAGACCCAATCTTACCTGTGAATTAAAGAAAGAGGAAAAGATCTTCTTGGATATGGTAGAAAACAGAAGAGTTAAGTTTCAAAGAAAGGTAGTAGAAGAAAAGATAAAAACACCACTTTGGGCATTTGAAGAGAAAAATCATGACAAAGGAGAAACAAATGCAGCTATGGTTCTGGATTGGCCCCAACAGGGAAAATTGTGTATTAGTAGAAATAAGACTATGTATGATAACTATTTCGTGGGTTCCAGTGAATGCTGAGATACATATAAAATTTTAGGAGGATGGGGATTTAAAGGAGGAAAAGATCCAATCTTTCCAGGGATCTATTATATTTGCGGAAATAGAGCTTATTATAGGTTGCCGGACCATTGGTACGGAACGTGCTATTTAGGCCTGGTCTTTCCAAAGATTTTTCACGTGGAGAGAGGAACAAAAGGAACACACGAGATTGGTACAACATTAACACGTAGAAAAAGGGAAAGCTTCTCAGAAATAGTGGGTGACATTTTTGGAGCATTGATACCAGCAGTGGGTATATCTTTGAATGCATTCAAGATTCGGAAATTGTCCACAGTAGTAGATCGTTTATCAACGAATACTGCTGGAGGGTTCTTGATAGTAAATACCGAAATGGTTGCCATGAGAGCTATGGTAATGCAAAATCGTCTTGCCCTTGTCATTCTTAGAATCCCTTAGAATGGACAAAATGCAAGCAACACTGGATAAACAGGGCGAGAGACTCACAACAGCAGAACGCCGGATCTCAGATGTGGAGGATGAAGCGCATGCCACGACAGATAAGTGTCAGGAAATGGAAAAACTGCTGGAGGTTATCAGGGCCAAAAATGAGGACCTCGAAGCGCGTTCTCGGCGCTGTAACCTACGAATAGCGGGAGTGACTGAAAGTACGAACACAGGTCGACTGGAGGACTATGTCGAAACTATGTTGAAAGATCTATTTGGAGCCGACAACCTTTCCCAGGTTTTAATCGTGGAACGGGCGCATCGATCCCTGGCGCCCAGGCCGCCGCCGGGTTCGCCGCTTCGCCCCATTGTGGCAAAGGTCTTAAAATACAGAGACCTAGACACAGTACTCCGGTTGGCGAGGGAAAAACAAAATACGTCCTATCAGGGCAACATCGTGTCCTTCTTCCCGGACGTCACCGTCGCAGTGTAATCGGCTCATAGGGAATACAACGACGTAAAAAAGAAACTACGCACCTTGGAGATTCCCTATGCTATGTTATACCCAGCCAGGTTAAAGATCACACTGGATGGCAAGGTGAAGGTTTTTCAATCTCCAAGAGGTGTGCAGGACTTCCTCTGGCAACTGCAGGCTCAACGAAAGGCTGCAAAGCGCAATGTATCTCCCACGCCCTCTGGTCGCTCAGATACTGATGAATAGCACAGCACTAGGCCCCATGGCTTTGCGTGGACAGGCCGACTATTGAAGGACTGAGTGGTTCTCTAGATAGTGCTGCTCCTGATGGCGAACTGTGGTGTACGAGGAGTATCCGTGGTTTGGGCAGGGGGGTTGCTGCCTGAAACTGTAAGTGTTCACTTTCCTTCTAATTGTCGTTGTGAGAAGTTGGCCTGGTATATGCTGTCCACTAGTTATAGTGGGCACCTTGCACTAGTCCAAACGACCTTTATTGATGATAGGTTTAAAGACAACCTTTATTGAAAGCTATCCTAGTGGTAGCTATGGAGAGCAGCCTTTAGGCTAAGTCTTGAAGGAGTGTAAAGCAGCTTCGTTTACCAGATTATAACATCTTGAATAACTAAATGAAAGGAGGACCAAACAAGATATATATAAAATATATGTATTTATTTCTAAACACTAACTACTAATCTCTTTATGAGATTAGAGTTCAAGATACACAATATCACAGTATTAAAACGACAATAAATAGCACAATACACAGTGGGCTCCAGGGGGAGACCAAACCATATACTAAGAAAGTGGTATAAGAACCACGACTTGACTAGACACAGTGCCTAGAGCACGTTGAAACGCTGGGACCCCAAGGAACCACCCAAGGTAGTGACACAGGAGACCCATGGGGGAAGTGTGCAGTGTGAGAACACATCCGCAAGCGCCGTAGGATTCAATGCGGAAAGTCGCGGTTGGAATTTTAAAGATAAAGGACACTTAGGAGAGGACTTTGAGCAAACCCCTTTGGACTTAAGGGTTTCTAGGGCCAACATCCACGGGAGCACCGGAGTACTCGAGTTACCTCACCCAGGGAAGCCGGGTGCATAGGTGCCAAAAGGTGTCGGGAATCGTCGTCGTTTTCGATGGCGAACTGCTGCATAGTGCTGCTGCCGTGAAGGAGAAAAGTGTCCGGTGTGATCCAAGCCTGGATCGAAGATGTGAAGAACCTGAAAGCAGAGGGGACAGAGTCTGGGTCACTAGCCAGTGACCAGGAGCGGAGCAATTGAATGCCCACCGATGTTGGGTGCTTCAGGTGCGAAGAGGTGAACCTTGACTCTGCAGCCATGGGGTTCCGGAGATGTCGACGACAACCAGGAGCCGGATTCAAACTGTCCCTCAAAGGATGTCGAGCGCTGGCATCTCGGTGATTGGATTGACCACAACAAGCCTTGGCAACAGCAACCCATGCAGGAAGAGAAAAGATGCTTCTGTGCGGACCAGCAAGGTCCTGGGGACTCCCCAAGCAATGGAGAGTCAGGGCACGTCTGGAGCATCCAGGGAAGCCCAATAAAAGTTAGAGTTGCCTTCTTGGGGACCCACAGGTCAACAGACCAGGGACCGCGAAGGGACCTCAAGAGGAATCACAAAATGGCGGCCCACGGAACACTCAATGAGTGTAGGCCTACAATCTTTAGTGCAGTTACTGCACGGGGTCAGAGCTACAAGAAACCCAAAGCTCAGCCTCAGGGGTTGCCGGAAAGCTGATGCTTCTGCAAATGGTCGTGGTGTCCAGGGGTTGAGGTTGCACAGTCTTCCACGAGGGATACGGGCCTCAGTCTTTCTGTGGGCACAGATCGACCTCAGAGAACTAGGAAAACCCACATTCTGTGTGGCAAAATTCTTCGGAGTCCGTCGGAGCTCGGAGATGCCAACCGGTCAGTTGCGTTAAAGGTGCCTGCCTTGCAGGGGAGTAACTCCTTTACTCCAAGGGAGATTCTTCAGTCATCCAGCGTCGTGCAGATCGTCGAAGTACTTGGTTTCTGGTATCAGAGTTTAGTCCAGGTGTAATCTAAAGTCCTGTAGTCAGGGTTTCCTACTTTATACCGAAGGAAGGGGTTGGACAAACTCTGGGGACCCACCTATGGGAGGGTCAGGAAAGAGGGGTGGCTACACCCATTTCCTTTGTCCAGTTTCGTGCCAGAGCAGGGGCTGTGTGCCCCTGCAACCGGTTTGAGCTGGACTATGCACAGGGACACCAAATGTGCCCCCAGTGCAGACTTCAAAGCACTCTGAGAGTGCACCCACCCAGCACCCATACACTAAAGCCTGTCTGGGAGGTGGTCACACCTCCCTGTGACAGGAAACCTATTGTCCAGGGCTCCCCTGCCGGAGTTTCGTCCAGCAGCAGGAGGGCAGACTCGTGTCTGTGGCTGCAGCATCCATTTTGTGATGCCAGGGCTCTGTTAGCTGGTACCGGGTATACCGGTGCTGTCATGTCTCTCCCTCTAGAAGGGTGGGATCATACTCCCACACCAGTTAGTGGTGTGGGGGTATGATTCCAAAGTGTTTGACACCAAACACGACAGTTTTCCATGCAGCCGTTCCAAAGTTAGCATTTACCGTTTGGTTATAATGCACTTAAGAGTATATGGTCTGGCTGCATCACAAACAACCCCGGAATAAAGATTCCGAAAGCTGCAGAGGGGCTCTGCTCATGCAGGGGCACACTCTCACATGAAACCCAGGCCCCTGCCTTCAGGATTGTTAAGGCCTGCCATAGGGGTGACTGATAGGTTTACATGTGCAGTGATATGGAGAGATATAGGGAACCTATATCTCAGTAAGGGGTGGATACACCACCTTACACAGGCTGCTGTAGCAGACCTGTTGTGTCATTTTAAAAGGCTTCCCAAGGGTGGCACAATACATGCTGCAGCCCCTGGTACGCCTCTGGGGTACATAGTATATCATATACTAGGGACTCACAAGGGTACCCCAGAATCCAATCTGGAGTGTACCTAAAGTACACACAATCAATTTAGAGTAGAAAGCAGATAGACTGGGGTCCTGATTAGCAGGGCCGCAGTCTGGCTAAGTCGAAAAACAGTGAAACATCAGCAAAAAGTGGGGGTAACTATAAGAAGCAGATCCTACTCCCCTACACAACCCCCCCTCCAAACGTCAGGACATTAAACTAACCTTGACCAGTTGAGTCTTCATGTTCTAAGTGGAAATATCTGGAGAGTTCATCTGCATTGGCATGGTTACTCCCAGGTCTATGTTCCACTGTATAGTCCATCCCCTGTAGGGAAATGGACCACCTCAAAAGTTTGGGGTTTTCACCCTTCATCTGTTTTAGCCATAAGAGGGGCTTGTGGTCTGTCTGAACAATGAAGTGAGTGCCAAACAAGTATGGCCTCAGCTTCTTCAAGGCCCAAACCACAGCAAAGGCCTCCCTCTCAATGGCTGACCAACGTTTCTCTCTGGGGGTCAACCTTTTGCTAATAAAAGCTACTGGCTGATCCTGACCTTCATCATTCAATTGTGATAACACAGCCCCTACCCCCAACTCAGATGCATCTGTTTGGACAATGAATTGATTGGAGTAATCAGGACTTTTCAGAATGGGAGCAGTGCACATGGCCTGCTTCAGGTCATCAAATGCCTTTTGACAGCTAACTGTCCACTGGACTTTCTTTGGCATTCTTTTAGAAGTTAAGTCATTCAAAGGGGCACTATGGATCCATACCCTTTGACAAATCTTCTACAGTACCCAGTCAGGCCCAAGAAAGCTCTGACCTGAGCCTGGGTGGTTGGGGCAACCCAGTCCATGATGGTCTGGATTTTGCTCTGCAATGGTTGAACCTGGCCTCCTCCCACAAGGTGACCCAGGTACACAACCTGACTCTGCCCTATCTGGCACTTGGTGGCCTTGATAGTTAGGCCTGCTTTCTGCAGGGCCTCCAAAACATTTCTCAGGTGGACCAGGTGATCCTCCCAGGTGGAGCTAAAGACAGCAATATCATCTAGATATGCTGCACTATAGGCTTCCAGGCCTGTAAGGACTTTGTTCACCTACCTTTGAAAAGGGGCAGGTTCATTTTTCAAACCAAAGGGCATCACCACAAATTGGTAGTGCCCACTAGGGGTAGAAAATGCTGTTTTGGCTTTTGCATCCTCAGCTAATCTGATTTGCCAGTAGCCAGCTGTCAGGTCAAATGTGCTGAGAAACTTGGCTGAGGCCAAAGTGTCTATGAGCTCATCTGCCCTTGGTATGGGATGGGCATCAGTCCTAGTGACTGCATTGAGACCTCTGTAGTCTACACAAAACCTCATCTCTCTCTTACCACCCTGGGTGTGAGGTTTACACACTAAGCCTACTGGACTAGCCCAAGGGCTATCTGAGGGTTCAATCACACCCAAACCCAACATCTTCTGGACTTAAGTCCTGATGCAGTCCCTGACATGGTCAGGTTGCCTGTAAATCTTATTTTTAACAGGCAGACTGTCCCCAGTGTCCACTTCATGAGTGCACCAGGTAGTCTGACTTGGAGTCAGAGAGAACATATGTCTGAACTGATTGAGAACCTTTCTGCAATCAGTTTGCTGCTGGCCAGTGAGGCTGCCTGCCAAGGCTACACCATCTACTGATCCATCATCAGGGTTCTGAGAGAGCAGGTCAGGGAGTGGATCACTCTCTTCCTCCTGTCCCTCATCAGTAGCCATGAGCAAGCCCATGTCTGCCCTGTCAACATATGGTTTCAGTCTGTTGACATGGAGAACCCTATGGGGGCTCCTGGGAGTTCCAAGGTCCACCAGATAGGTAACCTCTCCCTTCTGTTCAACAATGGTACGGGGCCATTCCACTTATCTTGGAGGGCTGCTGGGGCCACAGGCTCCAACACCCATACTTTCTGTCCTGGCTGATAAACAGTCAACACAGCCTTTTGGTCATGCCAGGCCTTTTGTAATTCCTGGCTAGCCTCAAGGTTTTTAGTTGCCTTCTTCATGTACTCAGCCATCCGGGAGCGGAGACCAAGTACATAGTCCACAATATCCTGTTTAGGGGGCTTGAGAGGTAACTCCCATCCCTCCTTTACTAGACACAATGGACCCCTAACTGGATGTCCAAACAGAAGCTCAAATGGGCTGTAACCAACCCCCTTCTGTGGAACCTCTCTGTAGGCAAAGAGAAGGCAGGGCAAAAGTATGTCCCATCTGCGCCTAAGCTTTTCTGGGAGACCTTTAATCATGCCCTTCAAGGTTTTGTTGAACCTCTCAACTAAACCATTGCATTGTGGGTGATAAGGGGTGGTAAATTTATAATTTACTCCACACTCCTTCCACATAGCAGTCAAGTAACTAGACATGAAGTTTGCATCTCTGTCTGATACTACCTCCTTAGGAAAACCCACCCTGGAAAAGATTCCCAGGAGGGCCCTTGCCACCACAGGAGCTGTGGTGGTCCTGAGGAATTGCTTCTGGGTACCTAGTGGCATGGTCCACCACCACTAGGATAAATCTGTGCCCAGATGCTGTTTGGGGGTCTAGGGGACCAACAATGTCAATCCCTACCCTCTCAAAGGGATCCCCCACCACAGGTAGTGGTATCAGGGGGGCCTTTGTGGTGCTACCTGCCTTACCACTGGCTTGACAGGTAACACAGGAGCGACAAAACTCCTTGGTGTCTTCAGACATATGAGGCCAATGAAAGTGAGGGACAATTCTGTCCCAAGTCTTGTTTTGGCCTAGGTGACCTGCCAATGGGATGTCATGTGCTAGGGTCAATAGGAAGCTCCTAAACTTCAGAGGTATAACCAACCTCTTGGTGGCTCCAGGCTTGGGGTCTCTACACTCTGGGTAAAGGAGTCCATCATCCCAATAGATCCTATGGGTACCACTAGCACTCCCAGCAGCCTCAGCAGCAGCTTGCTGTCTGAGGGGTTCAAGAGAGGGGCAGCTCAGTTGCTCCTGGCTCAGATCTGCCCTGAAAGGGCCCCCTGTCCCCAAGAACTCAACCTGATCAGGCTCAAGCTCCTCTGGGACAGTTCCTTCTTCAGGACTGAGATCATCTCTCTCAAGAGACAGATCTTCTTTCTGCGGCAGGGGGAAGACACTGCCTTAACCCTACTGCTCCTCCTCTCGGGAGGCACCTGGTCCATTATTCCAGAATCCAGGGCCTGTTCAGTTTTAGACATTTTTGCCTGTGACCTGGTCATAGCAAACACATCTGCAGGGATGCCCAACATTTCTGCATGGGTCCTGAGTTCAACTTCAGCCCAAGCTGAAATTTCCAAATCATTTCCAAGCAAGCATTCAAAGGGGAGGTCTGCACTTACCACAACCTTCTTAGGGCCAGTTACCCCTCCCCAGGAGAAATTAACAACTGCCAGGGAATGGTCTGTCCTGACATTGCTAGCATTGGTCACTTGGTACATTTCACCAAGTATGATCTGCTCAGGGGCTACAAGATCTTTTGTCACCATTGTGACACTTGCTCCTGTGTCCCTGTATGCCAAAGCCTCTCTTCCATTAATTAAGGGCTGCTGTCTGTATTTGCCCAGATTACTGGGACTCACATAGGAGGACATGTCTATGTCTCCATCACAGATCAGTAAAGCCTGAGTTGGAACTCTGACTAGGCCAGAGTCCATCTCAGATCCCAGGGTTAACCCTACTACACCCTTATTTGGAACACCACCACTTGGAGCTGAACTAGGGGGAACAGTTGCCTTAGGGGCAATGGTGGCTGGGGTTGAGTCTTTGGTCTTTGTACAATCACTAGTCCAATGGGTTTTCTGCTTACAGATTTTTCACCATGGTTTCTTTTGGCCTTTTCCTTTGTTAGATTGGGACTCCCCACCAGATGCAGATTTGTGGGGCCCTTGAGAAGACTTCTGGTCTTTACCCTTCTCCTTACCCTTATCAGAGTTCTTAGAATCTTGCTTCTTAGAGTCACCACCTTGGTTCTGAACCTTCTGCCTCACCCTGGTTCTGACCCACTTGTGTGCCTTCTTGCCCAATTCTTGGAGAGAGGTCAGATCAGAGTCCACCAGGTACTGATGCAACAGTTGATTTTGACAGTTGTTAAGGATCTGCTCTCTCATGATCAAATTATACAATCCTTTGAAATCACACACCTTACTGCCAAGTAACCAGCCTTCCAGAGCCTTAGTAGCACAATCAACAAAGTCAACCCAGTCCTGAGTCTGTGCCTTTTGGGTATCTCTATACTTTAACCTGTATTGTTCAGTGGTTAGGCTAATCCCTTCAATCAGAGCACTCTTCAGGACTTTGTAATTGTCAGCATCCTCTTCTCTTACAGTGAGGAGCTTGTCTCTACCTTTGTCTGCAAAGGAGAGCCACAAGATTGCTGCCCACTGCTCCTGAGGGACCCTCTGTACCTTACAGGCCCTTTCCAGTGCAGTTATCCATTTGTGGATGTCATCCCCACTCTGGTAGGGAGGGACAATCTTGTTCAGGTTTCTATGGTCATGAGTATGATCTCTACCTCTAGGGACACTGTTGCTGCCACCATGGGGCTCTAGCCCCAACTTTTGTGAAGCTTTTTGAAGCTCCAGGGATGCCCTGTCTAAGGCCAATTGCTCTCTGTTGATTCTGAGCTTAGCTCTCTCAAACTCAAGCACTTGGCACTTCTCATAAGAGGATGCCCCTTTTATGAGAAGCAGAGGACCCTATAGAAGTACCAGAATGATTAGACTCCTGAGAAGGAGATCTTGATCTTCTTGGTAGACTATTAACCCTTCCTGGGGGAGTAAAGAGGGGGCCACTGAGGCCTTCCTCTCCTTCAGGAAGAATTGGATTTTCCAGGTGGGAATCATGTTGATCCCCCTGGCCAGCATCAGAGTCTGGGTCATAGTAGTTTTCGCTACCTGGCCTTTCCTCTTGTACTGCCCCACCCAACTTGCCTGCCTCATCAGGCCCTGGTGTCTTTCTGAAGTCATCTAACAGCAAAGCCTCTATGAGGCGTTGAGTGCATGCATGTCTCCCTGTTTTCAGTCTCCTAGAGGTAGACATATTTCTCAATTCCTGGAATGTGAGATTGTCATAACTAGTGGGCAAGGAGTCACTTACTTCAGGCCTTGCAGACATTCTAGTGTGGTGTATGCACCTACCTACTCTAGTGGGAACTGAAACTCTCTTGAGTTGTAGAAAGGGTGTGCTAAGCCCTTGGCACACAACTCTAAGTTCAGTAGAACTTATTGTATTCTAAACTTGATTTATATGTACCTATGTACCTATAGTGGTTTTCAGTTAGTCACTTCAAAGAGATTATCTGGTAAAGCAATAGCAAGCTAGAAGCCAACCGCTGCACACCAATGTGAGAAGTTGGCCTGGTATATGCTGTCCACTAGTTATAGTGGGCACCTTGCAGCAGTCCAAACGACCTTTATTGATGATAGGTTTAAAGACAACCTTTATTGAAAGCTATCCTAGTGGTACCTATGGCGAGCAGCCTTCAGGCTAAGTCTTGAAGGAGTGTAAAACATCTTGGTTTACCAGATTATAACCTCTTGAATAACTAAATGAAAGGAGAAGCACACAAGAATATATATAAAATATATGTATTTATTTCTAAACACTAACTACTAATCTCTTTATGAGATTAGAGTTCAAGATACACAATATCACAGTATTAAAACGACAATAAATAGCACAATACACAGTGGGCTCCAGGGGGAGACATAACCATATACTAAGAAAGTGGTATAAGAACCACGACTTGACTAGACACAGTGCCTAGAGCACGTAGAATCGCTGGGACACCAAGGAACCACCCAAGGTAGTGACACAGGAGACCCACGGGGGATGTGTGCAGTGTGAGAACACAGCCGCGAGCGCCGTAGGATTCAATGCGGAAAGTCGCGGTTGGAATTTTAAAGTAAAGGACACTTAGGAGAGGACTTTGAGCAAACCCCTTTGGACTTAAGGGTTTCTAGGGCCAACATCCACGGGAGCACCGGAGTACTCGAGTTACCTCACCCAGGGAAGCCGGGTGCATAGGTGCCAAAAGGTGTCGGGAATCGTCGCCGTTTTCAATGGCGAACTGCTGCAAAGTGCTGCTGCCGTGAAGGAGAAAAGTGTCCGGTGTGATCCAAGCCTGGATCGAAGATGTGAAGAACCTGAAAGCAGAGGGGACAGAGTCTGGGTCACTAGCCAGTGACCAGGAGCGGAGCAATTGAATGCCCACCGATGTCGGGTGCTTCAGGTGCGAAGAGGTGAAGCTTGACTCTGCAGCCACGGGGTCCCGGAGATGTTGACGACAACCAGGAGCTGCATTCGAGCTGTCCCATAAGGGATGTCGAGTGCTGGTGTGTCGGTGATCGGATTGACCACAACAAGCCTTGGCAACAGCAACCCACGCAGGAAGAGAAAAGATGCTTCTGTGCAGACCATCAAGGCCCTGGGGACTCCCCAAGCAATGGAAAGTCAGGGCACGTCTGGAGCAACCAGGGAAGCCCAATAAAAGTTAGAGTTGCCTTCTTGGAGACCCACAGGTCAAAGGACCAGGGATCGTGAAGGGACCTTAAGAGGAATCACAAAATGGCGGCCCACGGAACACTCGTTGATTGTAGGCCTGGAATCTTCAGTGCAGTTACTGCTTGGGGTCAGGGCTACATGTAATCCAAAGCTCAGACTCAGGGGTTGCCGTAAAATTGATGCTTCTGCAAATGGTTGCGGTGTCCAGGGGTTCAGGTTGCATGGTCTTCCACAAGGGATACGGGCTTCAGACTTGCTGTGGGCACAGATCGACCTCAGAGACCTAGGAAAACCCACCTCCTGTGTGGCAATATTCTTTGGAGTCCGTCGGAGCTCGGAGATGCCAACTGGTAAGTTGCATTATAGGTGCCTGCCTTGCAGGGGAGTAACTCCATTACTCCAAGGGAGATTCTTCAGCCATCCAGCGTCGTGCAGATCGTCCAAGTACTTGGTTTCTGGTATCAAAGTTTAGTCCAGGTGTAATCTAAAGTCATGTAGTCAGGGTTTCCTACTTTATACCCAAGGAAGGGGTTGGACAAACTCTGGGGACCCACCTATGGGAGGGTCAGGAAAGAGGGGTGGCTACACCCATTTCCTTTGTCCAGTTTCGCGCCAGAGCAGGGGCTGTGTGCCCCTGCAACCGGTTTGAGCTGGACTATGCACAGGGGCACCAAATGTGCCCCAGTGCAGACTTCAAAGCACTCTGAGAGTGCACCCAGCCAGCCCCAATACACTAAAGCCTGTCTGGGAGGTGGTCACACCTCCCTGTGACAGGAAACCTATTGTCCAGGGCTCCCCTGCCGGAGTTTCGTCCAGGATCAGGAGGGCAGACTCGTGTCTGTGGCTGCAGCATCCATTTTGTGATGCCAGGGCTCTGTTAGCTGGTACCGGGTATACCAGTGCTGTCATGTCTCTCCCTCTAGAAGGGTGGGATCATACTCCCACACCAGTTACTGGTGTGGGGGTATGATTCCAAGGTGTTTGACACCAAACACGACAGTTTTCCATGCAGCCATTCCAAAGTTAGCATTTACCGTTTGGTTATAATGCACTTAAGAGTATATGGTCTGGCTGCATCCCAAACAACCCCGGAATAAAGATTCTGAAAGCTGCAGAGGGGCTCTGCTCATGCAGGGGCACCCTCTCACATGAAACCCAGCACCCTGCCTTCAGGATTGTTAAGGCCTGCCATAGGGTTGACTGATAGGTTTACATGTGCAGTGATATGGAGAGATATAGGGAACCTATATCTCAGTAAGGGGTGGATACACCACCTTGCACAGGCTTCTGTAGAAGACATGTTGTGTCATATTAAAAGGCTTCCCAGGGGTGGCACAATACATGCTGCAGCCCCTGGTAGGCCTCTGGGGTACCTATGCCCTGGGTACATAGTATACCATATACTAGGGACTCACAAGTGTACCCTAGAATCCAATCTGGAGTGTACCTAAAGTACATACAATCAATTTAGAGTAGAAAGCAGATAGACTGGGGTCCTGATTAGCAGGGCCACAGTCTGGCTAAGTCGAAAAACAGTGAAACATCAGCAAAAAGTGGGGGTAACTATAAGAAGCAGATCGTACTCTCCTACAGTCGTTTGATGGATAGGTGGCAATGGTTTTGGGATCCAGTCTTCACGGATCTGACCTCCGAACTCCGTCTCAATTAGACTGTTATGCATTCTACTCCGGGACATACTTGAAATTGCCCATTCTAGTATGCATCTGGTGGTGGTCCCTGGGGCACTACTCTTTTGAATTTGACTATAAAAATGTACTGTGTTTATGGACTAATGTGCAGGTGGCCTCCTGGTAGGCAACCGGTGGGGTTCCCTCTGTGCGGGAGGAGGTGGGGGGTTCAATGACTATCTGCCAGGTTATGTTGGGTCCAGGACGCTGCGGCCCGGCCACACCTGCTATGCGGGTGGCACACGGGCTCTCGGTTGTCCCCCATGTGGGTATTCCCCAAGTTGTTTGCCATGTTTTCTGTATTGCTTCTTGGGAACTATCTCTGGCATGATTGGGATGCTGAAGTGGGTGGGGGGTTGGGGATGTTGTGTTTATTCTTTGCGAAAGGTGACAACAATGGCACGTCAGGGACAATTGATTCAGGTGGTTGATGTGTACTGGGCACTCCCAGCACTACTATACTTCTAAAAACACACAACAATGATAGAGGGTGACATTCGCCTATTGACATGGAATATGCGGGGATTGAATAATCCACAAAAGATCCGGCAGGTTTTTGCCTACCTTGACAGGCACCATATACACCTCGCACTTTTGCAGGAGACTCATCTGATGGGGGGAGGTGAGAATAGGATAGGAACCCGCTGGGCGATGGCAAGGGCGGCCTCCTCCTACTCTAGTTATGCGAGAGGGGTAATGATATTGGTAAAAAAAGGAACACCCTTCAAATTGCTGTCCACGGACTCGGATCAACTAGGACGCTTTACATTGGTGCAGGGTAATTTGGCGGGAACAGTACTCACCATCATTAACACCTATGGTCCTAACATTGATGACCCCGATTTTTACCAGCGCCTTAAAACCAAACTATTCCAGTTGCATTCCAATTTGGTGATTTGGGGGGGGGTGACATGAACACTTACTTAAACCCAGACATGGACAGCAGCGCTAATACAGCGTTGCAGGGGAAGCGCTCCGCAAAAGTGATTCAAGACATTATGCACACTTTTCATATGCGGGACATCTGGAGAGATAGACATCCAAATACCAGGGAGGGCACCTTTACCTCAGTAGTACACAAATCTTGGTCCCGACTGGACTACTGGCTTCTTTCAGAGTCAATGGCGTCCTGGGTCACTGGGGTCCGACATTTGGCACAAACACTTTCCGATCATGCCCCTGTTGCACTAGATATCAACATCCCGACTAGGCATCATCAACCATTCCAGTGGCGCCTACAACCGATGTCCCTGCTAGACCCAGTCTTCAAAGAAGGTATTCACCAAGCAATCAAACTGTTCTTTGAAGAGAACGTGGGTAGTGTTGAGGGCGTGGGCACACTATGGGAAGCCTTTAAGGCTATCATCAGAGGGACCTGTATAGGGTTACAGGCTGGGGTACTGAGGTCCTTACGATCTCGAATGCAACAGATTGAGGCAGAGATCTGGCGACATGAGAGGGAATACTCTGATACCCTGAATCCCAGTACATTGGCAGAGATCAGGACTCTCGTGACCAAATATAATGAGACTGCAGACCAAGAAATTAATCAAATGTCCAGACGCTGGAGGGCTCGCTCGTATGGGGAAGGGGGTCGCCCTGGCCGCACCCTAGCCTCCAAATTAAGGGGGGGGAGAACACAGGTGTATGTCACGCAGTTGGAGAGTGAGGATGGTGCGACATATCATAATACCCCAGAGATCTTAGAGTGTTTCCGAGACTATTATGCATCTCTCTATGGCTCGGGTACAGAAGCTGACAGTGAGGAAATCCGTGAATTTTCTGAGGTGATAGCTTTGGCATGGCTCTCGGACGGCCAACGTGAGTACCTTATGCAGCCCCTTACGGTAGATGATGTCAAAGCAGCCATAAGGTCTCTGCCCTCTGGTAAAGTAGCGGGTATGGATGGTCTGCCGGGGGAATTTTATAAGGAATACGTAGAGACCCTGGCCCCACATCTGGTGCATATGTATGGTGTGGGATACGAAAAAGGCTTGCTTCCTCCAACTCTCCGAGAGGCACTGATCGTCACTTTGTTGAAACCGGGGAAACGGGCAGATAGCTTTGAGTCATATCGACTGCTGTCCTTGTTGAATATAGATGCCAAAATCATTGCTAAAGTAATCGCCACGAAATTGCAACCACTACTTCGCGCCCTGGTCCTTCCGGATCAATCAGGCTTCGTGCCCTCCCGCTCAACATTGCTTAACTTGCGCACACTGTTTGCAGTCCTACACCACTTAGATCCAGACTACCGGGAAGTGGCGGTACTACTTGATGCCGCTAAGGCCTTTGATTCGGTCAGATGGGGATATATGATTGCTACGCTGCGACGGATGGGCCTACCGTTTCCATTCTTACGGTGGATAGAGATCCTCTATACAGCTCCTACAGCGAGAGTGTGAATTAACAACTGTCACTCTCAGCCATTTAATATCTGCAAAGGCACCAGACAGGGGTGCCCACTATCCCCCATCCTATTTGCGATTGTTATGGAGACCCTGGCATGCGTGGTGCGCCAATGATATGCAAGGGCCGCTCTGCAATTTAGTCAGCGCCCCCTGATAATCTCCATGTATGCAGATGACATGGTTTTGTATATACGCAACCCAGAGGAGAATCTGCATGAGCTTATCTGTGAATATATTAAATACGAGCATCTGTCGGGGCTGCGAATTAACTGGGGCAAGTCGTCTGTCTTTCCACTCACACCGAGTACCTTACAGTTTCAGATGGAATACCCGTTAGAATGGACGACAGAACCGGTTAGGTACTTAGGGGTCTGGGTACACTCTAATCCGGCAGTAGTACTGAGGGAGAATTTTGGCAAGGCCTTGTCCACTACAGAAGACCAAGTGAATAGATGGATAGGTCTGCCTCTTTCTCTCGCAGATAGAATAGCAGTAATAAAAATGACTGTCCTCCCCCGATTCCTATACCTCTTCACAAACGTCCCTATCAAGTTAACTAAGAACTTCTTTACACAGCTTCACTCAATTTTGATACGGCTGGTCTGGGCGAACAAGAAATCCAGATGTAGCTGGAGCACTTTGACTAGACCTTACTCCCAGGGGGCGAGGCGGGGGGGGGTTTGCAGCACCTGACTTATATCTGTATTATTTATGTGCTCAGGCGCAATTCGCCCACTATTGGTTCTTCCCTCCCCCTTTCATTCCACATGTGGCGGTGGAGGCAGATGATGTGGCACCATACCGCTTAGTGACACTGATCTCTAAAGACAAGTCCACTTACCCATTCCGGGACATGTGCACGGCCAATTGTACAGCTCAGGCAAGGCGCGCGATGGCGAGACGCACGGGCAGACAACTAGTATACGCCCCAGCTTTGCCACTAGCATACCACCCCAAACTCTCGGTGACTCAGGAAAAAAGGATGCTGGACGCATTGATGGATCTGGGCTTGAGCACAATGGGATATGTATACCCGGAAGGCACCTTTATCCTAATGGAGGAGCTGCAGGAACGACATTCTTGTGACTTAATGTCAGTCTTTGCGTATTACAGATTACGTGAGGCACTTAAGGTTTTTAACCCCAGTCATCCTCTTGCACCGGTCACCTTGCGGCACCTACAAACACTACTGACCGGCCCTTCTCGGGGCAAGTTGGTCACGTGACTTTACAACACTTTACAATCAGACATGTCACCCACCTCCAGCTCTGCGCGCGCACGCTGGGAACAGGAGCTTGGGGACACTCTTAGTGAAGAGGACTGGGAGTTCTGTTGCTCCATGACTACAGCTAACTGTAATTTACGCATAATACACTTCAAGTTTCTCCAACAACTATACTACGCGCCGTTGCAATTACACAAATATAGATTGAGAGAGACACCTAGTTGTAAAAGATGCGGTGCGATGGAGGCTGACTTCCGGCACCTTGCTTGGGACTGCTCCAAAGTTCATGAGTTTTGGACTATGGTTACACAAGCATTATCAACCATGGTGCTGGAGCAGGCAGACTGCTCGCTTCGGTGCTGCCTGCTAGGATTGGTGAGGTCCTTACGTCCACAAAGTAGGAAGCTGGTTTTAATTGCAGTGTTATTAGCTAAGAGAAAAGTGGCCCAAACGTGGGACAGTACACGATCACCGAAATTGGATCACTGGATTAAGAACTTGGTGTTCTGCAGAGACCAATGGTATTGTTATGCTGAAGAACTTCCCGCACAGTCCAGGCCCAGAGATGTTTGGGCGCCCTTAACTACATAGCTCTGAGGTGGCAAGAGATATGGCTTCGCCCGCGAATGTCAATATTGTAGGATAAGCTGATATGGTTCACCGACCGGACTGTAGTATGTTCGTATATTGGACGTTACCATGCCTATTGTCACTTGGGGAGGGGGGGGGAGGGGTAATGTTGCGTATTCCACGCATGAGTTGTATGTGTTTTTTGTTTGTTTTTTCGTTGAAAATGAAAAAAAAAAAAATACATAATATTCCAGAAAAAAAAAAAATGTCGGTATTATTATTATTACTATTATTTTGTTTAGTCTTTGAATGATATTTTCACACTCTCCAAACAATAGTTATGCATCCATAACATATTGCCATGTTAGCCTATGAAGCCAAACATCTTCAAGGGGAAAAAATGAATTGTACAATTTCTTCCTCACCAGGGTTTAGAAAACCTCTGTTATAAAGCCCCTGCTCAGTTACAGGACCCCCCACCCCTGGAACACCTAGGGGAGACCTGGGGATTCCTAATATGCAAAAACAATTTTGATTATTATTTCACAGTGCCCACAGCACCAAAGTCGGATTTGTAGTGGATTTCCTTCACTGGGGAAAAATTCAATGTGCAGCTTTCACTCACCAGGGTTTATAAAACCTCTTTTATAGGGACCCTGCTTATAGTTGCATGACCCCCACCCCTGGAACATCTAGGGGAGATCTTGGGGGTACCCACAATGTGAAAATTAGGTAGGTTATCACGTTTATGGTGCCCATACCACCAAAGTCGAGTTTGCAGTGAATTTTACTTTTAAAAGCAGTGCTGCAACACAGGGCTGCTTTTAAAATGACCCCAGGCTCTCAACAGTGCACAAATGGCAAGTGCAACAAAGGCTGCTGGCCTCTATACTGCCATGACCTATTATATGCAAGGAACTTATAGGTATTTTTCATCCTTGGGCCCTATTGTTTACTAAGGACTTATAGGTGGTTTTCATCCCTGAGCCCTATTGTTTACTAGGGACTTATAGGGTAGGCCATGCCAATTATGTGTACATCAATGTGTGTATTTGTGTTTAACTTAGCACTGACCATGGGCCTGACTAGCAGAGCCCAGGATAGAGTCAGAGTCAGCTACCACCAGTTTCATTCAGCACCAAAAAATGGGGGTGAATAGGCTAAAAAGGGTGACTTTCTAACATTGTCTAAGTAGGCTATGCTCTGACAGTGTGCATACACAACTGGATATCTGTATGGTTTTGGGATCTTGTGGCCAGGGCATGGGCGTTTCTCCTTCCCTCTTTTTCATGTTTTGTCTTCTTTAATTATTTATCATTCATTTAGTAGTTCATCTATTTATATTTTTGTAAACATTCCTTTATACTAGTTGCCTTGCCAGTGCTCTAGAATTGTTATATTCCCGAGTTAGGCCCAAATTGCGAAGCAGCTCATTTCTTATATTGCCCTGGAAAATAACATTTTGGCTGTGAACCTTTGCACACATTTGCATGCATGACAGTGTTGGATTAGTTTCTCTGAAACTACTTTGTTTACACATCCAGCTTCGCACAACACTATCGCTATGCCTTGAACATCATGTATTAGGCCTCTCTGCGCACTAGGTACAAAAGTCGTCCTATCTTCATCCATGGGGCAACAGCACTATCTACATATCCATAACATCACTAATCTAACGTGCACATCGCAAAGACTGCTTTTTATTAGAAATAATAGGCATCCCGATAGATTGGTAGAGGAGGCACTTCTGCTGACACTGAAGGTCCTTACATGCTGAGAAATCACCACGCACCGGTCTGACATTCCGCGAGGGGTGTCCAACTCGAGACCAAGACGGGGTCCTTCACTCTCTCCTATCAGGTAATGTGGTTGGATTGTCCCTTGGGGGGATTCTTGGCTCTACATTTATACACACTCTAGGTACACTCAGAGTAGGGTCCGCATCATAGGAGTACATTAGATTACCATATTGCATATATTCATTGCTTTAGCACAATGGTGGAAATGTATCTACTATTCCCTCTTTTGGTGCTTGTGATCTCCTTTATTTGCTTCTGTCTCCTAATCATTTCAGCACATGTATTTTACACAACAATAATGATTTTGGTTCTATAAATATATTGAAAGCGTCCCACTGTGTATTCTGTATACTTCTCTGAGAGAAAGTAAGCACGAGTGACTGAGTGAAAGATTCTGTACTGTTTCCACGATCCATGGGTGGTCAGTGTTATGATGTTCAGTGGTTGCCAGAAACTGTTCGCTCCCTGGTAGGTTAGGGGGGCTTACAGTGGCACTGTGAGCTAGCTGGTAGGTTCGGGGGGCTTACAGTGGCACTGTGAGCTAGCTGGTCCATAGGCCAACGTATCCAGCCGGGGTGTCCGGAATCAGTCTTGATATCAAGCCCTTAGTTTATGTTGTCCGAACAATGCGCAGGCCCTAAGGATTAGTAGGATCTACACGACAGGATAATGTTCAATAAATGTTTTTTTATTAATAAACACGTACAACATATACAACAATGAATAAAATAAATATGAAGACATTAAAAAATCCACTTTTTTTCTGAAAAAAATTCTTGGGTTCAAACCAATTAATTTTGCATCTGTTTTGAAAGCCAGGCTGAAGAGTGTCAGTTAAAATTTATCCTGCTTTTGCATAATTTTCACAAGCTCTAGCACAGATTCTTCGTATTAATACATCTCTGCTAATTGTTACATTTGTTTCAGAAATTCAGAAATTTCACATTACAAAAAATTTGCAAACAATTGAATTATGCAGTTTTGTCTCTTTTTTTGCCACGTGAGAAAGATTTGAGGAGAAAATGCCTTGCGAACTAGTCCTCTGAGTCTATTTTGTGTAACGTTTTTACTCGAGTTATGCCATCTCACAAAACTTTCATGCAAGATACAGGAAAACCATATATTGTGCCATTCACAAAATCCCATTTAATTTTCGCCTCAGTTTGTATAATTTTAGTAATATTTCATAATTGTCACTCAATTTTAAACACCATGAGGTTTAGGAATATTTTATACTCCTTAAAGCTGATGGTTAAACAAGCCACTGGAGGGCACTCTAGTCACATTTCCCAGGTAAAAAGATATTCTATACCCTGTTCAGTATATCGTAAAACAATGTCCTGATTCACTAAGCTTATTAAACAACTAACTTCATTCAATACATGCGGAAATTGATTGATATTACAGTGCCTGTACAAGTTCGAAATTCATAAAATTTAAATCGGTAAGTGTAAATCTATTTACACCTAAAATAACATTATAGAAATTGAAAAAATGGTGAACTGAACACCCAAACACACGAAACATTACTATTTTAAATACTATCAAAATGATATTATTATCAAGGGGAAACGTAAACAGTATCAAGAGTCGGAGATGGAGAGGAATGACCCCAACATTCGTGAGGTGTAGGGAAAGGGTTTCCTAAAGGGAACAATATGTTCCAAGTAAAGAAACAAAAGTTAGCTTGTGCAAACAAATTCACATTTACTGAGAATTTAAAGAAGTGCAAATATGCATTCTCTCTCAATGTTTACCCACGTGAGTGCCAGTGCTTAATTTGTGCCGGTGGTTTCCAGTACTCGGCACCAGCACTTCTTTGTGAACACCCAGGCTTGTGACAGTATGCCACAAGGTGGCGGTGGCTGGCTAATTTAGAGATGGACACAACAACAATTAATTATTGCTACCCAAGCTATTCTTATAGCTTTGGGGGCCTGAAATAGTCCGAATTGTCACACTTGTAGGAGTGTGACGGTTAGTAGTTGTGTTGTTACTATCATTGGCAGCATGGCAGGGGCAATGTGTTGTGTAAGCTGCAGTGGCCTCCTGACCATAGCCGTGGCACTTGTTTTTTTTTACAAATTGGGCCTCTCTTTGCAATCACTAGACGGGCACGTGTTACGGTGACTCTGGTTGTGGCCCGGGGTCCAGGTATCTGCTGGAAATACTGAAGATGGCAGTGAAAGTGGTGGGTTGGGTGGCTGGAGGCCACAGAGGAGAAGCCAGGTTATGTGTAGCTACTCGTTACTCCACTGCACCTGTGCAGCATTTGAAAGCAGGGTTACAAGATTTTAGGGGCCACACATAACATAATATTATGCATGGATAAAAAGGGGCTGATTTTCAGGTCTGGATCTGCGGGTTATCATAAACAACTCCAGCTTCTCTTTCGTTGTCTATTTGATGTCACTCAGAACCCCGCGGTGGAAAACATCCTCATTATACACTGCTACCCATCTATACTTTTATTATGTGCTTCGTGGAGAAGCATCTATGCAAAGTGTAGAGGAAAAAACCCAGCTGGAATTAAACAGCCAGTCTCAATCCATTGCCCCTGTTCGGCCACCTATGAATACAAATCATAGGCCCAGTGAAAGGCATCTCTGTAATCTAGCGTGGAGTATGCACGCAGATTCTTAAATGAGTATTTTTTAATGCTTTATTGCTGCTTCTGTGGAGAGTCAAGAATGATGTCATCTCTATTAGATCAGTAACTGTTATCTACTTACCCTCTACGCCCTTTCTCCAGATTATGATTCAGATATCGTAGTCTGACCTGTGTGCATTGCACGGGCACCGGCTTGAATGCTCCACTACATACAAGGGTCTCACTTCATCATCTGTGCCATGCACCTAGGACCAGTGCTTAATTTGAGCTGGTGTTTGCAGGTGGTGGGCTCCAGGACTCATCTTTTGGGTACATGGACTTATTTTTCATCTTATGGCGATTTTTCCTACTGTCTTCCCTGTTACATGTGTTACTCTTTCTGATTGCGTTCACCAGCTATGGCTGATGTTTACTCTGTGTTTGACACGTTTTATTTTATTTGTTATTATTATATGTAAATTATTGTTGTTTCTTGGAAACAACTAATACACTAATACCCTTGGACTACATTCGCTTTATAGAAATCCACAAACATAAATACATGAATAAATAAATACATCAATAAATAAATAAATACATAAATTAATAAATAAATAATGACATAAAGACTTTGACAAATAACAGAGAGGTAGAACACGGAGACTGAAGAAGGAATAGTACAGGTAGGAAAACAGTGACCCCGCGTCTCTGAGGCAGGAAGAACGCAGGGATGAAAAAGAACTTTCAAGAGCGAGATAAAGAGACAGAAGTGTAGGGTGGCGAGGAAAGAGGCATGAGGTGGAATCACGGCGCTGGACAACCTTGGTATTCGATTGTGGCAGCCGTGGGCTTCTAAGCACAATTGTGAGTCCCTGCACTAGTTGATTATTGACTGATTTCCTATTTTACAAGTTAGGCACTGCATAGGACTCTGCCCAGAAGAATGTAGGAAGTGAATAAACGAGAGTGGAGTCTAGAACTCCAAACGAACTGTGATTAGATTTGCATGGAGGGGGCTGCCCCTGCCCTGCCAGCGCTTTAAGAAAGCGCCGTACAGACCTGTCTGCACCAGAGACCAGAGCCCTGCTGACGCTGCACCATGTCCTGGCCTCGCCTCCTGCTGGTACTCAGCGTCCTCTGTGCAGGTAAGTGATGACCTTGCAGTCGAGCCGCCATGCACACTTAACAGATATAGAATGGTTTATAGATACATTGTAACACGGAATTTAGGCGTAGACAATGATCAAACTTTACATTTTGCTTACAGGTTCCGTGGCACAGTATGTGGTCACTCAGGCGCCCTCAGTGTCGGTGCCCCCGGGGCAGAGTGTGACACTGACGTGCACTAAAACCAGCAGCAGCTATGACTTTCACTGGCACCAACAGAAGCCCGGCGGGGCCCCGCGGTTTGTGTGGTACGGCTCCAGCACACGAGGCCCCGGGGTCCCGGACCGGTTCAGCGGCTCCACCTCGGGCACCACCGGCACGTTAAGCATCAGCAATGCCCAGCCCGAGGATGAGGCCGTTTATTACTGCTGTGTGTGGGACGGCACTGGTAAAGAGCATCACAGTGACGCAGACCTGTGAGGAACTGAGACATAAACCACTGCCCTTCCTCTCTTGTTCCCTCGTTAACTGTAGTTGAAGAAATTCTGCTGATGCACCTTATTAAGAGGTATAAAATAAATTAAGGGAGCCCAAAATTAACAGACATAAAGGGGCAGATTTAAAAGCCCCTTGCGACGCCGGTGTGTCACATTTTGTGACGCACCAGCAGCACATTTTGCTGCCCCATATTTACAAGAGCAGGAAAAGCCACCCTGCATGACTTTCTCTGTCCTTGTAAATGCGGCCCCTTTATACGCAGCACTTTGAAAGGGGCGTTCCATGGGTGTTGCTGTGGGTGTTCCCACGCAACACCCTTGGAACCTG
Source organism: Calotriton arnoldi (assembly GCA_963921515.1). Taxonomy (NCBI): domain Eukaryota; kingdom Metazoa; phylum Chordata; class Amphibia; order Caudata; family Salamandridae; genus Calotriton; species Calotriton arnoldi. The sequence continues at coordinate 893,958 of CAWUFW010006463.1, forward strand.
ACATATTTCCAGATTTACAAGAAATCGTAAATCTGGAAATGCGTCTGAATGCTACTCCTCCCCAGGGGAGGCGTAGGGAGGCGCAACGAGGAGAAATGTATTAATTTCTCCTCGTTTTTTTTCCTCTTTCTATGCGTGCTTCATTCTGCAGCACACATAGAAAGAGGAAATCACCTCTGGTGATTGTTTATGTACAGGAAGGTTTCCCTTCCTGCACATAAACAATCATCCCTGTGACGCAGGCATCCTTGCACCATGGTGCAAGGGTGCCTCTGTCGGCGCATTGCAGCAGTTTGTGCGCCAGTGCAGGGGAAAGCACAGAGATGCGACATATTGTTGTAAATATGTCGCATCCCTGTGCTTCAAAACTAATGCAGCGCGGCACAGCAAAAAGACTTGCTGCACCATGATGCGTTAGTTTTTTGTAAATCTGCCCTAAAGTTGTCTTGGAAAGATATAAATGTGCAAGTAAACGCTGTTAGAAATGGGGTCTCTAGCTGGCAGTGCTAGGTACCTTTGTCCAAATAGGGACCCTTGCTTCTAGTCAGGGTAAGGGGGATACACACTTTAGATAACCCCTGCTAACCACCTTGGTAGCTTGGCACGAGCAGACAGGCTTATCCCAAAGGCAATGTGTAAAGTATTTGTACCAACACTCACAGTAACACAGTGATAACACCACAAATGGACACCACACCGGTTTAGAAAAATAAAGTATCTTTATCTAACTTAACAAGACCAAAACAACAAAAATCCAACATACAAGTATTAAGAAAAATTACTTTCAAAAGTTTTAGCAACTGAGTCCATAGAAAACTATGGATGCGTGATTTCTTGCAAAGTACCTGTTGTTGCGACAAAGTTCACCAAGCCAAAAAGCCGCATCGATGAGAAGCGTTGAAAAACAAAGAGATGCGTCATTCCTGAGACCTTCGTGGATGCGATGCGACAGTTCCCCTGTACAGAGGGGAGCGATGCGTCGGGTCCGGTCTGTAGGGGGAAGCGATGCGTCGGTTCTGAGACGACTCCGATCCGCGGGTGATGCGTCGGGGAAAACTTGCGGCACAGGGACGATGCGTGGAAATCCAGGATGCGTCGGCAAACGATGCAGCGGCGGTGAGCGGTGCTGCGTTGACCCTTTTCAGCTGCGATCCCTCGATGAGTCGATTCTTGCAGCGGCGACAGGTGCTGCGTCGGTTTCAGCAGCGGCGCAGCGGTGCAGGGAAATTCTTCTCACACCACGGCATTGCGTCGGAAAACTGTCACCAGAAGAGCGATGGGTCGACTTCCTTGTTTGTTGCATTGCTTTCCAGCTCCCAGCAGCAGAAACAACCTCCAGAGGCCCCACACAGTCACAGGCACTCCTGGCAGGTCAGCACTCTCAGCAAGGAAGTTCAGGGGAGCTGGGGGTGAAGTCTTTGTGTTCCTGAGACTTCAAAACAGGAGGCAAGCTCTACTAAAGCCCTTGGAGACTGTCCTCAAGCAGGGGACACAGCACACAGCAAAGTCCTTCTCCTTTCTTTGGCAGAAACAGCAACTGCAGGCCAACCCCAGACACACAGCAAGGGCAGTACTTCTCCTCAGTTTCTCCAGCTCTTCTCCTCAGTAAAGGTTCCTCTTGATTCCAGAAGTAGTCTAAAGTTCAGGGGTATTAGGTCTAATACTTATACCCCAAAATGTTTTTGTTCTCTTTGTGCAGAGAAGCCCTGTGTCCAGTCAAAACCAGTTCTGGGGGGCACTTGGCAAGTGCACAATAACCTCCATTGTCAGTGTGAGCCCTGGCTCCAGACACACTACAGGGGGGAGGAGCCATCATTGTAGAAGGCAGACACAGCCCTATTCAGGTGCAGCTGCTACTCGTTCCACCACTCCAAATGCAGATCAGGCCTATTCAGCCTAGCGCTGACTCATCCAGACTCTCTGGAGCCACTGCACATCCCCAGCCCCTGTCACTCCAAAGCCAGACAGTCAATACACATCCTAGCAGAAGCACACAGGATGGCTAAACAAGAAAATACCTACTTTCTAAAAGTGGTATTTTCAAACACAGAATGTAAAAATCACCTTTGCTAAAAGAAGTAATCTTTAGATTCTGAGTTCAGGCATACTAAACATTATTTTCCTATTTGGTCTGAATGGTAAGTTATATTTATAAGATGTTATAAATTAACTCCCATGCTTTTCTATGGGGACAGATAGCCTTACAATAGTGAAAAACGAAATTGGCAGTATTTCACTATCAGGACATGCCACACACATCAGGGCATGTACTAACTTTCACATACACCGCACCCTGCCCACAGGGGTACCCTGGGCCTACCTTAGGGGTGACTAACATGTAAGAAAAGGGAAGGTTAGGGCCTGGCAAGTGGGTGCACTTGCCAAGTCGACATGGCAGTTAACAACTGCGCACAGACACTGCAGTGGCAGGTCTGAGATACCTTTTAAGAGCTACTCATGTGAGTGGCACAATCACTGCTGCAGGCCCACTAGTAGCATTTGATTTACCAGCCCTGGCACTCTTAGTGCACTTTAATAGGGACTGACCAGTAAGTCAAATATGCCAATCATTGATAACCAATCATGTTCACAATTTACACAGAGAGCATATGCACTTTAGCACTGATTAGCAGTGGTAAAGTGCCCAGAGTCCTAAAACCAACAACAACAGGTCAGGACAAAATAGGAGGTAGAAGCAAAAAGTTTGGTGATAACCCTGCAAAAAGGGCCAAGTCCAACAAACGCTTTTTAAAATCATATTTTGAAACTAGCATTTGCAATGCAATCAGTCTCGCATTAGTGAAAGTTATCGATCAATCAATCAATCTGCATTTGTAAAGCGCAACACTGTCACCCATAGGGGTATCTGGGAGCTGTGTCTCCATCAAAGAGCCAGGTTTTGAGTCTCTTTCCGAAGTCGGTCAGAGAGGGGGCTGTGCGAAGCTGAAAGGGGAGGTCGTTCCAGGTCTAGGCAGCGATGTAGGAGAAGGAGCGGCCACCGCTGCAGCTGCAATGGATGTGGCGGGGATGTGTGCAAGGGCGAGTGAGGAGGAGCGCAGGTGTCTAGTGGGATGGTGGAAGTTCAGTTGATGGTTGAAGTAGGCAGGTCCTAGGTTGTGGAGGGCTTAGTAGGCGTGCATGAAGATCTTGAACTGGCATCTCTTTTGGATGGGGAGCCAGTGGAGGTCTCTCAGGTGGGGGAGGTGTGGGATAATTCGGGGAGGTCCAGGATGACTCTGGCTGCTGGTATGAAGGACTGGAGTCTTCTGAGGAGCTGGGTGGAGATGCCGTGGTAGAGGGCTTTGCCGTAGTCGAGGCAGCTGGTGACAAGGGCCTGAGGGACGGTCTTTCTGGTGTTGGTTGGGATCCATCTGAATATTCTGCAGAGCATGCAATGTGTGTGGAAGCAGGAGGAGGCGACTTCATTGACTGGTCGCTTCATAGTCAGTTGGCTGTTGAGGATGATGCAGAGGTTGTGAGCATTGTCGGTCTGTGTGGTTGCGGGTCCGAGTTGCAGGCCACCAGCTTTGCTCCTATGGGGAGGCGTTCTTCCCGAAGATCAGTACTTCAGTTTTGTCAGAGTTTAGTTAGAGGCAGTTGTCTCTCATCCATTTGGCTACGTGGGTCATTGTATTGCAGAAGTTAGTTTTGGGGTTGGAGGGGCCCTCAATGAGCGAGCAGAACAGTTGAGTTTCATCTGCGTAAGAGATTATATTGAGTCTGTGGGATCTGACGTCTGCAAGGGGGTTGTGCAGATGTTGAACAGTTAGAGCTATTGGTGTTGCAAATGACAATGTTTCTAAGTTGAGTTTTTTTGTAAAAAATATACCAGCAGAAGCATAAGCAATAAAAGAAAATTCACAAAGCAAGGAAAAGGTGCAGTACCACAGACTGTTACTAGGTGTCCCTCTTGAGTTCTAAAGGGAGCTCTATTGGTCAAATTAGGTAATGCAACCTTAATGCAGCCTACTAAAGAATATTGTTCCTCACTGTTTTCTGTTGAATGCAGTTTTGGAGGCAATATGCTTTAATGTTCCTTTTAAACAGCAGCTCCACGCACATTATTGGAGCCACACATATTACTTTCCTGGTTATGATAAGAATAATGATTTAATGTGATTTAAATGTCAAAGCGCAGAAGCGCAGCTGAGGCGTGGAAGGGGCCCCCACACAGCACACGTCTAGAGAGCATAGATTTGCCACAGCACCAGGCACATTATTGGAGCTGGCTCACAAGCAGCTCCCGTAGCCTGTCAGCCAACTGACAAAAACAGTGACCCTTTTTATATAAATAATACACCTCTAACCGCAGGATTCAAAGCAAGTAGATGGGGTTTTGTATTACAAGTGTGCCATAATGTTTCACTGATGCACAACATGTAGCCAGAGGGGGCTGTTATTGATTCCTGGGCTTGGAGAGGAGTTGAGGAATGAGGGAAGCCGAGGAGAGGTGAACCTGAGTGGGTGGAGGGAACAGGATATGTACATTGGGGCGGAGGCAAGAGAGAAAAGATAAAGTGTAGAAGAGAAAAATAAAGGAGAGAAGTGAAGGAAATAGGTATGGAGAGAAAAGTTTAGCGATAATGTCAGTCAAAGATAAAGGGCTGAAATTATAAGGGAGATAAGGGATTAGTTGTGAGTTATGGGTGAGGGAACTGGTTGTAGCGGTGTAAGAAACACAGGTTTGAGAAGAGTCTGAGAAGCAAGTAAGGAAAGGGTGAGAGGTCAGAACGAATGAAGAAGAGGAAAAGTGAAGAAATAGAAATGGAAATTCGACGTCTGACCGGAACTAAAACCAGGAGGAAGGTGATTCATATGGAGGGAAGAAAAAGTTTGAAACAGTTAAGAGAGGGTATTGGGAAAATGCACAGAGAGACGTGACAGGTAGAGATATGTGAGTAAAGGCAGAGATGAAAATGGATACATCTAAGCGAACTAGGAAAAGGAATCAAATAAAGATGAAAATCATCGGTGAACACATGGAAAAACGGGTGGAGAGCACATAATGACACATATTTATTCACATGTGTGGCTTAAAGGGTTGTTTTATACCTAAAGTTTTATTGAATGATAAAAAGTCAAAATGATAGGCAGGAGTGCGGTAGGGAGAGCGTGAGAAAGAAGAAACAGAATGTATGTGCGCATGTATGTGTTTGGTGTGAGTTTGTCACAGACGGAAAGGTGGGAGCAGATTGGTGAAGTGGCAATACAGAGACAACAAACATAGAGAACAAAACACTGTTAGTAATATGCATACGCTCAATGTCCTTAATGTTGCGAGCAGGAAACTGCTTCAGTCCTTGGTCTAGGAGGTGGATCAGATGCTGTGAGGGGGAATACAACAGGTCGGGCAAGCTTCCAGTTCGAGTGCAGAGCCATCCACCCAGAAGGATACAAAGGCTGACCACCACCATATTTAAAGATAATGCACGCCATGCTGTGCTGATATGCACAAGCAAACAAAAGTGGACAGCAGCCACATGTAAAGATACAGTGCAGCGTGCCACGCTAATATGCTGTAGAAAACAAAAAGCTGTCCGCCACTATATGTAAAGATAAAGCGTGGCGTGCCGCTCTGATATGCAGAAAGAGATAAAAGCGGTCAGCCGCCATATTTAATGCGAAAGCGCGATCGGGCGTGCATTGATTAGATACATAATTTGGCACAAGTAAAAAAACAAAGTAGTCCTCAGAGGAAAACCTAAACACTAAAAGCATAAAGACACAGTACTTGGCAGGTGCTCCGTGGCAGGAAATCGGAAACACAAAGTAGGGAAAAGAAGAATGATTGCCCAGTAGCAAGCAAGGATTTCTAAAGGAGAGTGGCACAGGCCAATAAAAAGCAATGGCAAGCAGTGGGCAGTGTTTAACTCCTCCAACATCTACAGCAGGTCGCATAGCGACAGCGTAAGCGCTGTTACGCTCGACCTAAAACGCTTGACTTATGTCTCGATATGTATTCTTTGCAAGAGTGTTTTACTTGTATACGAAAGAGTGCAGGTGCCCGGAGGTTTGCTTAAAAGCCCATGGCTGGTGCAATTAAACATCGGTACGCCTAATATCAAGGCTGGTAGCCTTAAATCACCTCAGGTCCTTTTGATTCACTACTTATCTGACTCTCGCTGGTTCCTCCTTTTACAATGGTTTTGCAGTCTTTCTCTTCCTCCATCTCACCCATCTGTGTACTTTTTGTGCTCTGTAAATATCTGATGCGGAAAATAAGTGCCGGTCCCAAAAATATGTGCCGGTCAAAAATAAGTGTGGATGCCCCCTCACCTCAAATTAAGCACTGTGCGCCATTAAGCAAAGTTAGTATTTCACCTACGCACTGCTCTGTCTGAAAGCTATCTTCCATGTCTATTATGTGTATTGTGTTTCCTTCAATTTTTGTTTAGCAGAACCTTAACAAATGCAGGCGTTGGGTCATTGTACAAAAAATGCACACATCATCATTTACAGTCATGATTTCTCGCACCAGACAATACCCTCTTGAGCGGTTTCACCCTAATTAATGAAACAAAGTCATACCGCTGCGTCTCATAGATACACCCCCTAGTAACCTTTTGTTTTAGTTTTTATTTTTTTGCAGTTTTATATTGTGGGTATTGGACCGAAGGTATTGGAGAGCTTTGCATGAGCACCAGTTACATTACACAAGGACACATTCAGGAGATTTGGGGGCAGATGTACGACCATCATGGTTTTGTAATTTGTGAGGTGCAAAACCTGATGAACAAGAGTGTCTGAAACACTATTTGCGATTTCCCAATGGGTCGCAAGGGACCTGCCTCATTAATAATCAGGAGGCAGGTCGCAATTTGCGACCCATTGTGAATGGCCGGCACTCACAGGGATGGTGGCCTGCTTTTTTAATAAAGCTGTTTTTTTTTTAATGCATTCTTTTTCCTTAAACAAAACGGGATTCCTTTTTAAAATAAAAATGAAAAGTTTTCTTTTCATATTTTTAAAGGGGGCAGTGGTCCTTGGGACCACTGTCTGCTCTCAAGAAATATTGGCTCCCCCATTCCCAAAGGGTAAGGGTCCCTTGGGGCTCCTTTCCCATTTGCAAATGGCTTACCACCACTTTGAAATTGTTGGTGAACTCAATCAATCAATCAATCAGGGTTTTGTAGAGTGCACTACTCACCCGTTAGGGTCTCAAGGTGCTGAGGGGCAGGTGTGCGCAACTCCGTTGGGGTCATTCGAAAAGTCAGGTCTTGAGGTCTTTCCTGAATTGGTGCAGTGTTGGGCTTCGCCGGAGGTGAAGGGGGAGATTGTTCCAGGTCTTGGCTGTGAGGTAGTAGAAGGACCTTCCACCCGCTCTAGTCCTGTAGAAGCGTGGACCCGCTCTAGTCCTGTAGGGAGAGGTTGGCTGAGCGGAGGTTTCCCTTGGGGGCATGGAAGGAGAGACGGTCATTGAGGTATTGAGGTCCGATGTTGTGGAGGGCCTTGTAGGCGTGCGTAAGCAGCTTGATAGGTATTCTTCTTCTTTCGATGGGGAGCCAGGGGAGGTCATAGAGGTGTTGGGTGATGTGGTTGTGCCATGGGATATCGAGGATTAGTCTTGCTGCGGCGTTGTGGACAGTCTGGAGTTTGCGGAGGAGTTTTTTTTTATTCCGGTGTAGATGGCATTGCTGTAGTCCAGTCTGCTGGTCACGAGTGTGTGAGTGACCGTTTTCCTAGAGTCGGGGGGGGATCCACTTGAATGTCTCACATAGTATACGATGGGGGTTGAAGCATGCTGAGGAGACGGCGTTGATCTGGTGATTCATAGTGAGCGATGAGTTCAGTATGATGCTGAGGTTACATGCATAGTCCATTGGGGTGGTTGGGTTTCTGAGGGTGGGGGACCACCAGGTTTCATCCCATGCAGAGGGGGGTGGAGATGAGGATGGAGACTTCTGTTTTCTCCGAGTTGAGTTTCAGGCAGCTGTTCTTCATCCAGGTTGCGACGGCTTTCATCCCTTCTTGGAAGTTGTGCCTGTTGATGTCGGGTTCCTTGGTGAGGGAGAGAATGAGCTGGGTGTCATCAGCATAGGAGACGATGTTGAGCCCTTGGTTTCTGACGATGGTTGTGAGGGGGCCATGTAGACGTTGAAGAGGGTGGGGCTTAGGGAGGATCCTTGGGGTCTTCCGCATCTGATCTTTGTCGGTTGTGAGAGGAAGGGCGGGAGTCTTATTCTCTGTGTTCTGCCAGTGAGGAATGAGCATAACCAGTCTAGGGCCTTTCCTTGGATGCTGGCGTCGTGGAGTCTGGTGACTAGTGTGCCATTGGAGACAGTGTCGAAGGCTGCTGATACGTCCCGGAGGATGAGGGCTGCCATTTGACCTTGGTCAAGGACTTGGTGCTGTGGTTGCTCAGGAATCTGGATTGAGAGGTGTCTAGGATGTTGTTGTCTTCGATGAAGTATGCTAGCTAGGTGTTGGCGGCCTTTTCAATGACCTTGGCTGCGAATGCGAAACTGCAAATGTTTTGCAACTACATTCACGGTCGCAAAACATTCCCGCATACCAGTGCGAACGCTATTAGGAAGGGACACTCTTGGCACGCTCCTTCCTAATAGCCACTTGCAAACCCTATTTTGCAAGTAGGTAATAGGTTACCGACTCACAAAATAGAGTTGGTACATTTGAAAATGCATTTTATCAATCGCAAATGGCCCATCAGGCTGTTTGCAACTGGTAAAATCTGTTGTACATCTGGCCCTAAGTGTTTTGCCCAGAATCACTGGATGTTTAGCTAACACTGAGACTCGGACCAGGGTCCCAGTTCAAAAGTCAGCAGCTCTGGCCATAACACAACATTTTGCAAGTTGTGTTATGCCGACACCCAGGAGGTTGGAACTCAGTCTTGGCTGCAGTGTTTTTGGGTTTTATTCCATGGTGGAGGGTGTGTTTTACTACTATAGAGAGCAAGTAGTATGTGTAAAAGATGTAGTTGATTTCCTCTTCTTCTGACTCTGAGGGAAGTCTGCCTGGGGCTCAGAGACCTAAAAAGCCCAGGGAACAGTCCCCTGCCAGTCCTGCTTACTTGACTGAGGCCCAGGTCCAGCCCATGATTGAGATGGCAGTTTCTAAGGCGTTGGCTGCCAAGCCTAAGAGAAGGGAAAAGAAAGCAGGATCTTCCAGGGTAGAGGTAGATATGTCGGAAACGTCTGCAGATTCAGTGCCGGAGGGTCCTAATACTTCAACTTATGGGAAATAGATTTCCAGGGAAGATCTGGTATAGATTATGGATCGTATTAGAAGTAACCTGGGCTTCGAGGAGCCATTGACTCAGCCAGATGAAGAGCGTCTGTTCCCTCACTATGCCAAGCCTTCGCTTTTGTCTCTGCCTCTTCCTGAGGGAATTAAGGAATTCATCTTAAGGCACTGGAAGGAGGTGGATGAATCTAGTATTCTGAGGTTCCTCCAAAAGATGTGCGCCCTTATGGAGAGGGAGGAGGTATTTTTACCTAACTTATGGGTAGTTCAATACTGGCACCTTTGATTGGCAGGGCGGTGATTAACCCAGAGGATTGCTCATCTGTCGATTGCAAGATTGATAGTGCTACTAAGAAATGTTCTGCTGCCAGTTCTGCCTCCATGAAGGTAGCTACTTATGCGGCATACCGCACAGTCTTTAGTAAAGGACTTTGAGTTGTTCGACCAGCTGGGAAATAAGATGGCGGACTGACGCCGCCACTGAGAGCTGCACCCTGAGGGCTCACCGCTCCGCCACTTCGCGGCACCGTTGCATTGGTCCGCACCGGTCCGTTCACCCGAGCGCAACACTTTATGAATACCGCACAGGAATTTACTAAGCGGGTGCATTTCTAAGCTCCTGTTAAGAAGGACGCTGACTTTTCGAAAAGGGAAAGCTGATAGCCGAGAGCCCCGCTGCCGCAGGACGCCAAATATTGAATTGGGCTCACCTGACGCTGCTTGCACATTGTTCCCGGCTGTTCCTGGCAAACAGATTTCTGCTCGAAAGTGGATTAAAAACGGATTAAACTGAGCCTTTCTTAATGCTCCGTGGAAACAGGGACACTCCTTGCTAATAGTGGGAAAGCCTCGCTTCTCGGACCTGCAACTTCCTGATGTTGCTCCGGATTTCTGGGAAATCACCTCAGCTCTGGAGTTTTTTTCGGCGCTCTTCCCTTGCTTGGTTTCCCCTCGTGCCTTTTTCCTCCTGTTCTTGTACTTCTCTGCCCAGTATGGCACTGCCAAAAACGACAGGCCAGAAAGGGGTTAGAGCCGGCTCTCACGCCCTCGCAGCCGCCGCTGAGCAAACTGCATTGACGAGCAGGGAAGAACCACAGCTCCAGCCCTCAAAAGGTACTGAGAATCGCTCTACCTCTAAAGTAGGGCACCCTATTCTTAAAATTCTGCACTCAGACAATGTGAATGAGCTTATCTATCCTGGCAGAACCGCAAATCCACCCCCAGAGGGGGAAATGGTGGAGGCACTAATTGTGGCAGTTTTAAATGTGTCAAAGAAATCTATTGCCGCGCCTTCGGTCCCCTCTTCTTCACTGTGCGCAGAATGTCCCCCGGCGCAGGAACCTCCGCAATTTAACCCCCTAAGCTCTGATGGCGAGCTTCCGAGCTCTGGCTCACCCGGCGCAGGGCTGACTGAATATGTTCTTACTTGTTTACCTTTGGAAGCTGCAGTAAAAGGGGATGCCATACTTAAACAATGTGGTAATACTACAACAGGGGACACACAAATAGGAGACCCGTTACCAGTGCTTATCCAACAAGCAGGTTGAGGACACCCCCTAACACAGATTACGCTACCCTTCCTGTTGAACAAGGCATTGGCGAGAACCGGCAGCAAGGTGAAGATTTTTTAGGAACCGTAGCTGATGCACAGACTGATAACTTTCAGGCAGCTTCATCGATTAGGCACGAGCAAGATACTGCTTTACCTACTTCCCCAACTATTACCGGCGCTCAGTCATCCCATAAAGACGGAAATCTCCATGATCACGACACAGAGTTAAGTATCCCCTGCGATTCAATCTCCAGTGACACACAGATAACAGATCAATTGCTCTGTTCATCCAGTGGGAGGAAGGGGAAAAAAAGATGCAACTTTAATATTAAATACACAAGAAATCATAAAAAAAGAAGCAACAAAGAAAGCGATCTGCACGCTCTTAATCCTGCATCCACCAAACTGGGCATTACCAGTAGCCCACTTCGTAAATGGGTTACTGCAAAAGGGGAAGTGAAAACCTTGATCTCAAGACTTTCTGGTTCTGGTTTCGGCCCTGACGCTGGCCCTGCCATTGGTTGTATTCTGGGACCAGGGCTAGGCTCTGGCCTTACTTCGCTACATCAAGACTCAAGCTCGTCATGCGCATCTGCGCCAGCATCCGGCAGCGTCCTCAGTCACTCAGCAAGTTCTTCTTTTCCTCCGTCTTTTCCAGCTCCTCCCTGGGCTGATGCTCAACAGAATGTCCTACCTGCTGGCTCACTGGATTCTTCTGCATTTGCAATCTTACATGCACTACAGGCTCATAGAGAGGAAGCCCAGGCACATTACTCACAGGCTAAAGCAGACAGCTCGGTGATTAAGCAGGCTCTTGCTGAGGTAAACAACAAAGTAGTTGCATACTCAACGGATATCACAGAGCTGCAACAATGAGTTTCAGATACAGAGGCTCATACGATAAGGGTCGCTAAGATCTCCGACGCACACAAAAATCAGCTCATCTTCTTGCAAAGTAAAGTCGAGGACTTAGAAAACAGGCAACAACGTAATAACATTTGCCTGTTTGGTATACCTGAAAATGAAGAAGGCGCTGACCCTAGAGCATTTATTGTACAACTACTCAAGAGAGCATTTCCTGATCTGGATGACTGGGACTGGGACAGTCAAGTACAACGAGCGCATAGATTGCCATCTGCTGTCAACAACCCTTCAGGTCATTTCTCTCTGCCTTTTCTTGTCTATTTTGGAAACTATCTTCTACGACAATCAGTCTCCATCAAAGGCCGCCCTACTACCCCTATTAGAGTCGGTTCTTATTCTATTTTTTGTAGATCTGATCTCTGCAAGAACACAATGGTTAGACGCTGAAAACTGCGCCAGTTCATAGACCCCTTAAAATCTGTAGGAGCACAGGTCTTTCTACAAGAACCGGCCCGTTTGAAAATCATCAAAAATGGCCAAGTTCAATTGGTGTACACAGAGCAAGCTGCTAAACAGGCTTTGGCAAAGTGGCAACTAGAAACTAAATAATCTTGTTCTTTCTTTCTTTTCTTCACTCTATTGATATTATAAAGTATGATCAACGGGCGGAACAAACATATATTTGTGGGGTCATTCAAATAGTAAACAACATACTGACATACTGACATTGTTGACCTCTGGGAAGGTTCTTTCCTTAGCCTCTGCTTTCACAGGGATCCCCCCAGCAATCCATGATTGACACAATATTGCTTTTACCTTTTTTCTCTTCACTCTCTGATCCTCTATATTTTTCCTTTCCTTTTTTAAACAGACTCTTCTGAGTATGAGTTTAACGGTGTATTGGAGCAGTGGGGTGGTTCTCAGGGTGCTGGCGCTCACATTAGCTGTCTTGCCAGCGACAGCAGGAAGGGGGGTGATTATTTTCCTAGGACACGGGGAGGGATCCGGGTGGGCTAGTCTGGGGATGGTGGGAGGGTTTAGGTCTAAGGGCTTGGTTAAAAGCAAAGGGGGTACGCAAATGGAATGGCAGGGAGTAGTTATTAAGCTGCAACTATATTGGGGTTGCATCATGAATAAGCTCTGTAAATGTAAATATTACACTAAAAAACTTACTTATCTACAAGGAAAAACAATATACTGTGTTCAATTTTTGATATTTTATGGCGCTACTTAAATGTCTATGTTGGAATGTCTCTGGTTTGAACGCTGCTAGTAAATGCCGGCTTGTTCGGGAAGAGTTAAACTTATATAAACCACATTTGGTATTTTTATCAGAAACACACCCACCTCATAAAGATAGTAGACTGCTTAACAAACTGAAATGTCATACTATTGTCTGTACTTCATAAAGTCTTTCAAACAGAGGAACTGCAATTCTTGCTAGCAAAGCACTCACATACACAACACTCAAAGTCTTAGCAGACCCAAGAGGGAGGTAGGTAATTGCTCAGATTGCTATCTTTGATGTAAAATACATTTTGGTGAATCTGCATGGCCCCAATGCCGATGATCCAGAGATTTTCAATGAGCTAATACTAACCTTATTGGAACTACAGGGGATCTTGATAATTATGGGGGTTTTCAACTGCGTGATGAACTATGCCATAGATTCCACTAGCCCTCGTACTACCATTAGAATGTCCAAAGTAAGGGCATCAATTCTGGAATTAGCACGTCTACACAACCTTAGATACATATTGAGGACTTTACATTCAGATCTTCCAGGTTACACTTATTATTCATGCCCACTAAAGCAGTTTTCCAGGATAGATATGGTGTGGGCTCACGATCAGATTCTCCAGACTGGGGGATTGAGCTATGCCCTAAAATCACATCGGACCATAATCCCTTAATTCTTAGTTTTCAAACTCATCCGACAAGTATAACCAGACGCTCTTTTTCTTTTCCTCGATATCTACTGTCAGATAATCAGTATATTGCACACATGGAAGGGCTCCTGGCAGAATTTATTCATCATAATGTCAACTCTACTAATTCTTGTATTCTCTGGGACTCAATGAAAGTTGATATTAGAGGCATTACTCAGCAGTTAATTTGGCGAGAGACTAAAGCCAGAGAGGGTGTAACTAAAGCCGCCTGTGCAGAACTTGTTAATCTGGAAAGATCTCATGCCACTGCTGTTAAATAGAATGAACCTAGGCAATCCCAGATTTACTCTGATATGGTTTCTGCAAGGGCTTTAGCTGGTCGGCCCCTAAAGGACAAGGTTGCTGCAAACTATAACAAACATAGGTCTTCGCAGCATGAATATGGTGAACAGGTGGGGAAGATACTGGCATATCAACTGTCGGACAAAAAAGCCAAAAACTCAATTAAGGCAATTAAAGGAATGGATAACACGCTTCACACTGAGACCAGTATGATTCTTAAACAGTTTATAAAAATACTATGAAACTTTATACGTTGAATAAGACCCGATAAACTCTGAGGAACTGTCTAAATATTTAGAAAGAGCAGCTCTTCCCTACTTGCAGGAGGAGGCTGCTTTGCAGCTGACTTCTGAAGTCTCTCAGGAGGAACTACTTATGGCCTTGTTGGCGTTGCCACTAGGGAAGGGAATGACTCGATTCCCGTGGAATTTTATAAACGGTTTAAGAATATCGTGATACCTGTGCTCGCCAAGGTTATACAAGAGATTGGCACTTCGGGACCACTCCATCAACCTGGAACATCTCCAACATTGTATTTTTCTTAAAAAAGATTAAGCATCCCGATGAATGTGGCTCGTATTGGCCTCTATCCCTTATTAACGTGGACGCCAAGCTCTAGGCCAAGGTGCTGGCTAACCGTCTGGCCCCTTTGATGCCAGGCCTGGTCTCAGGACAGCAACATGGCTTTATAGTGGGTCGAGGAACCACAGTACATACCAACACAGTGATTATGGCCTTTGATTATGCTAATCATACAGGGAGTAACTTAGGCATGATACTTTTAGATGCAGAAAAGGCCTTTGACCGCGTAGCTTGGGGTTGTCTCTGGTCTACTCCTACAGCCTTCGGAATTACTGGCCGATTTCTTACGTGGATCCGAGCCTTATACTGCACACCGCAGGCCAAATTGAGCTATCTAGGTATTCAATCAGTACCTTTTCGCATACATAGAGAGACACGGCAGGGGTGCCCCCTATCCCCACTTTTGTTCGCGCTATATATTGATTGTTGAGCCCTTAATACGGACATTGATGATTAACAATAAAATCACAGCCTTACGTGCCGGAACATGCGCTCTCAAGGTTACGGCTTACGCAGACGATATCACAATTTTTACAGCCGAACCAGCGGTTTCTTTAGAAATAATCATAAATGAGGCAAAACTTTTGGGTCATTCTCTGGCTATAAACTAAACACTAGTAAGACAAAAGTGATTATTAACTTCAAACCTGCTAGACCTATAGCAGGAGTATGCCATGTAGCAACTTATCTCGGCGTGCGTATAACTTTGGAGCTACAAAACATTCCTAATCTGAATTACAAATTTTTGCTACAGGAAGTCACCAAAAAGCTAAAGCGATGGCATAATCTGCCTATCGGCATTATCGGCAGATGTAACATAATAAATATGTTGATACTACCTAATTTTTTATACTTGTTCTGCGCTATCCCTCTAAGAGTTCCCAATTTTTTCTTTAAAAACTTGACTGTATTATAAGCAGTTTCATTTGGGGCTATAAGCGAGCTCGGCGAGCGATTAAGTTTATAAAATATCCATGCATACAAGGGGGTCTTCAATTACCTGATTTCAAGCTTTATTTCTGGGCCTCTTCTTCTGGGCGTTTACATAGCCTTCTCTTAAATAAAGACCAAGATTTTAACCATCAGCTTTTACTGGGCCAAGACAGTGGTAGATTTCTCTATCGTACTTTAGATCCGAACTATTACAAACTAGTCCGTTTTAAGACCATCAGAGATACTGTTACCATTTGGCAGGACATTCTTTCTGGCTACTCGCTCCCAATTTTTCATGTTAGGTTCCCTCTATGGGACAACCGATTTTGCCCGAGATCTTCAAGGATATGGTGGCAAAAAGGTGGGCTATGTATCGGGTAGAGAGACTCAGTCACCGATACAATATTATTGATTTTAAGACCTTTCAAAGTCTCCAGAACATGTTTTCCCTTCCTCAACAATTTCATTTCAAGTATCTGCAAATCAGAGACTTTTTCTTGAGATCGCAAAGCCTCGTATCCATATCTGCATATGAGATTCTGACACCTATCCAAGAAACACCCTGTAAACACTCAATACGTATAGCTTACCAACACTTAGCGCAGCATAGAATAGATCCATGTGTCCAGCTTGCTTTGAAGTGGATGTAAGTAAACAACAATGGGGTGACCCTGTGTCCCTCAGAAACTGGGTATGGATATACAAACAACAATGGTTCTGTCGGGCATGCGCACTATTTCTTTTAGAAAGATTAATTCTTTATATGTTATTTCTTATACAACCTTCATTAATGTTATCCGCAGAATTTAGAAACAATGGAACACATAGCAAAAAACACTGACGCAAATTGATGAGTATATTGATATTTATATAAATTCAGGCATTTAAATATACTCGCAAGTTGTAGACAAGGCTGTCAAGACAAGGTGAAGTCTAAAGTGATGTGTACTAAGGTGACATTTGTGCTCAGTGGTAGAATACAGTGCATATATTATGTACAAGGTGATTATATATACAATATGTACAAGGGAAGAGAATGATTAAGGCCAGAATATTAGGACAAAACAATGGCTCTGGCGATTATACAAATTATTCCTTCATTTGCAACCAGAGACTTGATAGATCTGAACCGTGTGGGATCGTTGACGTTTCAACCCTGTCAAGGCTTAATTAAGAAGTCATGGCGAGTTTTCATCAGGACAAGAGTGGGGGAGTTGGAAGAGACAGCCTATGGATAAGGAAAGTATGAATCAAGGTGTGTTCCATATGGTGTACCAGCCAAGGCACGCAAATTAATGCTAAGGTGTGGGTGACATAATTCACCCAAATAGAATGACCGAATCGACCAATCGTGATTTAAAGGTCATCAGATGATTCAGTATGCGCAACCGGTCCAAGTGATGCGATCTAGGGGTGAACATACAAGTTTTAAGGAAATGTACACCCTGGTCCCACATCTAGTTAATGGTCCTCACATTATTACCGTAAACCAGAGCAAAAGCAGCCCAAAAGGCCAACTCACCAGCCATGATCATGATGCAGGCGTGGAGGAATCTAAAAGAAGCAGGATATTTAGAAATCACTAGGGGTAAGTCAATCTCGCTATGTAATGTGAGGACATGATTGTCCCGTCAAGCGCTACACCGAGACCCACTCTGGGGGCTTACCTGCGATAGTCAAATTTAATCCTTGTTGTGCAGGGGAGTTAAATCCAATATGCAACGCCAGGCATGAGTCCCGGTACAATGCTGCCGTCTCCTAGCGAGTACCGGCGTTACTGGCAGGCTTAGATACATGCTACGCGGCGCATGCATGCAAGCGCATATGACGTGTAGCTTAGGGCAGCAGCTAAATGCTGGTAAACTAGACAGTGAGCGTTTACAGCATAACCAAGTTACGTTATTATGCAGGGCGTGCCGCGTCACTCACAGGGTATTAACATTTTGGAAACACAACAAATGCAAACTGCAAGTACAGCCCATGAATAAAAGGCTGCAACCTCGATTGCTGGCGAAACCAAGTAATGTGATTATAATGTGGGCGTCCCATGTCAGTTAAAGGGTATTTACATTTGGAACTGTAACTAATGCAAACTAAAAGTACAGCACATGAATTAAATGTACAGTGACAGCAGTGTAAAAATAAAACGTAAAACCCTCAATTAAAGGCACAATGGTGCAGAGTAAGGATCTACAACATGCACCACATGAGGAGAATTGGACATGGCGACCCGCCACGTTAAAACACTTGATAAGTGACACATTAGGTTCATGCAGATTAACAGTCAGTGGACATGGTTGGATGTAAGCGCCATGTCTAAGGCAAGCTAAATCGATATAGGCAATACATGTGGCTGGCAAGTCCTAGCCTGTTGTGGGTTGCAGGTACCCACCATGACTTCTTAATTAAGCCTTGACAGGGTTGAAACGTCGACAATCCCACATGGTTCAGATCTATCAAGTCTCTGGTTGCAAATGAATGAATAATTTGTATAATTGCCAGAGCCAATGTTTTGTCCTAATATTCTGGCCTTAATCATTCTCTTCCCTAGTACATATTGTATATATGTACCCTTGTACATAATATATGCACTGTATTCTACCACTGAGCACAAATGTCACCTTAGAACACATCACTTTAGACTTCACCTTGTCTTGACAGCCTTGTCTACAACTTGCGACTATATATAAATGCCTTAATTTATATAAATATCAATATACTCATCAATTTGCGTCAGTGTTTTTTGCTATGTGTTCCATTGTTTCTAAATTCTGCGGATAACATTAATGAAGGTTGTATAAGAAATAACATATAAAGAATTAATCTTTCTAAAGGAAATAGTGCGTATGCCCGACAGAACCATTGTTGTTGTTTGTATATCCATACCCAGGTTCTGAGGGACACAGGGTCACCCCATTGTTGTTTACTTGAACTGGTGCAGGTGCTTACCTGCGAGGGTTGTTTCACTCTCATTTAATGACTCATGATTAAGACTTGAGAAAAAATGTATTTGCTCACACCTTCACGGCCACGTGTTGACTAAATATCTACAGGCGAATATAATTCCAAAAGGTTTGCAAGTCAGAAACGAGCCAGCGATCTTCATAGACGTTCCTAAGTTTAGAGAGGGGTTCAGTTACGTTGCCAATAATTGCTCCAGGCACTGGATGGTGCTTGGAGTGGAAACGGCAATCGAATACGTTAAGAAACTGACCCAGGAGATCGCTGATTTTAAAAAAGAGATTCTTCAGGATAGTGCCCTCTCCAACGCAAGGGAAGCACTTGAGCGTGCTGAAAAAACACCAGCTGAATTTAACACAGTGACATTGAATAGGAAACTTGATCAACTACCTAAAGACGTAAGAAATTACGACAAGAAATCCACCTACCATTACTTGGCAGACGAATACTAATAACAGGATAGCCAGGGCTTTTTTACCAATAGAAGCAGGCAGGGACCAAGGAGGTTCGCTACCTTCTCGGACTCTTCCATAGGGAGTGGCTCGGATTCAGATTCTGATAGGCCATCCACCAGTCGCCAAGGCAACCAGGGCCAGCATTTTTTAGGGGAGGGCTATCGCTTGCCCAACAGGGGCGGCGGGACAGAGCAGAATTGGGAGCGGCCACTGGGTTGGAACAGGGGCAGGAACAACCAACGGGGCAACACATGAGTTCGCTTCTACCAACCGGAATCCCACGGGGAAATCCAGACACGCAGACAAACATACAGATGGTGAGAACATACACACCTACCCCCACTACTAGGTCCTTCCCTGTCAGTTCGCCCTCAAACATTTCCAGCATAAAGGACACAATTACTCTGGATCCGCTTTGTATGCACACCCTGAATGACGTTCACAGTGAAAGTTGTGCCATGATCACCACAATTGCTGTGCAAAACTTGCCTACCGTTCACCTGGAACCCTTGGCAGCCCAGCTTGCCAACCCGACTCAGCCTACCAACACCCCACATAACGCCTCCACCATGGACCCAATAATCAACCTTTCCAAGTACACAATGTCGGAAGTGGAAAAAGGAATCCTCTCTAAAGGGTTGTCATTTGTCCCCACATCACCACCTAATGCATTCAGCATCAAACTGGAGATGCAGAGATTTTTCAGAAAAATCAGACTCAAATACTAACTTCAGCAAAAATGCATACAACCCCACAGCTGCAGCAACGACCTTCAGACAACCATCGACTTTCACATCTGGGGCGTACTTTATGAGTCAGAGGATTTTGGCTTATGAACAGATTGTCCTACAGGAAACCATGGACCTATTGGAGGAGCGGAGATATATTGAGTACAACATCAGTAAGGAAGAAAGACTGGCGTTGCATTCGCTGGGATCCAATGAGGCCATCATCATTAAGGAGGCAGATAAAGGCGGGGCAGTGGTCCTGCAAAACACCATGGATTACGTGGATGAAATAGAGCTGCAACTGGGTGTGAGAGACAGCTACTGCCCAACACCAAAGGATCTGACCCCAGAGATCAAGACCTTGATAGAGAAACTTAGTAAGGATGGACTGCAGCAAGGTTTCCTGAGCCAACCAGAGAATGACTTTTTGAACAAAAAAGAACCAAGGATCCCGACGATCTACACCCTCCCGAAGGTACACAAGCATTTGGTCAAACCACCAGGAAGACCTATTGTATCTGGATGTGGGTCAATTCTTGAACCCCTTAACCAGTTTGTGGATTACTTCCTGCAACCATGGGTACCTGAGACCAAATCTTTTGTGAGGGATACAATGCACATCATCCAGTTGCTGGAGGGCCAACCATTTGATGCTAACACTCAACTACTAGTGACCCTTGATGTCTCCTCCCTGTATACTTCCATACCACAGGGCAAGGCACTGGACGTGGTCAGACGAACTCTAGACAAACGCCCCAGACCACAGTGGATACCAACTGGTTTCTTAATTTCCTTATTGGAAATCGCGATGAAAAAGAATTACTTCATCTTCAGGAACCAATATTACTACCAGTGCAAGGGCGTCGCGATGGGTGCGCTGGCTATGCACCCAGTCTGGCTAATATTTTCATGGACGATTATGAAGACTAATATCTATACAGTCTCGACAAACCCTACATAGACTGCATCACTATTTGGAAGCGCTACATAGACGATGTGATAATGATATGGTCTGGCACTGCCAATGACCGCAATGACTTCAAAGACTGGCTGAATAGCAGATCAAGGGATATACAGTTCTCTATGGCCTACAGCAGAGAAGCCATCGATTTTTTGGACCTTACTTTCCAAGTGGAGGAAGGCCTCCTATTCAGTGATCTCTATCGGAAACCAACTGAACGGAACACACTCCTCAAATATGATTCACACCATCCACGGAGCCTGAGGGACAACTTACCGTATGGCCAATACCTCAGGCTGAGGAGGAATTGCACCCGGAGGGTGGAATTCTTTAAAGAGACAGAGACCCTAACAATCCGCCTGAAGGAGAGGGGCTACCCAACGGGTTTACTCAAATGGGCCTGGAAACGGGCATGGCATTGCCCTCGTGACCAGCTGCTACAAGTCAAAAACAAACCCACGAGGACGGAAAAAATCGTCTGTGTTACTACGTTCAATTCCAAGAGCAATGACATAAAAAAGATTGTGAAAAAGTACTGGAATCTGGTTGCTACTGAACTGAACACTACAGAGGATCCGGTATTTGCTTTCAAAAGAGGCAAGAATATCAAGGACAATGTTGTCAAGGCCTACCTTGAGCCACCCAAGCCACCCGACCTCAGGAACCATTTGGGCCTGCCACCAATAACTGGACATCACAAATGTGGCCACTGTAAGGCTTGCCCACTGACCATTGAGGGTTCCACCTTTGCTCACAACAATAGAACACACAAGCTGCCACTATTCACCAATTACAATAGTGGCATCAGGACCCTGCTAGACAATGGAGAAACAGCAGCCCTCATCCTCCTGGACCTATCAGCCGCCTTCGACACGGTCTGCCACCACACACTACGAACACGCCTTCACGACGCCGGGATCCAAGAGAAGGCCCTGGACTGGACCACATCCTTCCTTTCCGGCAGAACACAAAGCGTCCGCCTCGCCCCCTTCCGATCCAAGGCCACCAAGATCATCTGCGGCGTACCCCAAGGCTCCTCCCTCAGCCCAACGCTGTTCAACATCTACATGGCACCCCTCGCCCACGTCGCCCGACAGCACAACCTCAACATCATCTCCTACGCCGACGACACCCAGCTGATCCTCTCCCTCACCAAAGACCCTCACACCGCCAAAGCCCACCTCCACGAAGGAATGAAGGCCGTCGCCGAATGGATGAGGACCAGCCGCCTGAAGCTGAACTCGGACAAGACGGAGGTCCTCATCCTTGGTTCCAACCCTTCAGCCTGGGACGACTCCTGGTGGCCAACATCACTGGGAACAGCCCCGCCACCCACCGACCACGTACGCAACCTAAGGGTCATCCTCGACCCCACCCTCTCCATGACTAAGCAGGTCAATGCCGTTTCCTCATCCTGCTTCAACATCCTCCGAATGCTCCGCAGGATCTTCAAGTGGATCCCCACCGAAACAAGAAAAACAGTCACCCAGGCCCTCGTCACCAGCAGGCTGGACTACGGAAACGCCCTCTACGCAGGAACGACGGCTAAGCTCCTGAGACGGCTGCAACGCATCCAGAACGCCTCTGCACGTCTTATCCTCGACATCCCCCGACGCAGCCACATCACACCCCACCTGAGAGACCTGCACTGGCTCCCTGTCAACAAGAGGATAACCTTCAAGCTCCTCACCCACGCACACAAAGCACTCCACAACTCCGGACCAGCCTACCTCAACAGACGACTCAGCTTCTACACCCCCACCCGCCAGCTCCGCTCGACCAGCCTCGCCCTCGCCACAGTCCCCCGCATCCGGAAAGCGACCGCCGGCGGCAGATCCTTCTCCCACCTCGCCGCCAAGACCTGGAACACCCTCCCCACCAACCTCCGACAGACCCAAGACCTACTGGCCTTCAGAAGACTCCTCAAGACCTGGCTCCTCGATCAGTAGCAGCACCACCCCCCTCTTCCCCCAGTGCCTTGAGACCCTCGCGGGTATGTAGTGCGCTTTATAAGTGACATGATTGATTGATTGATTGATTGATACTAATGTGGTGTATGCCATCCGTTGCCCATGCAATATGGTGTATATAGGGCAGACTGTGCAGAAGGTAAAGGCAAGAGTACTGCAGAATATGAGCAGAGTGAGGTGTAGGGTGCAAGGAGCTCCGATGGTAGAGCACTTTACAACACGTAACCATCCTCCAGAAAGCCTACGATGGTGGGTAATAGAGAAAATCTGCCCCCACCCTAGAGGTGGTTCCGTGTCCGAGTCCCTGAACTTTAAAGAATGCAGGTGCATTCATTCTCTGAATACAGTGGCTGAGGGACTCAATGAGCTTGAGGAAACATCTAGACAGATGGGACAGCTATAAACATCGCTTCTTCACTCACACAATTGTCGCTTATATTGATCATGCATGCATATCCCTTTACCACCAGGTCTAACTGACTGATGCACGCAATACACCGGTATCCTGAACTGGTAGTGCCCCTGTTGACACAGCGTGGGGACTGTTTCAAACTGTACCTGCAACCCACAACAGGCTAGGACTTGCCGGCCACATGTATTGCCTATATCGATTTAGCTTGCCTTAGACATGGCGCTTACATCCAACCATGTCCACTGACTGTTAATCTGCATGAGCCTAATGTGTCACTTATCAAGTGTTTTAACGTGGCGGTTCGCCATGTCCAATTCTCCTCATGTGGTGCATGTTGTAGATCCTTACTCTGCACCATTGTGCCTTTAAATGAGTGTTTTATGTTTTATTTTTACATTGCTGTCACTGTACATTTAATTCATGTGCTGTACTTTTAGTTTGCATTAGTTACGGTTCCAAATGTTAATACCCTTTAACTGACATGGCATGCCCACATTATAATCACATTACTTGGTTTCACCAGCAATCGAGGTTGCAGCCTTTTATTCATGGGCTGTACTTGCAGTTTGCATTTGTTGTGTTTCCAAAATGTTAATACCCTGTGAGTGACGCGGCATGCCCTGCATAATCACGTAACTTGGTTACGCCGTAGACGCTCAGTTTACTGGCATTTAGCGGCTGCCCTTAGCTACACGTCATACGCGCTTGCACGCATGCGGCGCGTAGCGTGTATCTAAGCCTGCCAGTAACGCCGGTACTCGCTAGGAGACGGCAGCGTTGCACCAGGACTCATGCCTGGCGTCGCATATTGGATTTAACTGCCCTGCACAACAAGGATTGAATTTGACTATCGCAGGTAAGCCCCCAGAGCGGGTCTCGGTGTGGCGCTTGACGAGACAATCATGTCCTCACATTACATAGCGAGATTGACTTACCCCTAGTGATTTCTAAATATCCCGCTTCTTTTAGATTCCTCCACGCCTGCATCATGATCACGGCTGGTGAGTTGGCCTTTTGGGCCGCTTTAGCTCTGGTTTACGGTAATAATGTGAGGTCCATTAACTAGATGTGGGACCAGGGTGTACATTTCCTTAAAACTTGTATGTTCACCCCTAGATCGCATCACTTGGACCGGTGGCGCAAACTGAATCATCTGATGACCTTTAAATCATGATTGCTCGATTCGGTCATTCTATTTGGGTGAGTTTTGTCACCCATACCTTAGCATTAATTTGTGTGCCTTGGCTGGTACACCATATGGAACACACCTTGATTCATACTTTCCTTATCCATAGGCTGTCTCTTCCAACTCCCCCACTCTTGTCCTGATGAAGACCCGCCATGACCTCTTAATTAAGCCTTGACAGGGGTGAAAAGTCGACGATCCCACACGGTTCAGATCTATCAAGTCTCTGGTTGCAAATGAATGAATAATTTGTATAATCGCCAGAGCCATTGTTTTGTTCTAATATTCTGGCCTTAATCATTCTCTTCCCTTGTACATATTGTATATATAATCACCTTGTACATAATATATGCACTGTATTCTACCACTAAGCACAAATGTCACCTTAGTACACATCACTTTAGACTTCACCATGTCTTGACAGCCTTGTTTACAACTTGCGAGTATATATAAATGCCTTGATTTATATAAATATCAATATACTCATCAATTTGCATCAGTGTTTTTTGCTATGTGTTCCATTGTTTCTAAATTCTGCGGATAACATTAATGAAGGTTGTATAAGAAATAACATATAAAGAATTAATCTTTCTAAAAGAAATAGTGCGTATGCCCGACAGAACCATTGTTGTTGTATGTATATGCTTTGAAGTGGAGCCACACTTTGGGTACAGACATCTCTGTTGCTGTAATTAACGATGCACTAACTACACCAAAAGAAACTGTAGTGTCAGTCAATCTAAAGCTCCAACATTTTAGGACACTGTGCATGCTATATTACACCCCTAAGAAGATAGCAAGCTGGCGGGGAAAAAGAGGCGACCAAGCCCCCGACGACAAAACTAAATGTTGCAAGTGTGGAGCCACCGCTGTCGACATAGTGCATATGTTCGCTACATACCCGCTGATCTGGGCGTTTTGGGAGGATGGTAGCCACGTTTGTAGAGACAGACTGGGTCTAGAATTAAGATTCACTGTACAGGAGATAATGATGGGTTTTAAGGCCAACCCTAGCCCTGCACGCAGCGCACTTTTCGCTATCTAATTAGTTACTGCAAGGCTCACCATCGCCAGGGCTTGGATCTCCCCAAACCTAGTAGTTTGGCAGATTGGTGGATCATGTTGGTCGAGATTTGTGAAAGGGAAAAAGTTGTGGCAAAAACCAGAGGTATACGTTCTATGGGGAAATTTCAAACTGTTTGGCATATGGTACTTAGGGCTAGATGTACGACGGCCAAAATAGCGCCTCGCAAATTGCGAGTCTTTTGCGACTCACAATTTGCGAGGCTCTATTTTGGATGTACAACAGTGTGTAACACACTGTTAGCGATTCCCAATGGGGTCGCAAATAGAGAGGCTCATGAATATTAATGAGCCTCTCGCAATTTGCGACCCCATTGGGAATGGCAGGCCCTCCCAGGTATGGTGGCCTGCTGGGCTCAGCAGACCACCATTTCTGGGACTGCTTTTAAATAAAGCAGTTTTAAAAAAATTAAAAAAAAGAGAAAATGAAACGTTTTCGTTTAATTTTTTAAGGGCAGGCAGTGGTCCCTGGGACCACTGCCTGCCCTGAAAAAATATTTTCCCCTGCGTTTGCAAAGGGGAAGGGGTCCCCTGGGGACCCCTTCCCTTTTGCGACCCCATTACCACCCTCTTAAAGAGGGTGGTAATTTGCGTGAGTTTTGTGACCGCAATTGCTGTCACAAAACATTTGTACATAGAGTTGCGCTCGCTTTTAGGAAGGGAACGCCCCTTCCTAATAGCGAGTCGCTAAAACCTATTTTGCGAGTCGCAAACAATTGCGATTCGTAAAATAGGGTTTGTACATACCCCATGCCATTTTTGCATGCGCAAACGGGTTCGCAAACCCGTTTGCGCATGCAAAAATGCTCGTACATCTGGCCCTTAAGGATTAATAATGTAATGTCATATGATTTTCCTGTTTTATTTGTTCCTTTTTTTCTTTCTCTTTTTTCTGATGTACCAAATTGTTTTATGAAAATTATGTGATCTGACTGCTACCCCGTTTTTCTACTGATGTATATTTGTATATACTATGATGATCCCCCTTTGCATTAATAATAAAAAACATTTTAAGCAGAAAAAAAATAATTAAAAAAAAGGACTTTGAGTCTCTTGCTACTGCCATCCAGGAGAATGTTGACTATTCTGATTTCCTGCTGCAAATGGAACAGGAAGTGAAACTGTTAGCTGAAGTTTTTCTCAGATATTATTAGATCTTCAGCAGTGGCTTCAGGTGCTTCCATCCTGGCATGCCTGCATTTATTGATACAGGACTGGAAAACTGATTATGCGGAGAAAAATTCCCACCTGAAAATTCCTTTTGAGGGGAAGAAGCTGTTTGGAAATCAGTTGAATGCAGGTGCGTCGCTTCGGGCTGGGGAGGTTTACCCTCCCTAATAAATGTATTTTCTGGTAAACAGTTGGGTACAAGTGTTTTCATTCAGGTATAGTGAGGCGTCTTATATTTCACCTGAATTTTCTACATAAAAACAGATGAAAACACACACACCCTCTCTCCCTCTCTGCTTTCAAAGTCTTAAAAAATGTTGGTTATTTTACAAAATTTTCTGTTTTCTCTTCCTTTGTACCCCTGTCAATGGGCAGTAATTTCCCTTTCCAAACCCCTCCAATCTTGCTGACCAAGCTACACACCTGGATGGATGCTACCCGTACAAAGTCTTTCAAAGACAGGAAGCACACTTTTCCCTTTAAGGAGGCAACCTCCAAATCTTTCATGTCCTGGAACAGGGACTATAAGGATTACTTAGAGAAGGATTTGAAAGGTTGTTCTTCCAGATGAAGTCAGTTTTAGCCAAGGAAATCCTCCAAAACTCAGGACTCTGGGAAATAGGCAGAAATAAACAAGATTCGTTCCTGACTAGTCTCCCCTTCTGGAGGGGGATTGCCCAGTTGGAGGTAGGTTGTTGGATTTTAACAGCGCTTGGCATGAGTCCATCAGAGATCAATGGGTGCTCATTCTACTCAGGAGAGGTTATGTGATCGAGTTTATTAAAAAACTACGGATTCCGGAACGCTCCTTACATCTATTCACAGGGATCCAGTAAAGAGAGATCTTTTATGGTCCGGCGCTCTAGCCCTCATGAAAAAAAGAGCAGCTGTGTGGAAGTTCGGCACCGTAAAGGTGAATAGGACTTTACTTGATTCTGTTTCTGGTGCAGAAGGCAAATGGAGAGTACAGGCCAGTTCTTGGCCTAGAGGAGTGAACCAATGGGTAAAGATCATCTTTTCAAAATGTTCACCTTGCAGCAAGTTACTTCTTTGGTGTCAAAAGGCAACTTTCTGGCCACCATCGATCTTCAGGATGCCTACCTTCACGTCCCCATTTACAGACATCACCAGAGATTTCTGCAGTTCGCAGTAAGTCCATTGCACTTCCAGTTGTGGGTGCTGCCTTTCATTATAAACATTCTAAAACCAGCACCAAGGGTATTTACTGAATTCTTTTTGGGAAGTAAATGGGTGTGTCTGTGAGACGCAGTGGCCTCACTTTGTCATTAATTAGGGTGAAAACGTACTCAGAGTAATGCAATTATTAGTAAGTAATTGAAGCAAGAGTTTTAAACACAAATGTATGCATGTTTAATTTTATTGTCATGGCTTCAACTTAGACAGGGGCAGTTGGGCATGGTGTAAGGTGTAGACTTGGAAAACAGTCGGTCAGCAGTCATTAACAGTGACATAGATGTGTCAACGATTTCTTGACAGGAATTACGTCTAGACCCTGATTACTAGTGATTATATATATATATATATATATATATATATATATATATATATATATATATTATCTACTGGCGTTCTCCAGTAGATAGTTATAGTTAGGACGTTGTTTCCATAGGAAAAGCGTTTTTTCTTTTCCCAATAACTTTGGCGCCGGATGACGAATCTTTGCGAAGTTTTCAAAACTCGTGGGGCGCTCCGGTCAGTTCCTATCCTGAAAGTTTCGGGGTGATTGGGTAAGCGGGGGTCGAGAAAAAAGGGGGGTCCCAAAATGTGTTTTCTCCATGTTATTTTCCATAGGAAACTTTAGACACGGCTACAGCCCGAACGCTGAACGGAATTACACCAAATTTGGCAAAAAGGTAGCCCTTGTTTCAGAAAGAACTCTTTTTGTTAAATGGTGTAAATCCGTTCAGTAGTTCCTGAGAAATTAAAAAAAAAGAGGGCGAAAAATGAATTGCCCATAGGAAACTTTAGACACGGCTACAGCTCGAACTGCTGAACAGAATTACACCAAATTTGGCAAAAAGGTAGTGCTTGGTTCAGAAAGCACCCTTTTTTTTAAAATTGTGTAAATCCGTTCAGTAGTTGCTGAGAAAATCAAAAAATAAACATAGCGATATCTAGAGGCACGGAGGATCCGCGGACCCTCCCGACCACGAGCTTTATTCTAATTGGCTGTCAACACTCCAAACCAGGAAGTGTTGGCAGCCATCTTGTGACTGGGTAGAACCGAGTCACAAGAAAAGAGAAAAACAAACACGAAAAACGAGAAAAGGGGGCAGGGTAGAAACACCCTGACCCCCTAGGCCTGCTCTGTGGGTCCCACAAGGACCCCCAGGGCCCAAAAAAGCATTTTTTTTTTTTAAATCATTGAGATTCACGCACCCAGCGCAATTTCGGCCAAAATTTTTAAAAATGAAGCGCGGGCTCCGCGCTTCGTTATTATTAGCCCCGGGTGGGCCAAGTCCCGGGGGCATGCAATAATATAATTGTGGGGGCCCAGGAGGCCCCGCAGCCCCGGAGACCGCCACCCCCGGGGCTTTCCATAAATATTTGCATGAGGGCACACGGCCTCCCGCAGCCCCGGGGACCGCCACCCCGGGGCTTCTTATTTACAATGTGTGGGGGCCTCCAAGGCCCTAAGCCCCGGGACCGGTACCCCCGGGGCTTTTATTAATTATTTTGCCGGGGCACACGGACCCCCCGCTGCCCCGTGGACCGCCATCCCCCGGGGCTTTTATTTTTTTTTAAATACACCTGTGTGGGGGGGCTTGAGCCCCCCCACACGCCCCGGGGACCACCACCTCCCCGGGGCTGTGCAATAGGTGGGAGGGGGGCCGCGCGGCCCCCCTCCTGGAGCTCTTGATGGCCCTGGGGACTGCCACCCCCCCGGGGCTTTCAAACTGAAGGGAGGGGGGCCGTGCAGCCCCCCTCCTGGAGCCCATGATGGCCCTGGGGACAGCCACCCCCCAGGGCCGGCTCCTGCAGTGTCCTGGGGTGCCCACCCCCGGGACACTGCTGTTTGCAATGACAGGGCGGAAGCCTCGCGGCTCCCGCCCTGTCATTGCAAACTGCTTTGCTTCATTGAAGCGAGAGCAGGGAAACCTGCTCTCGCTTCAATGAAGCAAAGCAGATTGCTTTTCCACAAGGGGAGCTGCATGTCAGCAGCTCCCCATGTGGAAAAGCAATGCCGGCTCCTGCAGGACGCGTGGAGCCGGGCGGGACCGTGGGGGCATTGGGGCTCCCCCACAGTCCCCAACGGATAGGGCCTGCCCCGGGGATGGGGTCCCGGGGCTAGAAGTGGCCGGGAGGAGCCACGCGGCCCCCCTTCCCAAAAATTAAAAACAAATAAATAGAAGGACGGCCCCGGGGGATGGGGTCCCCGGGGCCAATAGAGGCCTCAGGAGGGGGGCCACGCAGCCCCCCTCCATAAAAAATAATATATGTGGCCATGCCCCGGGGGATGGGGTCCCCGGGGCCGGAATTGGCCACAGGAGAGGGGCCCACGCGGCCCCCTTCCCGTTCATATATATATATTTTTTTTAAATGGGGGTCAGGCCCTGGGGCATGGGGTCCCCAGGGCCCAAAAAAAGTAAAAAGAAGGGGGGCCCCACAGCCCCCCTTCTAATTTTTTTTTTTTTAAAACACCGCAATCGTGCCGGAGGCCCCGCCCCCTCACAGCAACACTCTGCAAACACGCCCTGTGGCGTGTTTTAAATTGGGGAATTAATTCCCCTTGAATAACGGGGGTCCCTGGGGGCCAACTAGTCCACCAGGCACCTCCAGTAAGCGCCACAGGGCTGTGTTGCAGAGAGGTGATCCAGGCCACGCCCCTTTTTACACCTCTCTGCAACCCAGCTCTGTGGCGCTTACTGGAGGTATCTGGTGGGCTAGTTGGACCCCAGGGACCCTCAGGATTCAAGGGGACTTTATCCCCCAACTTAAAACGCGCCACGGGGCGAGTTTGCACAGTGGTGAAGGGAGGGGGCGGGGCCTGAGGTGACATGTGTGCAAACCCGCCCTGTAGCGCGTTTTAAGTTGGGAAATTAATTCCCCTTCAATCCTGAGGGCCCCTGGGGGCCAACTAGCCCACCAGGTACCTCCAATAAGCGCCACAGGCCTGCGTTGCAGAGAGGTGGTCCAAGCCACGCCCCTTTTTACACCTCTGTGCAACGCAGCTCTGTGGCGCTTACTGGAGGTACCTAGTGGGCTAGTTGGATCCCACGGACCCTCAGGATTCAAGGGGACTTAATCCCCCAATTTAAAAAGCGCCACGGGCGCGTTTGCACAGTGGTGAAGGGAGGGGGCGGGACCTGAGGTGAAATGTGTGCAAACACACCCTGTGGGCACAGGATGATTTTGCAACAAGGCCTCTTTCTGCTCCTCTGTTGGTTTTTTCTGCACGTCTTGCTTCTTCCTGCACTTTTCTTCGTCTTTGTGGACTTCTGTTGCTTCTTTCTGCATTTCTTTTGCTTCTTTCTGTGTGTTTTTTCTTCTTTCTTCACATGTTCTACCTCTGTAGGCATAGTTAGAAACTAGTATTTAAAAAACCTTAGAAATTCACTTAAAAAACCATAGGTTTCAGGCACGTTATAGTTAGAAATTAGCATTTAAAAAACCTTTGAAATTCACTGAAAAAACCATAGGTTTCAAGCACGTTATAGTTAGAAATTAGCATTTAAAAACCTTAGAAATTCACTGAAAAAAACATAGGTTTCAGGGGCGTTATAGTTAGTTGGACATTTCACTCGTACAAAACCAGTGAAATTCCCCCGTTATAGTTAGTTCAGCTAACTATAACTCGCGCCCCCGCAATGCACTGCTGATGACGTCACATATTACATCACTCATGACATGGTCAGTGACATCACTGATGACATCACTGATGACATCTCAAATGAAATGAACTATTGCAAATTAGTTAAATGAACGAGAGAGTAAGTGTAAATCAGTGAGAATGAGTGTGACAGTGTGAAATGTATTTGAGCATGAGTGAGAATGTAGAATTATGCTTGCCAGTTTGCTGTTGACTCTGGTCTAATGATGATAATTCTTGACAAAATGCTGGCACTGACATACTGGAGGCAGCTCTTAGCATGACAAGCACCTATGACAAAATACTGGCATAGTAGAAGTAACTCCTGGCATAATGGGAACCCATCGTAAAATAATGGCACTGGTACACTAGATATAATCCTTACCATATCGAACAGCCTTGAAACATGCTGGAGCTGACATAGTTCTTGGTATGAGGCCTTCCATAGCACAATGATGGTGCTAGCACATGGGAGGTAATTTTTGGAATGAAATATGGGAGGGGGCAACCATGACAGAATGCTGGCATTGACAAACAAGAGGGAATTTTTGAAAAATCAGTCACCTGTGATATATTGATGGCATTAATGGTAACATTCTAGCACTGGCATTACATGTTTAATTTGTGACATGAGAGAGCCCATGATAAAATTCTGGCTCTGGCACAATGAAGGTCATTTTTAACATATGGGGACAACCATAACACATTGTATAAAAAATGGAGACAACTCCTGGGCATCATCTAGTTTTATTGGCATGGCACACCATAAAAAACTTGAATATTTAACGGGTGCCCCAGGAGAGTCTAGAGCTTTTGAGCAAATTTATGTGACAATGATGGTTTAAAATGCACTGCTTTACCCCACTGTTTTCCAAAAGTTTCTCTTACAACAGTTTGGGCTCACTTTCAAAGATCATGTCAGTACTCTAATATTGGTGGTATCTAAAACAGTCATCTGTCTGTGCTCTGTTGTTATATACAGAACTTCAGTGATGGCAATTACTGTGAAGTCATTTAGATTAAGGTCATGTGACTTCACTTCTTGGGAAGATTAGGTGCCAAAGGTCATATGATATCACTTCCTGTGATGTCATTAAGGTCAAAGAGTGTGTGATGTCACTTCTGCTACCCCTGATAATTTAATGAATCTGTGTTCATTGACCAGGGAGGTCAGGGCAGGTTAGTGCCTGTAAGAGCACTGTCTGCACACCCTGTGGTGCTGCGGGGACAGACTGTACTCTTGCCCACAGCCCCAGCCTCTGCAGCATAAACAAGAGGTCCAGAGTCTCCAGCCCTAAATTATTGGGTCTGGAGTTTGCACTCCAGATATTTTCGGCCATGGACACATTTAGAATTGAAGGTGGTGGGATTCCACCCAGAGTTATTGCTTCGGGTGAATTTTGCCATTCATTTTCAGGAATTTGGGCCTGATTTAGATCTTGGCAAATGGGGTACTCTGTCACAACAGTGACAGGTATCCTGTCTGCCGAAATAAAAATTTCATAGGATATAATGGGATTTATATTTCAGCAGATGGGATAACCGTCACCGTTGTGACAGAGTAACCCGTCCTCCAAGATCACAATTAGGCCCTTAGTATCAGAGCTCTACAGTCGACTCCTCTCCAATGCATCATCTGCTGAGGTTTATGAGATACTCCTGTAAGACTGGTACATTGCCAGGCAAAATCAAAGGTAAGGAAACTTTCCTGCTGACCTTAAGTCTATTCTGGTACAACTATTGCATTTTTCTGCCACAGGATTAGGGGTGGGCAGAGTTGTCGTAGTGCCACTACGCGGAGTTCCACGGAGTTATGGAAAAAATCAGTGGAATAGGAGCCCACGTACTGCGGCCAGCCGAGGGTCCGTGTGCCCAGGACAGGGGTCCCTCGTGCCCGGGCAGGCTCCCAGATCCCCCCGGCCTTGCTGGGTTGAGAAGCAGGGACCGGGCCCAGGGCCTGGGTTTTGGGCAGGGCTTGGGGTGTGGGAGCCCCCGTCCTGTGGCCTGCCAAGGGTCCGTCTGCACTGTCCCTGGTGCAGAGCCCCCGAACCCTCCAAAGGGCAAGCGGGAGACCTCCCCCGAAGGCTCGGGGCAGGCAGATTGGTGTCCTTCGGGCCCGGCCATCTGGTCATGCCTTTCCCCTCTGCCATCTGGTCATGCGCAATGCTTTCCAATAGGGTGACCAGATGGCCGGGCTGCTCTGGAAGTCCCGATGAGGGCTTGTTTGCCTCCCCGATCCCAGCCAGGGCTCCAGGAGGTCAGGCGCCCCCGTGCTCTGGGTCCCCACCGTCACTTGGTGCTCACGGGTTACCAGAAAGAAGGGTAGCTTTCTTCCGGATTACATGGGGCAGGGTATGCCGGAACCACCCCGCAGGCTGGCGGTTCTCAGCCGGGGACCAGATGGGCTAGGCCCAGACAACACCTCCCCACTGCCCGGGGCTCCCTCCTCCGGCCCGCCGTGCGGCAAAGTGCCCGGAACGTGCTCCATCGGTCCTGGGCAGTCCTCCCCCGGGCATCCGGGCCCGAGAGCTCTGGCCGGGTGCTCCCACCCCAGGCTCCGTCCAACGCCGTTGGTGGCCAGACGCAGGCCTCCCCCGTGTGGCCTGGCCCGGGACCGCCGGGCGGGCCCAGGGATGGGTTAAGCTCTACCATGGGATCGGGTCGGAGGTCCGCAGGAGACCCTCATTCTCAGCCCCCGGGCATGAGGCCCAGCTGGGGTCTCTGAGCCCCCTTGGAAGCAGAGCCCCCAAGCCCTGCATGGGCAGGCGGGAGCCCTCCAGCGAAGGCTCGGAGCGGGCAGATTGGCATCCTTCGGGCCCTGCCATATGTTTGCGCCTTTCCCCTCAGCCATCTGGTCGCACGCAATGCTTTCCAATGGGGCGACCAGATGGCCGGGCCGGCCTGGAAGTCCTGATGAGGGCTCGCCCGCCTCCCCGTTCCCAGCCAGGGCTCCAGGAGGTTGGGCGCCTCCACGCCCTGAGTCCCCTCTGTCACTCGGTGCGCACGGGTTCCCAGAAAGAGGGGTAGCTGTCCTCCGGATTACTGGGGGCAAGGTGTGCCGGAACCCCTCTTGGGCTGGTGGTTCTCAGCTGGGGACCAGATGGACTGGGCCCGGACAACACCTTCTCCCCACCGTCTGGGGCTCCCTCCTCTGGCCCGCCGCGTGGCAAAGGGCCCGGGATGGGCTGCATCGGGCCCCGGCCAGTCCTTCCTTGGGCATCCGTGCCTGAGAGCTCCTGCGGGCCTCGCCGTGCCTGAGGCCCAGCTGGGGTCTACAGCCCCCAGGAAGCAGAGCCCCCGAGCCCTCCAAAGGGCAGGTGGGACCCCTCCCGCGAAGGCTCAGGGCGGGCAGATTAGTCGTCCTTCAGGCCCGGCCATCTGGTCGCGCCTTTCCCCTCGGCCATCTGGTCGCGCGCAATGCTTTCCAATGGAGCGACCAGATGGCCGGGCTGCCCTGGAAGTCCCGATGAGGGCTCATTTGCCTCCCCGAACCCAGCCAGGGCTCCAGGAGGTTGGGTGCATCCATGCCTACAGTCCCCTCAGTATCGCGGTGAACACGGGTTACCAGAAAGGGGGTACCCTTCCTCTGGATTACTAGGGACAGGGTACTCCGGAACCCCTTTTGGCCTAGCGGTCCTCAGCCAGCATCCGGATGGACCAGGATGCCCCCCCAGCCTGGGGCACCGTCCCCCGGCCCAACGTGTGGCGTGGTGCCGAGGATGGGGGCCCGCGGGCCCGGGGAGGCCTCACATCTGCCCGGGAGCCCCAACGGGGTCCAGGAGCTCCAGACTCAGTCTCCTGGCCTGCCGCTCCACCAGGGGCCCGAGACGGGGTTCCGCTGGGCCCGGGGAGCCTCCCCCTGCTTGGCTGGGTTCAGGAGCTCCAGCCGGGGCCCCTAGGAGGGCGGACTCCCCACCCCGGGCTCTGTCCTCGGGCCTGCAGCATGGCAGGGTGCCCGGGTTGGGGTCCCACGGGCCCGGAGAGGCTTCCCCTGCGCCTCTGGGCCTGGGAGCCCTGGCTGGGTCCAGGGGCCCCAACGAGCCCCGGGTCGGGTGCTCCAGCCCTGGGCCCCGTCCCCCGGCCTGCCGCTATGCCAAACACCCAAGACGGGGTTCCGTCGTGCCCAGGGAGCCCCCCTTGCTTGGCTAGGTTCAGGAGCTCCATCCGGGGCCCCTGAGGGCCTCGGGGAGGGCGGCGTCCCCACCCCGGGGTTTGTCCTCAGGCCTGCCACATGGCAGGGGTCCCGTAGGCTCGGGGAGGCTTCCTCTGCGTCTCTGGCCCCGGGAGCCCCGGCTGGGTCCAGGGGCCCCAACGGGCCACGGGTCGGGTGCTCCAGCCCTGGGCCCCGGCCTGCCGCCATGAAAAAGGCCCGAGATGGGGTTCCGTCATGCCCGGGGAGCCCCCCTCGCTTGGCTGGGTTTAGGACCTCCATCTGGGGACCCTAAGGGCCCCGGGGAGGGCGACCTCCCCACCCTGGGCTCCGTCCTTGGGCCTGCCGCATGGCAGGGTGCCCGGGATGGGGTCCCAGAGGCCCGGGTAGGCTTCCCCTGCGCCTCTTGGCCCGGGAGCCCCGGCTGGGTCCAGGGGCCCCGCCGGGCCCAGGGTCGGGTGCTCCAGACCTGGGTCTCGTCTCCCGGCCTGCCGCCATGCCAAAGACCTGAGACGGGGTTCCATCATGCCCGGGGAGCCCCCCTTGCTTGGCTGGGTTCAGGAGCTCTGTCCGGGGCCCAGGGGAGGGCGACCTCCCCACCCCGGGCTCCGTCCTTCGGTCTGCGGTGTGTCAGGGTGCCCGGGACGGCGTCCCGTGGGCCCGTGGGGGCTTCCCCTGCGCCTATGGGCCTGGGAGCCCTGGCT
Organism: Calotriton arnoldi; assembly: GCA_963921515.1. Taxonomy (NCBI): domain Eukaryota; kingdom Metazoa; phylum Chordata; class Amphibia; order Caudata; family Salamandridae; genus Calotriton; species Calotriton arnoldi. Next base: position 929,935 of record CAWUFW010006463.1, read on the forward strand.
GGGTCCAGGGGCCCCACCGGGCCCAGGGTCGGGTGCTCCAGACCTGGGCCCCGTCCCCCGGCCTGCCGCCATGCCAAAGGCCCGAGAAAGTGTTCTGTCATGCCCGGGGAGCCCCCCTCGCTTGGCTGGGTTCAGGAGCTCCGTCTGGGGCCCCTGAGGTCCACGGAGAGGGCGGACTCCCAACACCGGGCTCCGCCCATGGGGGACAGGGTCCCGCAGGCCCGGGGAGGCTTACCCTGCGCCTCTGGGCCCGGGAACCCTGGCTGGGTCCCGGGGCCCCACCGGGCACCGGGTCGGGTGCTCCAGCCCTGGGCCCTGTCCCCCGGCCTGCCGCTATGCCAAAGGCCCGAGACGGGGTTCCGTCATGCCTGGGGAGTCCCCCTCGCTTGGCTGGGTTCAGGAGCTCCGTTCGGGGCCTCTGAGGACCCTGGGGAGGGCTGCCTCCCCACCCCGGGCTCTGTCCTCGGGCCTGCTGCGTCGCAGGGTGCCCGGGACAGGGTCCCGCAGGCCCGGGGAGGCTTCCCCTGTGCCTCTGGCCCCGGGAGCCCTGGCTCGGACCAGGGGCCCCGCCGGACCCTGGGTCGGGTGCTCCAGCCCTGGGCTCCGTCCCCTGGCCTGCCGCTATGCCAAATGCCCGAGACGGGGTGCCGTCGTGCCTGGGGAGCCCCCCTCACTTGGCTGGGTTCAGGAGCTCCGTCCAGGGCCTCTGAGGGGCCCGTGGAGGGCCTCCCCATCCTCGGGGGTGCCGCGTGGCAGGGTGCCTGGGATGGGGTCCCGCGGCCCGGGGAAGCTTCCCCTGCCCCTCTGGGCCCGGGAGCCCCGGCTGGGTCCAGGGGCCCCGCCAGGCCCCGGGTCGGGTGCTCCAGCCCTGGGCCCCATCCCCCGGCCTGCCGCTATGCCAAGGGCCCGCAACGGGGGTCCGTTGGTCCCGTGCAGACCTCCCCCGCTGCGCCTGCTTGTCAAGGTGTCCGCGGGCCCTAGGTCGGAGGGCCCATCAGCTCCCCCCTCACAGCCCCATGGCCCCGGGTCTCCGGCCCCCCATGCCTCTGCGCCCGCTCGCCCTTTTCGTTAGGGCACAGAGCAACCAGATGGCCGCCCTTCGAGCAGGGCCATCTGGTCGCACCTTTACCCTTGGCCATCTGGTTGCACCTAATGCTTTCCAATGGGGCGACCAGATGGCCAGGCTTCCCTGGAAGTCCCGATGAGGGCTCCAGGAGGTTGGGCACATTCGCGCCTTGGGTCCCCTCTGTCACCTTGTGTGCACGGATTACAAGAAAGGGGGGTATTTTTCCTCCGGATTACTAGGGAGAGGGTCAGTCAGGGCTGGGTCGGTCGGGCTGGGGCATGAAGCGGGGCTGGGCGTGCGCCGCGGCTGGACGAGTCGCCTCCCTCTGGGGCAGCGGTGACTCTGAACGCGAGCCGGGCCCTTCCTGTGGATGGCCCCAGCTGCAGTGGCTGGGTTCAGGAGCTCCGTCCGGGGCCTCTGAGGGGCCCTTGGAGGGCCTCCCCATCCTTGGGCGTGCCGCGTGGCAGGGTGCCCAGGACGGGGTCCCGCGGGCCCGGGGAGGCTTCCCCTGCGCCTCTGGGCCCGGGAGCCCCGGCTGGGTCCAGGGGCCCCGCCGGGCCACGGGTCGGGTGCTCCAGCCCTGGGCCCCATCCCCCGGCCTGCCGCTATGCCAAGGGCCCGGGACAGGGGTCCGTCGGTCCCATGCAGACCTCCCCCGCTTCGCCTGCTTGTCAAGGTGTCCACGGGCCCTGGGTCGGAGGGCCCGTCAGCTCCTCCCCTCGCAGCCCCATGTCCCCGGGTCTCCGGCCCCCCATGCCTCGGCGCACGCTCGCCCTTTTCGTTAGGGCACAGAGCAACCAGATGGCCGCCCTTCGAGCAGGGCCATCTGGTCGCACCTTTCCCCTCGGCCATCTGGTTGCACCTAATGCTTTCCAATGGGGCGACCAGATGGCCGGGCTTCCCTGGAAGCCCCGATGAGGGCTCCAGGAGGGCGGGCACATTCGCGCCTTGGGTCCCCTCTGTCACCTTGTGTGCACGGATTACAAGAAAGGGGGGTATTTTTCCTCCAGATTACTAGGGAGAGGGTCAGTCAGGGCTGGGTCAGTCGGGCTGGGACGCGAAGCGGGGCTGGGCGCGTGCCACTGCTGGACGAGACGCCTTTCTCTGGGGCAGCGGCGACTCTGGACGCGAGCCGGGCCCTTCCTGTGAATGGCCTCAGCTGCAGTGGTCGCCTCTCCCCATGCCCCCTCCCCGGGGGCGTGGGACTGGCCTTCTGCCTCGGCCGGCGCCTAGCAGCTGACTTAGAACTGGTGCGGACCAGGGGAATCCAACTGTTAAATTAAAACAAAGCATCGCGAAGGCCCGATGCGGGTGTTGACGCGATGTGATTACTGCCCAGTGCTCTGAATGTCAAAGTGAAGAAATTCAATGAAGAACGGGTAAACGGCTGGAGTAACTATGACTCCCTTAACCAATTCTCAGTTATAGTGGCCTTTACCTCCCAGTGGTCCCACCGGTAACTGCCTCTATAGTGCTTGACTATTCACAAGAAAGTCTATGGAGACAGGCCAAACAAGGTTATATCATGGCGGCGAGCGTGATAGTGAGAAATGGGGAAGCAAACGAACACAATTCCAGATGGGGTAGTTCCTGGCGATTAAAAACCCTGTTAAGATGGCGAAAGGAGGTGCTGTCTTTTCCAGAAATCATTAACCTCCTTACCGACTTTGACAACCCAGCACCCGCTTCAAACAATGCAATAATTAGCAACGATTCAGGTCACGATATAGCACCTAGTTCACCCTCCGTAGCAGACGAAGACACAACAGTAGACCTCAGCAAAACCATCGAATTTGTGGCCTTCTCAGCCAAGAATGACATTGTCACAACCAACTTTGAAAATCTACCCGATGTGTACGAGGTCAGCAAAGAATTGAATACAAAGAAAAGTGATTACACAAAGAAAGTCCATATTAGAAATACCCAAACGAAAAGTATAATTGTGACTTATGTGGAGACATTTTGGGAACATTTAAAGAACTAAGAAAACATGTCTCTAACAAGCATAAAGGCTTCTATCTCAAAACCTATTGCTCAAAATGTGACAAAGAAGCTGAATACCATAATATTGCATGCCATTATGCCAAATGTAATGGAAGACCTCAAAAGGAGAACTGCAATTCCTGTGCAGCTTCTCTGACCTTAGATTCGGATCAAAGATTGGAGTTTCACAACATGCTCGGCATGCACATCCAAGAGCGCAAAATGAGGCTAGACTAGCAGCTCTAGCAAGCAGCAAACCATCAAAATTATGGTCACAGGAAGAAATACTGCTATTAGCAGAATTGGAAAAAGTATATGAGAACAAGAGAAACATTAATGCGCTGATGGTTCCGCATTTTGACAATAAAAACAGAAAACAAATTGCAGAAAAAAGAAGAGATAGAAGAGATAAGAGCAAAAAATCAGCAAAGGATGTACTGCAAGCATCCAATATCTCTGAGAATGACTCCTGCGATGAACCAGAGATTTCAGTGGAAATAACAACGGAAAGGCGCAGAGACTTTATCAATCGGAAACGAGCGCGAAAAATAAAAAACTTTGATGAACTGAATGATAGAATCACAGAAGTCGAGAAGTACACCAAAAACATCCAGCATCACGATGCTGCTATGGATCTGATGGATGAGATAGTGACTTATATCTCAGAAAGCACCAATGATATAAGTCCTGTACCAGCAAATCGTACCGAACCAACGAGAAGAGTACCAGAAAGTATTCAAAAGAACCGGTTGATATTAATACCTAAAATTGTACCGATTAGCGAACTTAAAAAAATCAGTAATTGGCGACCAATTACCATTGGTACGGCATTCATGAAGTTGTTCACGAAAATACTAACCAAAAGACTCACATATTTTTGTTGGATTGAATACGAAAAGGCTTCATGAAGGTGAGAGGTTGTCTCGAAAATCTGACTCTTCTGCAAAACATCATAAAAGGGGCACGAAAGAACAGAAGCTTGTTAGCAGTGGTGTTCATAGATATCTCAAAAGCCTTTGACTCTGTCAGCCATGGTCACATTTTACAGAGTCTTGAAAGGCTCAGAGTGCCATCATGCATCAGAGACATAGTAAAAGACTTATACACTGACTCAACAACATTTTTCAAGGGAAAAAACAATGAAGCAACTCCAGAAATAACAATGAAGTTGGGAGTTAAGCAAGGTGACTCTTTATCCCCACTGTTGTTTAACATTGCCATGGATCCTTTGATCTGTGATCTTCAGAAAGACAGCAAGGGCTTCACATTCGGCTCTGATGGTCTCATTAAGCAAATCACCGCTCTCGCCTTTGCCGATGACATCGCAGTACTCAGCAACACCTGGGAAGGAATGAGTACACATCTGAAAATCATTGAAAAATTCAGTAAAACAACAGGCTTAAAACATAATGTGAAAAAAACACATGGATTTTATATAAGTCACCATAAAGATAAGATCCTGGTTAACAACTGCAAAGCATGGCAATTTGAAAAACAAAATATTGAAAACATTCATCCAGGAGCAAGCGAGAGATACCTCGGATTGAACTTTGATCCACACACCGGCCATTCAAGCAACAACAAAATTATTGAGGTTCTTGTTGACTGGGCTCAAAAACTCGACAATATACCACTTAAGCCCACACAGAAAATAGAAATATTGTGTCAATATTTGGTCCCTAAACCATCATTTAAACTGGAAATGACAGGAACAGAAGCTAAAACTTTAAACATTCTGGATCAAACAATAATAAAGTATGTCAAACATTTCCTACACCTACCTGCATACACATGTGATGGTCTCCTATATTCGAAAAGATACTCTGGGGGCCTCAGTATACCAAAGTTATGTACGACAATTGATCTAAACAAAGTCAATAGTTTATTGTATCTCAGGGAAGCTCCAGATCTGTACATAGCTCATTCATTCATGTATGCAGGAGAAGTAATCAATGAAAAAATTGATAGCATCATCAAAACACACAAACTCAACATTTTAGACAGTAGATTTCTGAGTTATAAATTGAATTTGGTAGCAACATATGATTGGAGGAAAGAGGAATTTGAGAAATGGGCAAATCTCCCTGTCCAAGGTGATGGTATAAAATACTTAGCGAGTAATCCAACCTCAAATTTCTGGATCAGCAAACATAATAAAATGAAAGAAAATCAATACATAGCTGCGTTGATGTTGAGAGCAAATGTTTTGTATACTAGAGAAACCATCACTAGGGGAAGAAATCGTGCATTTGCTACTTGTAGATACTGCAAAGTTGTATGCGAAACAATTTCACATATTTCAGGTGCATCTCCTAAAACCAAGGACATTAGGATAAAAGACATAACAAAGTGTTGGAATTGCTCATTGATAGAGCAAAAGGTGTGGGTGGATGACATACAGGGAACCTCATATTAAAAATAGTCAAGGTGAACTAAGAAAACCAGATGTAGTGTTCACCAAAAATGGTACTGCTGTAGTGATTGATGTTTCAATTCGTTTTGAAACCTCACAGAATTCCCTTGAATTAGCTTTCAAGAGTAAAGTTAAATACTATCAGTATCTATCGCAGCAAATCAAAGATCTTACCAACTGTAAAACTGTAAAATTTCATGGCATTATTGTCGGATGTCGGGGTATTTGGCCTCAATGTAATGATCTTGCTCTGGCTGATCTTGGTCTGCAAATGTAATTCCCATTCAAGAAGAATGTTTGCCTGACTACTCTAATGGACACTCTTAAAATGTGCCAAGTATTCATGGACAATTAAATTTCAAGCTAAATGCTGAGATGTACACTATCATACAGCACACATGTCACTCTTATAAAACATATTGTTTTAAAATGTTGATCCATTAATATTTAAATGTGGTTAAACAGTTATACAATAGTTTATAGTTGACACAAGAATTAGCATAGACGTGGATTTTATAGATGTGAATTTTTTTATAGATGTGTATTTTCTAGCTAGATGTGCAATTTATAGTTGTGTATTTTTATAGATATGTGCTTATAATAATTTAGATACAAAAGTGTACATCATGATTATTGAAATGTCTTGAATGAAGAATAGGTCTCAAATAATTACATACACATAATTACTACATATTGCATTGATTATTGATGTCCTGCTAATCATACTTTTCGTAGACAATTTTAAATTGTTGGAATAGTACTGCACGGTGTACTATCTCTGGCCTATACGTGATCCCAGTTCCAGTGAGGACAGCTTACAGTGTGGCTGTACTCCGGAGCGAACGAATGTTGCATTGTTAGAAGCAAAACCGATTTGACGCTGATGGGCAGCATAATAACCCAGAATGAGCCACCGCGAGGTGGTACAGAATAGCCAAATGCCTCGTCATCTAATTAGTGACGCGCATGAATGGATGAACGAGATTCCCACTGTCCCTACCTACTATCTAGCGAAACCACAGCCAAGGGAACGGGCTTGGCAGAATCAGCGGGGAAAGAAAATCTGTTGAGCTGGACTCTAGTCTGGCACTGTGAAGAGACATGAGAGGTGTAGGATAAGTGGGAGGCCCTCGGGCCGCCGGTGAAATACCACTACTCTTATAATTTTTTCACTTACTCGGTGAGGAGGGGGGTGAGCCCCGTGGGGCTCTCGCTTCTGGCTCCAAGCGCCCGGCACCCGCCGAGCGCGACCCGCTCTGGGGACAGTGGCAGGTGGGGAGTTTGACTGGGGTGGTACACCTGTCAAACAATAACGAGGGTGTCCGAAGGCGGGCTCAGGGAGGACATAAACCTCCCGCGGAGCAGAAGGGCAAAAGCTCGCTTGATCTCGATTTTCAGTATGAATACAGACCGTGAAAGCGGGGCCTCACAATCCTTCTGACTTTTTGGGTTTCAAGCAGGAGGTGTCAGAAAAATTACCACAGGGATAACTGGCTTCTGGCGGCCAAGCGTTCATAGTGACGTCGCTTTTTGATCCTTCGATGTCGGCTCTTCCTATCATTGTGAAGCAGAATTCACCAAGCGTTGGATTGTTCACCCACTAATAGGGAACGTGAGCTGGGTTTAGACCGTCGTGAGACAGGCTAGTTTTACCCTACTGATGATGTGTTGTTGCAATAGTAATCCTGCTCAGTACGAGAGGAACCGCAGGTTCAGACATTTGGTGTATGTGCTTGGCTGAGGAGCCAATGGGGCAAAGCTACCATCTGTGGTATTATGACTGAACGCCTCTAAGTCAGAATCCCCCCTAAACCGTAACGATGCCACAGTGCCGTGGAGCCTCGGTTGGCCTGGGATAGCCGGCCTCTCTCGGGGGGCCGGTGCGTAGAGCCGCTCGCTTGGAGAACGGAACGTGGACGGAAGGGGGCCGCCTCCATCACCCTTAGTGCACCAAATGTTCGTGGGGCACCCGGTGCTAAATCATTCATAGACGACCTGATTCTGGGTCAGGGTTTCGTAAGTAGCAGAGCAGCTACCTTGCTGCGATCTATTGAAAGTCATCCTCTGAGCCAAGCTTTTGTCTTTCCGTGCGTGGGCGCCCGCGGAAGCCCTCCTCCACCACACCCAGGGGTGGGTCCCTCTGCTGCTGGGTCGGCGGGAGGGACATGGTGGGGGTGATGTGGGCTCACGGGAGGCTGCCTCTACCACGTGCCCTCTGGCATGGGGGCCTCCCCCTCCCGTCCCTGTGCCACCGGGGTGCGGGGATGGAAGCAACCATCCCTTGCGGGTCAGCAGGGTGACCAGATGGCCTAGGCCAGCCGGGACCCCCCCTGTCCCCTGCTCCCAAACAAGTCGAGCAGGGAGGTGAGCAGCCCCGGGGAAGGAGCCTCCCAAGCAGAGGCCTCGGAGCACCTGGCCACCCTCGCCATCGTCGGACTGCAAGGGTGACTGGGTCCGGCTATCTCAGGCCATCTGAGCGCTGGGTCTTCCCGGGCCATCTGGTCGCCTGGCTGCGCGACCAGATGGCCCTGCGGGCTGGGCGACCAGATGGCCCTGCGGGCGGGCGACCCGATGGCCCTGCGGGCCGGCCGACCAGATGGCCCTGCGGGCCGGGTGACCAGATGGCCCTGCGGGCCGGGTGACCAGATGGCCCTGCGGGCTGGGTGCCCAGATGGCAGGCCTGTTGGCTGGCCAGACTGCCTCCAACTTTTGTCCTTCCCCAGTGTTCTGTAAGCCCCCACGTATAGTCAAGGAAAATGGGCTCCTCGGGCAGGCCGGCAGGGAGAGGACGTGGCCTGGGCTTAACGCTCCTTTGTTCCAGGCGAGGGTCCGGGCGCTGGGGGTCCATCAGGGCCCGGGGAGGCTCTCCCCAGCCTAGCTAGGGTTCGGAAGCTAGGACCGGGCCTGGTGCTTAAGTTCCGTCCGGCGGGCCCCTGGGTGCGGGAGCCCCCCATCCTGCAAGCCAGCCGAGGGTCCAGGCGCTGGGGACAGGGGTCCACCGGGGCCCAGGGAGGCTCTCCTCGGCCTGGCTAGGGTTAGGAAGCTGGGACCGGGCCGGGGCTCGAGCTCCATCTGGCGGGCTCCGGGGTGCGGGAGCCCCTCCAGTCCTGCAAGCCATCCGAGGGTCTGGGTGCTGGGGACGGGGGTCCATCAGGGCCAGGACAAGCTCTCCTGACCTGGCTGCATTCAGAAGCAGGGACTGGGCCAGGGGGCAGGGGTGGCTGGCTAACTCCTAAGAGGCTGAACTAACACATAATGAAGTAACATTAACCAGTTCACAGACACAAATAACTTGAGCTCTTGCTATGCAGTGTGGGGTCAATGGAGCCTTATGCACACTGATTATCCAAAAAGTACTTGCTCATCGCTCCGGTTGCGGGCTTCCAAGAAGTAGTAGTGATGCCTTAATCATTTATAATATGATAAAGAAAGAAAGCTTCTGCTCTTAATAAATGTGGAACTTCTGGTTCAAGTAATACCAAATTCATAACTTTAATTTCTTTGATTCATCTTCCTGGCATGGCCCTGGTGCATAAGCGCCGCCCAACCACACATGCTCCAGTTGTAACCATTTTAATATCTCTGAAGTTTCTGCAGCATCTGGCAATGGTACCTAAGAGCAATAAAAATAAAAAAACCCTAATTTATTGATTCTTGCTACAGGGCTTTGTCAATGGGAGTTAGAGCTCAGTTCAGGTCTTAGTCTGGGTGTTGAGGAATTGTTACTCAACAGCAAGTGAAGACAGAGTGAAGGAAGAAGATGGGAATGAAGGTTGGTCGACTCCGCTCCTCCATGAAAGCAAATTGAGTGTGTATTATGGTTAATAGTGTGTATTTTCCCTTTTGCAAAAATATTATTATGTGGGTGAAATGTCCCAGAATTCCCCAAATTTTGTGTTTTGTTAAATTCTTAAAATGTTATGTTATCTTCACAAAGAGATGTCACATAATATTCAGCCTTGGAAGACTGGTTCTAGGAGAAAACGTTTCTTGGAAAGGCAAAACCTCAGCCTAGAGACATTGGGGTCGATTCCGATCTCGGCCGGAAGCGCACCTAACACTATACGTCCGGAAAAAAAACAAGCCGAACGCGTGTTTCCCGACCGATTCGAACAGTCGTCCGAACGAGCAAGTACAATGCGCATAACTGCTCAGATTCCGACCCAGCCGTACGTACCCGGATCCGTAAACGCCAAATCGAGTCGCACAGAAGTAAATATACAGCACCTTCCGGCCGGACTAGTACGATGCGCCTTCCGTACGCGCCGAACCCGTCGCTACGTCCGGCACGTCAGAGCATCCGGGAGAGCTGCACATAAGCTCCGATTCGCGCCACAAGACGATCCACGGCTACGAGACGAACAAGCCAGCGACGAGTACGAGTCGAAGCCACGAGAAACCCGAACGAGATGACCCAACCATGAATCCCATCGCGCAGGTCCTACCAATACTCTACATCTATTACCGGAACCGGTACGGACGCGTACCGTGAAGACGGTAAGTCAAACACCCACTACACAAACAAACGACACGTACCCGACATATGTCACACACACATAGGGATGCATAAATGACGTACACTAGCAACAGCCGAACCATAGGGGCGGGATGGCTATCACCAATGCCATGCACACCCATAGGGGCCTGATGGCTACCACTACCACCACCCCTACTCATGTGGGCCTGGATGCCTGTCACTACTACCATCCCCACTCATAGGGGGATGGATGCCTACCACTAACACCACCCCTACTCATGGGGGCCTGGATGCCTACCACCACCACCACCCTACTCATGGGGGCCTGGATGCCTACCACTACCACCACCCCTACTCAGGGGGCCTGGATGCCTACCACTACCACCACCCCTACTCATGTGGGCCTGGATGCCTGTCACTACTACCATCCCCACTCATAGGGGGATGGATGCCTACCACTACCACCACCCCTACTCATGGGGGCCTGGATGCCTACCACTACCACCACCCTACTCATGGGGGCCTGGATGCCTACCACTACCACCACCCCTACTCAGGGGGACCTGGATGCCTACCACTACCACCACCCCTACTCATGTGGGCCTGGATGCCTGTCACTACTACCATCCCCACTCATAGGGGGATGGATGCCTACCACTACCACCACCCCTACTCATGGGGGCCTGGATGCCTGTCACTACTACCATCCCCACTCATAGGGGGATAGATGCCTACCACTACCACCACCCTACTCATGGGGGCCTGGATGCCTACCACTACCACCAACCTTACTCATGGGGGCCTGGATGCCTACCACTACCACCACCCCTACTCAGGGGGCCTGGATGCCTACCACTACCACCACCCCTACTCATGTGGGCCTGGATGCCTGTCACTACTACCATCCCCACTCATAGGGGGATGGATGCCTACCACTACCACCACCCCTACTCATGGGGGCCTGGATGCCTGTCACTACTACCATCCCCACTCATAGGGGGATAGATGCCTACCACTACCACCACCCTACTCATGGGGGCCTGGATGCCTACTGGGGGATGGATGCCTACCACTACCACCACCCCTACTCATGGGGGCCTGAATGCCTACCACTACCACCACCCCTGCTCATGTGGGCCTGGATGCCTGTCACTACTACCATCCCCACTCATAGGGGGATGGATGCCTACCACTACCACCACCCCTACTCATGGGGGCCTGGATGCCTGTCACTACTACCATCCCCACTCATAGGGGGATGGATGCCTACCACTACCACCACCCTCCTCATGGGGGCCTGGATGCCTGCACTACTACCATCCCCACTCATAGGGGGATGGATGCCTACCACTAACACCACCCCTACTCATGGGGGCCTGGATGCCTGTCACTACTACCATCCCCACTCATAGGGGGATGGAGGCCTACCACTAACACCACCCCTACTCATGGGGGCCTGAATGCCTACCACTACCACCACCCTACTCATGGGGGCCTGGATGCCTACCACTACCACCACCCCTACTCATGGGGGCCTAGATGCCTGTCACTACTACCATCCCCACTCATAGGGGGATGGATGCCTACCACTACCACCACCCCTACTCATGGGGGCCTGGATGCCTACCATTACCACCACCCCTACTCATGGGGGCCTGGATGCCTCTCACTACTACCATCCCCACTCATAGGACGGGTAATGCATGACACAACCAGCATACTCCAACATAAGGAATGTCAGAAAAAGACATCCCCCCAACATCATGACAAGAGTGTGTAGTCTGTGTCAAATGCCTACAACACTGAACATGACATTGAACATACAATGTGACCCCCTATCACATGTGTCACACATAAATGTGTGTGGCCTCCACAATGCAAGCAGACCATGACCACTGTGGGAATCGGGTCTAAACCCCCATCATCACAGTGACCAAAATGTAAGTGTGGGGTCCATAACTGAAGCACATTTTGAACATTGTGGCAATGGGGTGTAAACCCCCATCATCACAGTGACCAAAAGGTAAGTGTGGGGTCCATAGCTGAAGCCCAATTCAACATTGTGGCAATGGGGTCTAAACCCCCATCATCACAGTGACCAAAATGTAAGTGTGGGGTCCATAGCTGAAGCACATTTTGAACATTGTGGCAATGGGGTCTAAACCCCCATCATTACAGTGACCAAAATGTAAGTGTGGGGTCCATAGCTGAAGCACATTTTGAACATTGTGGCAATGGGGTCTAAACCCCCATCATCACAGTGACCAAAAGGTAAGTGTTGTCATGGAAAAAGCTGCAACTGCCAAACAGCATGGATGATTCCTGGTCACACAACAACAAACACATCAGTGGCAAAGTAGTGGTTGTGTCCCATAGCAACATAGATTGGGTGAGGCAAACAGTGCAGTGCAAATAAAACATACCTTTGGCCATGTGCAGACAAACATCACCCATGGGGGCTGACATTGTCAACATTTATCAATTACACAATGACAGAAGTGACCATCCTAATGCAGACCCACATATCTGCACCAATGGACACACAAATGTAGATATCCTGTGGAGACTGTAGATGTGAGGTGAACAAATACCATACCATGGCAGCAATAGGACATACAAACCATGATTATTGTGCTGACTGATGACCTAGGAATCCCAGGGACAGCAGGGAAATCCACCAAACAACATACAGCCAATGGCACACTAAAGATATGCCAATGCAGTGGTGCAGATGCACAAACACAAACAGGCAGCCTCACACTGCATATCAAACACAACAGGTGATGGGGGTGTGTGCCAGTGTCCCCAGGCAACCACACAATACATGAGGAGGCCTGAATCCCAATTACACAGATGTGTATACAGTGCCACACAAAAGTAACTCATGGATCGGATTCACCTATGTGGGCAATCAGGCATTGTTAGATGAGAGGGAGCCCAAATTACACATGTCACACAAGCTTGTAGGAAAGCAACTAACATAGCAAGAGACAGACCCACCACAGCACTACCCCCAGGGACCCCACATTGTGGTGACACTAGCCTGCATGATAATCCCACTGTGATGACAAAGGTAGATGTCGTTCACACTGTGAACCACAGCCATGTGTCCTGAGCAACTAACTACCATCACACCTACTCAAGCACAAATCAATCAGCACGGCCTGTCAGCCAAGGCCAATATGGAGGTAGGGGTCTAGCCGTGCAACAACTCACATTTGCACACACTCAACACCACACACCTTGATCTCCACCAATGTGCAGCAGTGAAGCTCACATGGACTGGTGACATTGCACATGCACCCATGACAATCCCAGGGGTGGTGGTGGGAACTAAGGTGCAGAAACCCATCACACATGGCCAGTCAACAAGACTCGTGAATGTCTGACACACTGCACAGTACGCGGTACATGGGCATGACGTGAAATCCACCCCAATCAATGGGATCCCGGCCACAGTCACACACCAATGAAGAAGCCAAGGTGACCCACAAAGAACACACATAGACAACTTCCAACATTGCAGCTCTGACCCTGAGGAGTGGCAGCAGTCACACACACAACGTGTCACAATCACTGAAAGCTACCACAAACTGTAAATTACATGACTTGTGTAACCAACAAGTGCCAAGGGGAATCCTGACTGTGTCTCATCTGCATTTGCCCACATCCCCAAACAAAGACAACTAGGGATGACAACCTGATGAACATTAGTTTGCCATGCACCCACATCCCGGAGAAACCAGGTCCAAGATGCTGGATGAACACAGGACAACTCAGCAAGCATCACAAACAGGAACATCCCTAGGGACACAGTCTGTGTAGGAAAAGGGAAGGGAACACACACTCACACAACACACAACACGGGCCCAGGCAATGTCACGGGATTACACACTGCCATGAGGGTACTCCACTCCTGTGGAATCTCCGCTGTGCCAAACCTTGTCTGTGCACGACTCAAACATGTCAGCAGAACACTCGGTCAGTGAGTCAACAACTACAACACACTGAAGGCTCTGCTCACATCAGCCTGGGTACGGGAGTGTCACGTCAGTCATCTGCATACACCCAAAACACATGTCAAGCAAGTTGCACTGTATACACAGAGGAGTCCTTCAACATTGATGTGCTAAACTGCATGTCCAGTGGAGATGGGCACACAGTCAGGGAAATAGAAACATTGAACAGTGGTAAGCCCACTAGATGTGCATCAGTGTAAGCCAAAGATGTTAATTTACAAATGCAAAACGTACATCCCTCTGTCAAATGCTGAACATTACACCCTCAGACTGCAGCAAAGGATGCTATAGATCCAGACTACATTAGGACATATATCCCATGGACCACATGGAGTCCATCACAGCAACACTTCATTTTCCTGATCTGAACACTATTACAACTGCAAATGCATGATGATACTCATCTACATCATGTACATCCAAAGAAAAACCACAAGTAAACAAAAAGAGGCTTTATTCAGCAAATGTTAAACTAAAATTTTAAGTCCAAAAGAAACTAAGGCCAATGGCCAGTCCAAATACACAGTCCCAACAGGGTGATATGTGACAACTTGTCACCCATTGCTTGCCTGCACTGGTACGGACAGGGGACATCCCCCTTGGAGGGGCATACAAGGGGCAGGCCAATCACCGCAGGGACAGGATCAGGGGATGCCAGAAGGAGGCAGTGAAGGGGTGGTCGGTGCAGGAGTGTCACCAGCAACTGCAGTGGAGGTGTCTGACTCAGTGGGGGCCGGCACCACTGTAGGGCACAAGTCAGATGGTGTGGGTGCTGCAACCACTGCAGTGGGCTGGTCAGATGGAGTGGACTGGGTCCCACTGCAGTGCCCGAGTCAGACGGGGTGGTTGTGGACTCCACTGCAGTGCATAACTCCAAGGGAGTGGAAGGGGGGCAGATGAGGTGGGCAGGACAGAGGGGGGGACCCGGTCTCCACACCAGTGGCACAAACAGGCAGAGCATCTGGTTTGGGGGTGGAAGAGCAAGTGGTAGGGCCTAAGCAGTTTGGGGATGCGGTATCGGTGTGTGGGGGAACCTGGGGCAGGGTGTGGCGGTGGAACCTGTGGAGTGGTGGCCTGGGGGATGGAGGAGAGAGACTGTGTGGTGGAACTGTGTGGTGGTGGTGGTGGGGTCTTGCCCTTCCTGTCCGGGGGGACTTTCGAATGGGGTCCTCAGTCTGCCTGTGCCTGGGGGAGGGTGTCCGGGTGTGAGGGGCACTCCCCTCTGTGTGTGGTGGTTGCCTCTTCCGCCTGGACTTCGTGTCAGATGTATCTGTGGGGAAGAGGCCAAGCTCACAGAGGAAGAGCTTCTGGGAGGGGAGGGTTGCAGGTGAGGCAAGGGAAGGGGTTTTGGAGGTAGAGGTATCTGAGGACTGTGGAGTGCTCATGGATGCATGTGTGTGTGTCTGGCCCCTGTGTGTGCTTGGGACAGGTAGAGTGCTGGGGATTGTGGATGGGGCAGAGGTAGGAGGGGTGAGGGACTGTTGCAGGAGGGACACTGCTGCCGTCAGTGAGGAGGCCATGGACTGATTGGTCCGATGTAGGGCAGACATGCCAGATGACATGCCCTCCATAAATGACACAAGTTGTGTCAACAGACCCGTGTGTGCATGGAGGACACTCAGCATTGATGTCTGCCCTACATGGATCTGTTTCAGCAAGTCCACAGACTCCACACTCAGGGCAGCAGGGGGGACAGAGGCAGGGGGTGCAGTGCCTGGCATGAAGGAGACACGCTCCCCTACACGGGAGCCTCCACGGACATGTGGGATGGGAGCAAATGGGAGGGTGGAGATGGTGGTGGTGGCGGGGACAGACTTGCTTGACATTGCCTCTGGTCTGCTGACACCCGCCTCCACAAGGGAGTCCTCACTGGAAGTGCTGTTTTCCCTAGCCGAGGTGGTCGTAGCTGAGGTCTCCTCAGTGTGGCTCCCGTCACCCTCCGTGCCACTGGGTCCCTCGCTCTCCCCTGCAGTGGACCAAGTGTGGCTCTGCTGCTCCTCTTGGTCCGTGGAACTGTCTCCTCATGTGGCCGTGGATGTATCTGCAAACAATCAGGATAAACAGAGCAACATTAGTCACCTGTACTGACCACACACACCACAGTAAGTACAGCACATCACAGAGCAAGCCCTGCCATAATTTGCTAGACATTGCAATAAGTGCTGACACTGATTTGAAGAAGCCCATTGTCTGCCTGACAGTCAGTCATGCCACACATATCCTACCTGTCCATGCACCCATCTGTCTGCTGCCTGTTGTATGCGACTAATCATATGTGCACACGTGCACCACATACACAGTTGTTGGACATCCAAGAGAACATATGGAAATGTGTCACTCCAAACACATGCCATCTCCTGCCACTGACTCAGTACACGTGTCAGGAAAAGTGATGGGCAGAGTCTCTGTTGATATGCAGGTTTTGCTTCCATCACCAGACACAATGATGTTCTCATGTCCTGATAGACAATGCGACAATGGTGTGCATGCAGGACATATCACACCACTGCTGGATCACCCTTTGCGATTGGAATGTCATGGCACAGGCCTGTCTGGCAAGTCAGTCATGACTGTCTCCTGTCACAGGGGCAGTGCATACACACAACACCAGTCTGCACTGTGTCACAATCATGGAAGTTTTTGGAATGTAAGCCCTGTAGCTGACAGGTGCACATGTGCACCCCTGGCCACCCACATCATGAGGACTGAGATGATCCCACGTCAATCAAATGAGACATTTGAGTGAGTGCAAACACAAATCCATACACATGAGCACTTCACCGTCTGATGAGAATGTACCAAAGCTGCCTGCACCTCAATGTTTCATACCACATTGTGCACAGTCAAGGGATCAGAGACCTATGCATTAACCTATGTGCAGATCCCATAGTCACAACTCAGATGGCTAGCCACCCCAAATTGTTAAACACTCCAGGAGTCCAAAAAGCAAGGCCACACCACGGTGACACAGAGGCATACACCTGAGTGCACTCTTCACAATGCCCAATATGCATGCTGACACACGGGAGTGCCTTCGATGTACGGAGTAGGCATTACAGTCCTGGTCCATGTGCAACATGGTATTACCCTGAACACTAGGCAGGTGGCTATGCATGTGTCACAGACATGATGTACATACTTCTGCGGCTCCTACCTTGGTCTCTGCAGCAGCATGGGTGTGTGGCACATACCCCAGCCAAGTGGTGAGTCAGAGCAGCAATTGGAACACATATTAAAGCCATACCCAGAGTACATGTCAGATCACAGGCATTGTGAGCAATTGTACCACCCATGCAGCCCACCACAAAGTTCCTGTAACTGATGCTGTCCCCAACTTGAACCACAGGTAACTGTAAGTACACAGTACCCAAGTGACCTAAGTCACAGACTGTAAGGGCCACACCTGTGTATCAGATGAGGAGGGGGCATGACACAAGTGAGGGACATGAGTCCAGGACGACATGACAGTTGTACTGTGGAAGTGGAACCAGGCTAAAGGAGTGCATAGAGCAGGTTAGTCATAGTACACAGTTAAGGCTAGCACTTACCCCCCTCCTTGCTGCTGTCTGGACTTCAGCTGCCCATCCAGGTCAGGGAAGACCACCGCCAGGATCCGGAGCATGTGGGGGGTCAGGGTCCGGTGTCTGCCCCTCCTGCGAGGAGGCGACAGCTTCAGCTGGACCCTTGCGATCCTCCGGGTCCAGCCCCGAAGGTCCTGCCACCTCTTCTGGCAGTTGCGGATCCTGCGCCTGTAGACCCCCACAGATCGTACTGCCCGGACGATGGTCAGCCAGATCTCCTGCTTCTGGTGGGCATCAACCTGTGAGGATGACAAAGTGAAAAGGCCATTACTACACATGCAACATTTCCGTGCATCACACAGTTGGATATACATGTCTCAATCACAGGGTCATATGATGTACACAGGTAGTGCAACTATGGCTATGAACAGTTTGCCAGCAGTTACTAAATGGTAAAACTCCCTAGGAAGTCAAACCTTTATGGAATGCACTATTACTGCACTATACCTGTTCAGTGCATGTGACTACACACTTTGGGGGTGACAACCACTCAGTGAGCATGCTAGCCACTGGTGTACACACTGTAAGTCTTGCTAGTCAGACAACATGCACAATTAGTAAGGCAGTGGACAGCACACTCACCTGCTCCCCTGGTTTCCCATACAGCTTGCTGTACTGTGGAAGGAGGCTGTCCAGCAGGGCCTGGTTCTCCTCAGTGCTGAAGGCTGGGGCTCTATCCGCTGTACGTGCCATTGCAGTAGCCAGAGGATGCAGAGACAGCAGCAGTGGTGGTGGCAGATGTCGTCCTGGAGCATGTAGTGCAGGCAAGTGAGCTCTCAGGGGAACAGCCAGCATTATATGTGTGCTGCAGAGGCAGATACTGTCCCATGTGTCCAAAGTGATAGGTCCAAGTCGTTTGCATCTTCTGAATCTGGCCAATCCATGGAATTGCACCACTTATACACACCCACAGCATCCTTCAAAAGTTCAACTTCATGACACCCATGAATTAGCTAAATTTTTGGTGGCTGGCCAACTGAATTCACTGCATCCAACTCGTTAAAGCTTCGAAAACGCGTCCGTTACCATGTCAGGCCATAGCCAATGCGTGCGCACTGATCGGACCATTGCTGTATGATGCGTATTTCGAAAACAACACGCATCCGTCCACATCATGTGCAATGGCCAATGCGTGCGCACCGATCGGTCCATTGCTGTACAACGCGTATTTCGAAAAACAACACGCATCCTTCCACATCATATGCAATGGCCAATGCGTGTGCACCGATCGGTCCATTGCTGTACAACGCGTATTTCGAAAAACAACACGCATCCGTCCACATCATATGCAATGGCCATTGCGTGCGCACCGATCGGTCCATTGCTGTACAACGCGTATTTTAAAAAACAACACGCATCCGTCCACATCAATCAATCAATCAATCAGGCATTTATAAAGCGCGCTACATACCCGTGAGGGTCCCAAGGCGCTGTGGGGGGGGTGGGGGGTGCCGCAGCTAGAGGTCGAAGAGCCAGGTCTTGAGTAGTCTCCTGAAGGTCTGAGGGTCCTCTGTCTGCCGAAGGTGGAGGGGGAGGGAGTTCCAGGTCTTGGTGGCGCGGTAGGAGAAGGATCTGCCTCCGGAGGTGGATCTGTGTATGCGTGGGACGGCGGCCAGGGAGAGGTCGGCGGAGCGGAGACTCCTGTTGGGTGCGTAGAATGACAGTCGGTTGTTGAGGTAGGCCGGGCCGGCGTTGTGGAGTGCCTTGTGTGCGTGGGTGAGGAGCTTGAAGGTGATTCTTCTGTCGATGGGAAGCCACTGCAGGTTTCTCAGGTGTGGGGTGATGTGGTCTCGGCGGGGGACGTTGGTGATCAGGCGGGCGGAGGCGTTCTGGATTCTTTGGAGTCTGCCGATGAGTTTGGCCGGGGCTCCGGCGTAGAGGGCGTTGCCGTAGTCGAGTCTACTGCTGATGAGGGCGTGTGTGACGGTCTTTCGTGTGTTGGTGGGGATCCATTTGTAGATCTTGTGGAGCATGCGGAGGGTGTAGAAGCAGGTTGATGAGACGGCGTTGATCTGGTTGGTCATGGAGAGTTTCGAGTCGAGGATGACTCCCAAATTGCGTGCGTGGTTGGTTTGTGTAGGAGCGGTGCCTAGTGAGGTGGGCCACCATGAGTCGTCCCAGGCTGAAGGGTTGGGTCCGAGAATGAGGATCTCTGTCTTGTCTGTGTTGAGTTTGAGTCGGCTTTCTTCCATCCAGTCGGCGACAGCCTTCATGCCGCGGTGGAGGTTGGCTTTAGCGGTGTGGGGTTCGTTGGTGAGAGAGAGGATCAGTTGGGTGTCGTCGGCGTAGGAGATGATGTTGAGGTCGTGGAGTCTGGCGATGCATGCGAGCGGGGCCATGTAGACGTTGAAGAGCGTCGGGCTGAGGGATGATCCTTGTGGGACACCGCAGATCGTTTTGGTGACTCCGGAGTGGAATGGGGGGAGGCGGGCTCTTTGGGTTCTGTCGGAGAGGAAGGAGGTGATCCAGTCCAGGGCCTTGTCGCGGATCCCTGCGTTGTAGAGGCGTGTACGTAGCGTGTGGTGGCATACGGTGTCGAAGGCAGCGGAGAGGTTGAGGAGGATGAGGGCTGCTGTCTCCCCGTTGTCGAGCAGGAGCCTGATGTCGTCTGTGGCGGCGATGAGGGCGGTCTCGGTGCTGTGGTTCTTGCGGAAGCCTGACTGGGAGGGGTCGAGGATGTTGTTGTCTTCTAGGTAGCGGGTGAGCTGGGTGTTGACTATCTTTTTGATGACCTTGGCTGGGAACGGAAGGAGGGAGATGGGCCGGAAGTTCTTAAGGTCGCTCGGGTCCGCCTTGGGTTTCTTCAGTAGGGCGTTGGTCTCGGCGTGTTTCCAGCTCTCAGGGAAGGTTGCGGTCTTGAAGGAGAGGTTGATGATGTTGCATAGGTGGGGTGCGATGGAGCTGTTGGCCTTGTTGATGACGTGGTGGGGAAGAGGGTCGGACGGGGCGCCTGAGTGGATGGAGTTCATAGTCTTGCTGGTGTCCTCGGTGGTGGTGCTGGTCCATACTGTGAGGTGCTCGTGGTCGGTGGGTGTCGGGGGGCCGGGGTGGTGAGGTTGGCGGGGTCTGGGCGTGGATTGAAGCTGTTGTGAATGTCGGTGATCTTGCGGTGGAAGAAGTCAGCGAGGCGTCGCAGAGGGCTTGTGACGGGGGATGTCGTTGGTGCAGGAGCTGGGGTTGGAGAGTTCCTTCACGACGTTGAAGAGTTCCTTGCTATTGTGAGCGTTGTTGTCTAGACGGTTCTTGAAGGCGGCTTTCTTGGTGGTCCTGATGAGGTGGTGGTGGTTCCGGATGGCGTCTTTGAGGGCAGCGTGGCTGTCGGGTGTTTTTCCTTGTGCCAGGTGTTTTCCAGTCTCCGACAGGTGCGCTTGGAGGTTAGGAGCTCTGGGGTGAACCAGCTGGCTCTCTGGCTGGCGTCTCTGTGGGCGGTCTGTCTAGTTGGGGCGATGGCGTTGGCGCAGTCTTCCATCCAGAGTCTGAGGGTGTGGGCTCCTTCCTCTGGGTCGGAGGGGTTGGTCGGGGGTTGAGTGCGAGGTGTGTTTGCAGTGATTCCTTGGTGATTTTGCTCCAGTGGCGTCCGGGGGTTTGTAGGGTGCGGTGGTGTGAGACGGGTTTCTGGAAGGTGAAGTGGACGCAGCGGTGGTCAGTCCAGGTGAGTTCGGAGGCGTGGCTGAAGACGACGTGGGGACTGGAGGAGAAGATAGCATCGAGCGTGTGGCCGGCGATGTGGGTGGGCGTCGTGACGATCTGCGTCAGTCCTAGGGTGGAGAGGTTGTCGATCAGGGTGGAGGAGTTGCTGTCGTTGTTGTTTTCCAGGTGGTAGTTCAGGTCGCCGAGGAGGATGTAGTCGGTGGAGGTCAGAGCGTGCGCGCTGATGAAGTCGGCGATGGAGTTGCAGAGTTGGGGACGGGGTCCTGGTGGTCGGTAGACGAGGGTGCCTCTGAGGGTGGTTTTCGGGTCCGTGTGGATTAGGAAGTGCATGTGTTCGGCGGTGTTGAGGGTGTTGGTGATGGTGGTGGAGATCCTGATGGTGTCTTTGTGGATGATGGCGATTCCTCCGCCGATGCCGTTGGTGCGGTCCCTGCGGGTGATCTTGTATCCGTCGGGGATGGCCACTGCGATGTCTGGGGCGGAGGTTTCGTTCATCCAGGTCTCGGTCAGGAAGGCGATGTCTGGTGATGTGGAGTCGAGCAGGTCCCAGAGCTCGATGGCGTGTTTGCGTGCGGAGCGGGTGTTGAGCAGGATGCTTCGGAGTTGGTTGGGAACCTTGGAGGTGGGTGTCTCGGTGGCTACAGTGCAGGTGAAGCGGCAGTTCCGTAGTACATCATATGCAGTGGCCAATGCGTGCGCACCGATCGGTTCATTGCTGTGCAACGCGTATTTCGGATGACAACACGCATCCGTCCACATCATATGCAATGGCCAATGCATGCACACGGATTGGTCCATTGCTGTACGATGCACCCCTGTACAAGTCACTCGCATATGTCACCATGGTTGTCACTGGTGAACGTATGCCAGCCACAATTACTTGCCAGGGACTCAGGGGCACACCTACAACACCACAGCCTGTCCACACTGTAACCTAAGGCATGTAAGGCTGCATTACCTGTGTGTGTATGGGGGTCAACATGTGGTTTTTGTGGTGGCACTTGGGGGAAGCCACTCCCAGGCTGTGCACGTGTTCATGGGGACAGAATTCTTTGTGTGTTGTGCACATGACCTCTGTGATGTGCAACTGTTCAGTTCAGAGCATGTGGCATGGTCACATTTCCAGGTTGTGTATGTGTATGTCATGTCACATACACCCTGAGTCCCATGTGGGAAGGTATGTACGTCACAGGGTGACCCATTGCCACAATAGTGATGGCCCTCCACAGTCTGTGTGCATGTTGTGTTTCAGATGTCTCTGATTCAATGTGCACAATGGGAGACAGTCTCCTCATCCACGTTGTTTGTGCATCAACTTTGATGTTGTGCGTGTGTGTGTCACAGACGTCCATGTCTGTCCTGCAGAGGCAACAGGGGCCACTACCTGTGGGAGTCATGGTTGTTTTGCTGACTTGTACATGATACGCCATGTCATGCCAGTGTCCATGTGGCAATACAGGGTCCCTGGGAATCTACCTGTCAATGAGCTGTGATGCCTGTGGCACATCTGTCCTCACTTGTCACTGTGGTGTGTGTTTGGAATGTGACAGCAGTACATGGGTACTGTGACACAGCCTAATGATTTCCCATAGCACAACCTGGAACTTGTTGTCAACACATGTTGAACTGTGATGTTAGATGTTGGCCATGTAGGTGCCATATATGTCCATACAGAATGGCACACACATCAAGTACTTGTGCCTCGTAATGATGTATCATGTGATATTGAGTATGGTCAATGCCACATATGTGGGGTGACTGACAATCTTTCTTTGTTCACCTATGCACTGCAGGGCACCAGCTGTCCATAGACCATTCCCTGACCTTGCAACCATGGTTGAATGTGACTGCATCCGACGGTACCGCTTCAACAGGCCGCTGATTGAGGAATTGGCGGTGCGGTTGGCCCCACATTTGCAACCTGGCCGGCCATACCCTACAGCGCTGACCCCCAAGGTGAAGGTGATGGCAGCCCTACACTGCTTTGCCACCGGTACCTTTCAACACACTGTGGCGTCTGCTGGTGGGATGTCACAGACCATGTTCAGCTGTGTGCTACGCGATGTTTTGGAGGCAATGTTGAGATACCTGAACCAGTACATCTATTTCCCTAAACGTCAACAACTCACTGACATCAAGCGTGACTTCTATGCCCTGGGGAGGATGCCACATGTCATTGGCTCCATTGATGGGACACATGTGGCTTTGGTACCACCACAGGCACATGAGCAGGCATACAGGAACAGGAAACATTACCATTCTATCAATGCTCTGGTGGTATATCTTGCAGATATGAGCATCTCACATGTGTGTGCACGTTTCCCCGGTTCTGCACACGATGCCTACGTGATGAGGAGTAGTCGCATCCAGAGGATGATGTCACAGATGCAGAACCAGCGTGCCTGGCATGTCGATGTGTACTGACTTTGTACCATTGTGTGTGTTCTGCAATGTTGTATTCCACCCTCTTTTCCAACTCAGCTAATGTGCAATTGTCTGTATGTAGGTGACTCCGGATACCCCAACATGCCGTGGTTGCTGACACCCCTCATGAACCCTGTGACACCAGCCCAGATGCGCTACAATGAGGCACATGGTCGGACCAGGAGAGTGATCGAGCGGACATTTGGTCTCCTGAAGAGCCGCTTTCGCTGCCTGGACAAGACAGGAGGGGCCCTCCCATATGCCCCAGCAAAGGTGTGCAAGATTGTCATCGTCTGCTGCATGCTACACAACCTGGCAGTGTGGAAGGAGTTGCCTCTCATCCTGGATGACGATGACCAACATCCGCCACCTGTGGAGGATCCTGGCCTGGGCCACGATGCCAGTGATGATGATGATGATGAGGGTGATGTCCGCACACAGCTCATCTCCAACTTCTTCAGCTGAATGTGAGTATCCAGAGATGTCATGTCAATGATTTGAGTTTGCATGATATGTGTTGGTGGTGCTCTGTTGCTGTTTGAGTGTTGCCATGTGCTACTTGACTGGATGCGTGCAGCGATGTGTCCTTACAGGTAGTCTGTACTCCCCAACAGTGTTGACATGCTAACTTGGTTTTGTGTAGGTATCTTGTGACATGTATTGGGCATGAGTATTGCAGTTCTGTCCTGTCCTTCAGTGCTTTTGACTGTGTGTCATGTCTGTCCTTCACAGGGTACTTTCAGAGTTGTTTTGTCAACTCGGATCCCCCGACACCATGATTCAGCTTTCAGGGTGGAAGCAGTCGTTTCCCTACAGGTGATGTGCCACATACCCCTGGACTTTATTTCTTCTACACTTGTTGACTGTGTGGCCACTGCCACGTGGGATTACCTTGCATCTGTAGTGGAAACAAAATTTGCAAATGTGTAATAAACCTGTGCTTCACTTTGGGATGTGCGTTGTCTGTGGTCACACATCTGACTGACATTTGCTTACTGCACCTGTGGGCTAGTTAACACAGACTCTGAATTGGTGTGGTGTCTGTGCATTCCACTGTATTTCCTGGCAACATCAGTGTAGGCGATGAGTCAGATGGCCCTGGTGTGTATGTGTTGTGTAGCCCTAGTGGTGTGTCTCCCTCATATGTGTCACGTCGACATGACTCACATGACGGTGTTGAACTTGCTGTAGCAGTTAGCATGCACAGTGTCATTTAGCAGATCATCATCTCCATGACAAAAACAACATTGGACTCACAACAGAGGCAAGTATGGTGTATTAGTGAGTTTATTTACATACATGTGTGAGGATAGTGCACAGGATGGTGGGTGCTGTACAGTGGGATTGGAATCCAAAGTTCCCAGATGAGTTGGAAGTGTTGGTAGCAGAAATGTCCTTAGTAAAGTCCACAGTCATCTGATACATTAGTCCAACTTAAACTCCCCATGTCATGTGGGAGAGTTGTGTTGCATTCGACAGGGTGAACAGTTTGCACACAAAGGAGAATTTCCAGAACTGGTGTTGGGTTCCTGGGGGATGTACATGGCCATCGGCCTCTCAGTTGTCCTTCCTCAGACGACCCCTCTTCTTTCTGGGGGGACCCTCACGTGCAGGCCACTGCGCTGCAGAGGACTCTCCACCAGAGTCATCCTCCCTCCCTGTGGCAGTTGCAGTTGTTGCGGCACCAGATGTTGTGGGCACACAGGGAGGTGTGGACATGTTGGTGCTAATCTGGCGGAGGCATGTCAATATGTCCCGCTGCACCGCTGTCAGTTCTTCCAATGTGTCCCACTTGGACTCCATGCCAGACATTTGTGTCTCCACACGGGACATGTTTGTCTCCACACGGGACATGTGGGAGTCCAAGCGGGCATGATGGGCAGCCTGCTGCTGTTGAATGTCCTTGAGGATCCCCACTACCTGGCTGACCTCTCCGGTGCTATTCAGGTATGCATCAGCAATGCATACCAGTTGTGGGTCATCATGCAGTCCAGACCCCTCTGCAAACAGCGACCTCTGCCTACCACCCCTCCCACCACCGCTGGCCACACGTGCGGGACCTGCGGTGGCACGCACAGGTGACCCTAGGCCCCCTTGGGGGTTGGTACTGGGGTTGTTGTCCGTTGCTTCACGGTGGGCTGGGGTCCCTGTGCTGTTGTCATTCAGTGTCCTTGGTCTGTCCGTGTCAGCGGGGGTGGTCTGTGTGTTGCCAGATGTTGGAGGAATGGGTGCAGGGGGTGCAGATGGTGGTCCTGCTGGTGCTGCATGTTGACTCACACCAGAGGTGCCAGGTTGGTCTTCGCCATCCGATGAGGGCAGAGGCTGTTCCACACCAGAGAGCGCAGGGGCCACCGGAGCCTGGGACAAGGACTCCTCCTCATCTGCTGCTGTGTCCCCATCATCACCTGTTTTTGGAAGAGACACACAATGTATGTTATGTTTCTGCAGGCATCAATGGTTCAAACACATGACAGTTGTGACTGTACTTCTGGATGCGGCCCTGTACATTGCATTGTCCTAAGTTGTCACAGTCAGAGGTTGATATTGGTGTGGCTCATTGTCCTGCCAACCTGATGCATTTCAATGTGGATTTTGAGGTGTGTGCATGACCAGCATTGGTGGTATTTGGTTGACATCCGGACCTCCTTCTCCCCCAGCCCAGTTATCCCACCATGAAGCATGCCACCCTTGCAGTGGGTGCAGGTTAACTCTCAGGATGTCAGTCAGTGGTGTCCTGCTGTTGGTTGTTGCCCAGTTCCCAGCAGGGCCTGGTACTCCCCACAAAAGAGCACCATTGTCAGACATCTTAGAAGTGGCTTTTCACTCCCTGTGAGGTGTGCATGCTTCAGTGTGAGCTTGCTGTGCCATGTGGGTGGGGGATGTTGAGCTGTGACTACCACTTCCATCATGCTATTGCCTACACCCCCTTCCCAGCATGCCCATACTTCCTTCCTTTTGACTCTGCTTCCCTGTGGGGTAGTGTGCCTGTGCTGACAGGATGGCTGACAGTGTTGTCCTGGCGTTTGTTTGGCTACAAGTCCCAAAAGTGTCCCTGTGCTTCACACAGCATAACCCAGTGTGGTTGTTCTTTGTGGGATATTTAATTAGAGTATGAGGCATTGCATTCTCCCAGGTGAGTTGTGTGGAGTTTGTGTTAAGGGGGGGTGTGAGAAAAGCTGCTTGTGACTATGGTCAGAGCTGTCAGTCCTCCTTCCCACCCAGCCAGATATCCCACCATGGAACGTGCTTCCATTGCAGGGAGTGCAAGTTGGCTTTCAGGATGTCAGTCAGTGGTGTCCTGCTGGTGGTTGGTGCACAGTTCCCAGCAGGGTCTTGTGCTCCCCACAGCAGTACCCAGTGTCAGCTATCTTGTCAGTTCTTTTCCACTCCCTGTGATGTGATCATGGTTCAGAGTCGTGTTGATGGGCCAATTGTGAGGGTGACCAATATCTGTGGCTACAACTCTCATCATGCTATTGCCTACACCCCCCTTCCCAGCATGCCCATACTTCCTTCCTTTTGAGTCGACTTCACTGTGTGTGAGTGTGACAGCAATGGCAAGATGGCTGACAGTGGTGTCCTGCTGTTGGTTGGTGCACAGTTCCCAACAGGGCCTTGTGCTCCCCACAGCAGTACCCAATGTCAGCCATCTTGTCAGTTCTTTTCCACTCCCTGTGATGTGAGCATGGTTCAGAGTGGTGTTGATGGGCCAATTGTGAGGGTGACCAATATCTGTGACTACAACTCCCATCATACTATTGCCTACACCCCCCTTCCCAGCATGCGCATACTTCCTTCCTTTTGAGTCGACTTCACTGTGTGTGAGTGTGACAGCAATGGCAAGATGGCTGACAGTGTGGTCCTGTTGTTTGTTGGTGCACAGTTCCCAGCAGGGCCTTGTGCTCCCCACAGCAGTACCCAGTGTCAGCCATCTTGTCAGTTCTTTTCCACTCCCTGTGATGTGAGCATGGTTCAGAGTGGTGTTGATGGGCCAATTGTGAGGGTGACCAATAGCTGTGACTACAACTCCCATCATGCTATTGCCTACACCCCCCTTCCCAGCATGCCCATATTTCCTTCCTTTTGAGTAGACTTCACTGTGTGTGAGTGTGACAGCAATGGCAAGATGGCTGACAGTGGTGTCCTGCTGTTGGTTGGTGCACAGTTCCCAGCAGGGCCTTGTGCTCCCCACAGCTGAGGCCAGTGTCAGACATCTTTGAAGTGGCTTTTCACTGCCTGTGAGGTGTGCATGCTTCAGTGTGAGCTTGCTGGGCCATGTGGGTGGGGGATGTTGAGCTGCGACTACCACTCCCATCATGCTATTGCCTACACCCCCCTTCCCAGCATGCCCATACTTCCTTCCTTTTGACTCTGCTTCCCTGTGGGGTAGTGTGCCTGTGCTGACAGGATGGCTGACAGTGTTGTCCTGGCATTTGTTTGGCTACAAGTCCCAAGTGTGTCCCTGTGCTTCACACAGCATAACCCAGTGTGGTTGTTCTTTGTGGGATATTTAATTAGAGTGTGAGGCATTGCATTCTCCCAGGTGAGTTGTGTGGAGTTTGTGTTAAGGGGGGGTGTGAGAAAAGCTGCTTGTAACTATGGTCAGAGCTGTCAGTCCTCCTTCCCACCCAGCCAGATATCCCACCATGGAACGTGCTTCCATTGCAGGGAGTTCAAGTTGGCTTTCAGGATGTCAGTCAGTGGTGTCCTGCTGTTGGTTGGTGCACAGTTCCCAGCAGGGCCTTGTGCTCCCCACAGCAGTACCCAGTGTCAGCCATCTTGTCAGTTCTTTTCCACTCCCTGTGATGTGAGCATGGTTCAGAGTGGTGTTGATGGGCCAATTGTGAGGGTGACCAATATCTGTGACTACAACTCCCATCATGCTATTGGCTACACTCACTTCACCAGCATACACAGAATTCCTTCCTTTCAGTGAGCTTCCCTGTGAGGTGGTGTTCTAGTGGTGGCAAAATATCTGACTGTGTTTGTTGGTTAGATTTGTGCCACTGCCTTGCTCTATTTGTTGTTAGGTTTGTACATGTCATGACACAGTTACATATCACTATGAGATGGCATGTATTGTGTTTATCTAACTAACATACACATCTTGGGATGATTATCTTTTGGTTGCTGTGGATTTGCTAAGGGTGCATGGTTTGACTATCCCCTTGACAGTGATGTGTGTGTATTGTCAGAAAATATTGGGTATATTGGTTGTGTACTCACCAGGCTCTGGGATGTTTGATAGTCTATATACGCTCACTGGTGGTAGGATGGCCCGCACCTTCTCCTCCCAGGGCCTGAGGTATACTGGTTTGGCAGGAGGGCCACTGCCGGTGCGATTACTCAAGGCGTAGTCCTTCTTGAGTAGGTCCTTGACCCTCCTGCGCACATCATACCACCTGTTCTGGATGTCTTCCTTTGTGCGCAAACATGGTTATTGTGCGTTCACCCTGTCGACCATCCTCTCCCACATCTTGGTTTTCTGCAACATGGGGGTCTGTTGGACCAATGTACCAAACAACTGTGGCTCTACCCTGAGGATTTCATCGACCAGGACTTCCAATTCACTGTCTAGGAACTTTGGATTCTTCTTTGGGGGCATGGTGATGGGTGGTGGTGGGGATTGATGTGTGTGTGAGTGTGCAAGTGAGGGTGGGTGAGTGTAGGTTTTGCTGGGTGTATGTGAGGGTGCTATTTGGGAGGTGCTAATGGTGTGTGGCTTGTGTGATGGATGAGTTGTCGGTGTGTCTGTGGTTGCTTTCTGATGGTGCTCTGTGCTGGCAGGTCAGTTGAATTTGCAAAGGATCATGGTAGTGATTTGTGGCCTTTATATATGAGTTGTGGGTGTGTCTTTGTTCCATGTTTTTTCACCCCCTGTATTTATTGACTTTGTCATTGCTTGTTTGGCCCTTTTTTTTGTATTTTTCCTTTGTGGGTTTTGGGCATGTAGGAGACGTTCTTCTGACCGAGTAGGACACTGTAGTTGGCTCGTGTGGGCTTCTCTGAGTCTTTCAAGCTGTGTTCCTGATGGGTTTCATGTGCGGCTTACGCGTCGGTCGCGGAGTATTGGGTTGCTTCGGCTCGGTTTTGCATGCGTGTCGGTCGTACTGCTTGGGCTCCGTGCGACTCGGTCTGGTTTTACACGCATTGTATCGTACTGCGCGGGTCGGAGTTCGCGGGTACGTTTCTGGTGCGTGTCGGTCGGTTCTATTCGCGTAGTTTCCCGGCCGGATAGCTGGTTTCCACGCGGTTCGGTCGTTCGGCTTGTGTTCCATACGAGTCGGTCGTAATTCACATGCATTGCATCGTACTACGCGGATCAGGCAGCGCCGGTAAGTGTCGGTCGGACTACATTCCCGTACCGAGTCGGTCGGTATGTTTTCCGGCCCGAATCGGAATCAGCCCCATTGTCTGTTGAATCCATTCTCTTGTCTGAATCTCACGTAACATGTCTGCAAGCCCTGATATTCAGTTTTAAGCAAGATGTCAACAAACATTTGTCTGTGACATTTTGCTGAATTTGCTAAAAAAAGAACATAGTTTGACCCACTGTTTGTCAAGTGTGCACTTTTCCTGCATGTAGTTTATCAATTAGTTTGAATTGGTTGGAGTCCCAAGAGGAGTGTCTTGCAAGTTGACATGGAAACCAATTCATTTAGAGTTGTGTAAAAATCAAGGCATTTGCATTTGCCTAATCGAGTGAAATTGAATCACTGACATAATATCGACAGACACAATATCGACCTACATTTTTATGGACCCAAGATTATTGACTACACTAATATCGACATCCTATATTCATTTAAAAAAATACACTATTATCGACACCAAAACATTGACAAACATTAATATCGATAACAGTATTATCGAACACAAAAATATCGTAATTTAAGATATCAGACATTCATTAAAAATATACAACATGTCAAAAATATCGATGACAAAACTATAGACAGCAATATTATCGTTTTTAGAAAAATATCGACATCTTAAAAAGCAGATAAAACCAACAAAATTGAACACCAAAAATACATTTCAATAAATAAACATACACTGAATACAAAATAAATAAAATACAATCAATTTAAAAAATACTAAAACATATAATAATACATAATTTCACAAATACACTATTACTAACTATTTAAATGTTATATTTAAATAATCTGCACACATTATTTTACATCACATACAATATAATACAGATTTGAATAATTAAAGCTGTGTAAAAAAAAAAAAGCACTAACTGAATCTTAATTAGCATTTTCCATACATGGAAAACAACGACCAAAACAATTAATACAATAAATATCAACCAATGAAATACACACAATATTTAAAAAAAACAATCACATTAAAGAAACAATTAATTAAACGCTATATTAAAAACAAAAAATGAATCATTATTTTACACCTCAAACCAAAAAGAAACAAGAAGACGACACTCTGCCGGATTACTGCCAGAATACAGGACTTTATTGAAGAAAAATCTACTTCATTCTTCAGAAAGTAAGTTAAATGCTATTTATAATATAACAGTACTACTAACCCTCAAGAACTACTATTTATCATGCATAATTAATTAATCTATATATTTTCTAAATCTATATCTCCTCTACAGATAATTCTCAAAACATCAAAACAACTACTGAACTGTTTCAAAAATCGTCTAACAAATAAAGTAAGTATAAAACAAAATTCAATTTAAAGATTACCTAAAACAGCCACCCAAACCCTAACTGTATCTCAAACCCCCACCCCACCTCGTGCACAATTGAACAAAGTCAGTGAAAATATCTTTTATTCTACCAACAGAAACATCAGCAGCAAAACAGAAATCAAACAACAAAGAAAGGGCATCAGCATTAAAAACGACATCAAAATCGACATTGTAAGTATATTAATACCAATGTGTATATACTAATTAAAACCTGTACATTATTCGTTTTATTAATTTTTATATACATTTTTCTTAGCATTTAAAACATCACAATGACTGAAGGCGCACAATTTATCACTTCCCAGAAAGGAAAGTTTTTGCTATGTTACATGGGGTATGTCTATACCCAAGAAAAGCAAAGTGGACTGAAAGTAAACTGGAAATGTAACAAATACTATTCTAATAAGTGTTATGGGAGGGCTACAACTAGAGAAACAACTGTTATGTATGTAAGGGAGCATAACCACCCCACAAATGTTACTGAAATAGAGGTTAGGAATGCCCTAGATGACATTAGAGAAGCCATCACTAGCTCACAGAAATCTACCACTCAAATACTTAAGGAGATGCTGCCCAGAGTACCCCAACAAGCCACTGGTCAAATGCCCTCTATTTCTTCCTTGAAAAGAACTATAGCTCGAACAAAAAAAGCCACAACCACCACCACACCTGCCCCAAAAACATTTGAAGAGGTAGAAATTCCCCCAGAACTATCTATAACACATAACGAAGAACCATTTATTCTTTATGACAACAAATCTAAAGATAAAAGAATAATTATGTTTGCAACAGCCAATAATTTAGTCAAACTCCAACAGTCAGAAACATGGATGATGAATGGGACTTTTAAAATATGTCCCAAACCATTCTATCAATTATATACTGCCCATGCCCATGCCCATGCCCTAAATCAAAACACTAACATCCCTTTTATCTACGCCTTACTACCAAATAAACAAAACTCCACCTATATGGAAGTACTATCTAAAATTAAACAAGAAACCAATAATTATTTTCCCCAAAAAATAATTATTGATTTTGAGCAGGCAATGATAAATGCAATTCTAAAATCCTACCCACACACATCAGTTCAGGGTTGCTACTATCATTTTAATCAGTGTATATGGAGACACCTTCAGAAATCAACACTAAGGGCCCGATTCCGATCTCGCTCGGAAGGCCTACGAATCGGATTTGGCTTTTACGGATCCTATTCGTAGCCCTTTTTCCCGTCCGAATTGTACACAGGTCCGAATGACCAAGTACAATGCAAAGATCGCGTACGCGCCGCCCGAATCTTTTCCCAACCCGATCCTGTCCGTACGACTCGGACGCAGACGCTTCGTACAGTTTTATGGAGTTTGTCTCCAAGCGAGCAAGTATGATGCACGATTCGGACAGCCTTCACGATTCGGTATGTCCAGATCAAAAAAGCTGCCGGAATCGTTCTTTTGGGGCCCGTAGTTGGCCCCCCATCACCTGGAGCCCTCCGATTCGGACCCATGAGGGTACCCATGGGTCCCCCCTTCTCATGCATGCAGTGTGGCGGGCACCATGGGATGCCCGCCACGGGGTGTACGCTTTTCCCCACCCCTTTTTGCTATGGGAGCCTGTCTACGCGTCCAGTATACAGGCTCCCATAGAGTTCAATGGGAGTCCGAGCGAACCTAGTCTGTAAGCATGTGAATGCATTGTACTCGCTCGCTCGGACTCCAGGTGCACGATTCGCTCGTAAAGCCCTACGGATCCGAGTCGTACGGAGGGCTTTACAAGCGAGATCGGAATCGGGCCCTAAGTGTTGAATATGTGACAAATAGCTCCTTTACATATCAAATAAAAAAACTTATAGCACTGGCCTACGTCCCAGTGACTGACGTAGCCGAACATTACAACCTATTGATAGAAAGTCCTTACTACCAATAAAACGAACAAAAATTAAGTCCCCATCTAGACTATTTTGAAGATACCTGGGTGGGAAGACTCAATAGATCAGGACATAGAAGGCAACCTAAATATCAAAAACCATGGTGGAATGTATACCTTAGCACACTAAACCAAGAGGCAAAAACAAACAATGCTGTTGAAGGTTGGCATAATGCCTTCCAAGCAAAAACAGGCCGAGGTCCACCTACTCTACACAAACTCCTACTATCCCTCCAAAAAGAACAGAGCTACCAACAACATAGGGCCCGATTCTGATGCGGGTTGGAAAAGCTTCCCGACCGAATCAGTTGGGAAATGGTTTCCGACCCACTCGGATCGGGAAAGTCCGACCGGCGGAGTAGGATGCATCCGGATGCTTCCAGATACGATTTGGTTGAACTCCCATTGACTTCAATGGGAACATTTGTTCCTAACCGCATCAGAATTGGGCCCTCGTCGGGAAGACACGTTCCCGATCCGATTTGGAAGGAGCAAATGCCGTTAGGAGGCCTTCCTAACCGCATCAGAATCAGGCCCTCGGTCGGGAAGCTTTTCCAACCCGCATCAGAATCGGGCCCTAAGAATGGAGCAATCTGTAACACAAATACTGCCCAAACTATCTAAACAAACTAAACAAATGTTTGAATACTTACAATATCAAGTCAGACTGTATCCAACAACAAGAGGCCTAAAATACCTAGAAATAATTGCCAAAAGCCTACTATAAATTATAGATCCATTAAAAAATATAATACTTTTCTCTAAAATCAATTTAAATAGATACATATAATTTTTATATTTCCACAAAAATAATTAATTTGTCTAATATATTTTTATTAAAATCAAAAATATATACAGAAATATTAATTATATATATGGAAATATAAACAAGAATAACACTAACTTTATTAACATTTCCCTCCCACAATAAATAATTAAAATAACTTACCATTTCCATAGCAATAGAAAAGAAATCCCAACTCTTCTAAAGCAATCCAGGTATCTCATAATACCAATAGAACAAAAAAATACCCTCAAAAAATGGAAAAATCCAACTGTCCGAAAATTAATCCTCCGTCCGTAAGTCCACAAACGATAAACCATAAAAAAACCGAAAAAGTGTTTTAAAAAAGAAACGCTCCATGAAAAGCTGAAAAATTAAGGAAGTGTAAAACAATTATTAGTTACTTAAACTAATATACACTTCCTTAATGCAAAAAAATGCATTTTTCCTGTAACAGCCACTTCTCACGACCAGAACCTGTAAAAAAACACAAACATTCCCACCCACACAAATATACATATAATCTACAACATAATACTATTATAAACATTATTCACACTATATTCACACATATTCTAACCTTTCTAAAGTTTCCGAACCTAGGCCTCAAAAACTAACGGTAGTCAAACCGCTAAATCCTAACTAACACATAAAAAGCTCTACATCACCAAAAACCTAACACTACACACACTAACTACAACATAACTACCTTCAAATTAAAACAGCAGTATAGTTTGAATAAAGAAAATTAAACTTACCTTCCTCAATGCGAGGCAGCTCCCAACCGCGAGCTTGTCCCCTTCGAAATAACCCAGAACAAACGCGAGCGGTTACAAAATACAAGCAGCAAACAAATATAGCAGCTTTAAAAATGACAAATCAAAGTATTTTATTTAAAAACATTTTATTACATGATTAATAAATCACAAAAATGTTTAATAAAAATACAACAATTTATAACTTATATGTTCACATTTATTTAACTTTTTTCCTGCATTGTAAAATTATAATAATAAATATTATTAAACATATAATAATTAATATTATAATTCCATATAGATACAATTTGTATACAATGTTGATAAAAAACATGTAATAAATGTATTAAATATTTAAAAACTGTATACCTTATAATAAAAAATGTATACAAATTAAACAATGTAATAATTAATAATATTAATATTTTATATATTGATAATATTAATTAAAAAGCATTAGTTTTTGTTAAAAAATATTACAAACTTAAAAACTCAAAATGTATTTAAAAAATTTGAAAACAATATTATGATTGAAAATGTACAGTGTATGTAACCAAGTAATAAATGTTCCAAATACATGATAAAAATGTACAACTGTTATTAAAAAATATATTTTTTACACAAATAAAACTACATTATTTCATGTTACAAAGTTTACATAACTGTATAGAAAAATTTGCCAATGTTAAAAACATTTCTTTACATAATTATTATATGTAAAATTATACACATGTACCAAATATTTTCTGTCTGTAAAATAAATATTTTTATTTTTTCTCTGTGTCCTAATTAAAAAAATTTTTTTTTGATCATTACTAAGGTGTCCATTACGATACCGGGCGGTAAAAAATCCGCCATCCACCATAGCGGAAAAAATCCGCCCGCCTACACCGTCTGAATACCAACCGAGCAATCACGATGCCGCGACTCGAAAACCGCCGGCGGCGGAAAAAACACAAAAAATACCGCCCGCCCATGTCCGATACTAAGTCCATCCGTCCGCCACGGACGCAAATACGCATGACAACCCAAAACCGCCCGCCCTGACGACCGAGACACCGGCCGTGAAATTAGGATCGCACCGACATGAGCGCGGAAAATCCACAAATACACCGCCCGCCAGCGTAAACAACAGTGATGAAAATGGACACGGCGGAAGCCCTGGCGGCCACGTCCCTGCACAGAAATCATCCGCGGACCCAAACAAACACACACAACATGGCCAACAAGTCCACACAGCAACCCACGCACAAATACCCAAACACAGTACACATCCCGAAAACACACACCCCCTGGACAAACAAATAAACTACAAATCCCAGAACACCAGCCACAACACACCTGAAAACAACAGACCATCATGACACACCCACATAGGTAAGTACAAAAGCAGCCCCTTCACAGACCACAACCCCTTGCAACATTACAAACGGAGGACGACAGCACATACCACAGCGAGACAGAAAGGACAGCAGCACACCACAGACACGCACCTATCACACCCATCACCACCACCAAACACCGGCCACACAAACCCCCTGCACATCACACACCACACACCGCACCAGCACCACAAACACCAAAACACACACCATGGCACCACACAGAATGCCCAAGTTCACTTCCACTGAGCTGACGGTCATGGTCGACGAGATCGTCAAGGTGCACCCACAAATCTATGGGAACCAGGTCCAACAGACACCACTAGCCACCAGAAACCGGTTGTGGAGCAGGATCATAGACCAGGTCAATGCAGTCGGGAACGTGCCACGCAACAGAGGCGAAATCACCAAAAGGTGGAACGACCTGAAAAGCGTGGTCAAGAAGAAGGAGGCCAAAAATCGGCAGCTGGCTGCCAGGACTGGCGGAGGTAATCCCGCGCTATTCAAGACCTTCAAGGCGTGGGAGGAGAAGGTGCGAGTCATCATACATCCGGAGATCCTCACCGGATTACCAGGGGGAGTGGAGGCTGGTAAGTACAAACAAACGTATACCAGCACACCGCTATGTACTCACATGCACTACCACAATGCCATAGCTCCGAGGGACAAACACCCCCATGTCCAGTACACAATACACAAGACATCACTCACACATGCAACAGACACTCACACACACAGCCCAAACCTACCAACTAACAAAACCATGGGGGCATGTGTACAGTCAGCCAGCACCGCAACTCCCACCAGGTCCCCTTGTACTCCAGAAGTGCCAGAAGGAGCACTCCCCACACCCATGTGTCAGCCATAGCTGCACTAACTGACAAGTAACAGGTAAGTAGCCGGAACACAAAGGCAGTGGGTCGGAGGGGGGACAGCTGAAGTACAACAGCCACCAGGCCCCCAGTCCCACAGCGTAGCAAGGTGGAGCACTCCCCACACCCATGTGTCAGCCATAGCTGCACTAACCGACAAGTAACAGGTAAGTAGCCGGAACACAAAGGCAGTGGGTCGGAGGGGGGACAGCTGAAGTACAACACCCACCAGGCCCCCAGTCCCACAGCGCAGCAAGGTGGAGCACTCCCCACACCCATGT
Organism: Calotriton arnoldi; assembly: GCA_963921515.1. Taxonomy (NCBI): domain Eukaryota; kingdom Metazoa; phylum Chordata; class Amphibia; order Caudata; family Salamandridae; genus Calotriton; species Calotriton arnoldi. The sequence continues at coordinate 967,272 of CAWUFW010006463.1, forward strand.
GTCAGCCACTGCAGTGCACACCTGCAGCCGACAGGTAGACATCTCACCCCACATGCAGGGGTTTCTGTGGGTGTCAAGCCATCACCACAACTCACAACACCGCCCCCACTCCCACAGACCAGCAACATGGAGCACCCCTCCCTCCCATAACCATGTGGCATCCATTGCATTGCGCACTCAAAAACAACCTGTAGGTGGAAAACTGTACAGGGCGGGGTGTCTGGAGGCATGAGGACTGTATTACGACTAACACATGGGACATGTCACGTAGCAGAGGAACACGCAGCACTGCTCCCTGTCACAATCATGTGACCAATGTGCACACGGACATGTATTACAGAGTCATACCCCACATGACCCATCACAGATACAGCAACACCTAAGGAGCCACGTCTGCATGCACTAGTCCCACTGGAGTACAGACCCACACGGCAGGCACTGTGCCACCCATCACACACATCAGCAACACCATCGAAGTCTTGTCCATGTAGTTCTTACTGCCTGTTACCCACACATGGTACAACAACGCCCATGTAAGACAAACCTCACTAGAAGTAACAGCGTGGAACCACAATATTGCACACAAACACCACTGGACCCATGAAACACACAGGCACACAATGCACATTCAACATATCATCCATCTCATCTGGCAGCCCCAGTGTCATGAAAGGTATGTCATCCGAACAGCTGGCCCTCATACAGTAGTTATGCAAAGATACCTGCCCATGACAAATAATGTGCCTGCAGTGACTGAAGCGCACGTCACACTGTGATTAACAACATACATAATATAGTCAACACCCCAAGAGCACTGCATTGATGGGGAGAGGTGTGGCGCCTCGGCCAGGGCGACTGACGCTGGACGCTGGGGATCACGGTTCGATCCCTGGCTCCGGCGGCAGGGGTCTGCCCAGCACCATGCGACTCTGGGCAATAGCTCGCTTAATATTCCCAACGGCCCCCAGCGCCGAGATACCCCTTCGGGGGTGATTCGTGCGCTATACAAGTACTGGATTAACATTTTTTTTTACATGGCCGAGGCTAGCACGCACACCATGGAATTGGCCCATCTGCAATATGTCGTGTGGCACACAACCATCACTCACTCACAACAATGCTTCCAATGTAATGTCCATAAATGATACCAGTCAGCAGATATGACGGGTATGTTACACATACACACACCTTTGTCTCTGCACTGTCATGTTGCCAAAACACATGTCCCGTTCTGCACCCATATGTCACAGTATGTACCCCAAAACCACATGTCACCTCAAAAGCGTTGAGGGGGCTGCACCCCCTTTTGCCAACAGCGTTTCTAAGCATTCCATTTGAACCCCAAAACCATATTTCACCTCAAAAACGTTGAGGGGGCTGTACCCCCTTATGCCATCTGCGTTTCTAAGCATTCCATTTGAACCCCAAACCCATATTTCACCTCAAAAACATTGAGGGGGCTGTACCCCCTTATGCCATCTGCATTTCTAAGCGTTCCATTTGAACCCCAAAACCATATTTCACCTCAAAAGCGTTGAGGGGGCTGTACCCCTTTTGCCATCTGCGTTTCTAAGTGTTCCATTTGAACCCCAAAACCATATTTCACCTCAAAAGCGTTGAGGGGGCTGTACCCCTTTTGCCATCTGCGTTTCTAAGCGTTCCATTTGAACCCCAAAACCATATTTCACCTCAAAAGCGTTGAGGGGCTGTACCCCTTTTGCCATCTGCGTTTCTAAGCGTTCCATTTGAACCCCAAAACCATATTTCACCTCAATATCGTCGATGGGTCTGGAGCCCGCATACACCCGAGCCACAAAATGTAGGAGTATAGCAACACACACCCATCGGCATTGCTAATCCGTCCCATGCCACATGTTCACATCACACAGTTCCATTGCCTTGCCCACGCATACACACATCGTACATCCACACACACGCCTCTGGGAAACCTGTGCACGACAGTGCACGAACTGTGAATGTCAGACAACCAATACATACTTTGCTAGGTGCAACACAATAACCTATCTCATTCTCCCCACAGGTGCCGAACTGCTGGATGCTGGAGAGGGAGACAGCAGCCAGCACAACCAGTCCGCAAGCCCCCGACCCGGACTCACAGATGTAGAGGAGCTGGACACCTCTTCGGACGAGGACCACCCAGCAGGCCCATCTGGTGTGGCAGGGCCCAACCGCTCCCCAGGGCCCCTCCTACCCACCAACCCATCACCCAGGGCTTCTGAGCAGTCCCAGACCCCTGCTGCCACAGTCGTTGCGGCCACCACCACCGCCGCAACCACCACCACCGCCGCAACCACCACCACCGCCGCAACCACAACCACCATGCCATCCCTGGCCACAGCCCCTGCGCAAGGGGTGGCACGGACGGCGGGCTCCACCCTGGGAGCCAGAGCGAGGACCGTGGTGAGCAATGTGGCCAGTGGGCCGGTCGGTGGCAGCAGTACTGGTGGGAGGAGCAGGGTCAGGCCAACGCGATCTGAGCCTGGGAGCCAAGGCCTGCCGCAAATCGCCAGAGTCCTTGGGGCCTATGAAGAGGCCCAAGGACAATGGGCCAGGTCGGCTTCCGACACGCGGGAGGTCCTTGGGGTGTAGGTCCATGGACGCCCATATGGGCCAATTCGTGACCCGTATGGACCAACTTGTGGACCTCATGGGCCAGCTGGTGGTGGTGGTGAGGGCACAAGCAAGGCCACCAACACCACCTCCGCCACCACCTGCTGTGGCGCAGGGTCGTGTAGCATCGAGTTCCCCTGCGTCCACAGCCAGTGAGCACTCCTCAGCCACCACCAGCAGCCCACCAACACACCCCCCCCTTCCAAACGTGGAAGGGGCCGTCCGAAGAGGAAACAGGTGTCCAGAGAGGACTTCGCACGCACCAAACGCCAGTGAGTCAGCCAGCCACCTTGAACACCTACTGCATTGACTTGTAATACGATCCTACCCCACACCGCCATGTGAATGGCATGTGTCTGTTGGACTGTGGACATAGAACTTCATGGGTACACCTTGACCATCACGCAGCCATGACCGTCAACTCATTGTCACTTCATGCACCACTTTTGTTATCACCTTGCACACAATAACATGTCACCAATGAAAATAAATACACCTTTATCACATTCTGCTGTCTGTGCCCTGTGTTCATTCAACGATGTGCAACCGCCACCATGATCAGAAATGCATCTGCTGTGTGGCATGTCGATAGGCCAGGAGAGGCTGTAGGGACCTTGGGGTGAAAAACAGAACAAGAGTCCATTCAATGAGTGTGTCACACACTCATCACACAGTACTTGTCACCAACTACAAGCAATGTACACACATCTCACAGAGCAACAGGGCACAATGCTACAGCCACTGTCAGTGGCATACTAGCCTGGACATGGACCATTGCCACACAGCACTCAGTGAACAAAAGGCCTCCGTGACAGAGCACACATACACCTGCACAACTACAGCTTCATCAGCCGTTGTACATGGTCACTCACCGTCAAGTGAAGTAGCGGGCGATGAGCTGCTGACGCACATTCACAGCCTCCTTCTCTCCACTGTCCTCGTCACTGGACCCGTCCTGGTCTGCAGGCGGGGGCCCTGGCTGATCACCGTCATCCACTATTAGGGGGATCTGCTTGCGAATAGCCAGATTGTGCAGCATTCAGCAAGCCACTACTATCTGGCACACCTTCTGTGGGGAGTACGCCAGTGCGCCCCCGGTGCGGTCCAGGCATCTGAACCTGGACTTGAGGAGGCCAAAGGTCCGCTCCACCACACGTCTGGCCCTCCCATGTGCCTCATTGTAGCGGTCATCAGCTGGGGTCCGAGGATGACGTAATGGGCTGAGCAGCCAAGGACCATTCGGGTAAGCAGAGTCACCTGGGTGTGAGGGACACAGAGAATCGTTGCAATTCCAACTGGACACAAGACAGCATCACACACCCAGCACGCTACACAAGTCCACATACTCACCAACAATCCAAGCACGGTCTGGTTGCAGATTGGTCATCAGACGTGGTAGGATGCTGTTGCGCATCATGTGCGAGTCATGGGCCGATCCTGGAAACTTCGCACACACGTGTGAAATGACCATGTCCGCAAGGCACACCACTTGCACATTCAGGGAGTGTGTGTGCTTCCTATTGCGGTAGATGTGCTCCGTGGCCTGTGGTGCAACAAGGCCAACATGGGTGCAATCAATTGCACCAACAACGTGGGGGATCCGTCCAAGGGCATAGAAAGCACCCTTCACTGCCGCCAATTCACGAGCCCTGGGGAATCGGATGTACCTGTTCCTGTACAGCATCATAGCTGACAGTACATCCCATAGCACCATGCTGAACATGGGCTGGGACATCCCACCTCCACTGCCCACTGTGTGTTGGAATGACCCAGTGGCGAAGAAATGCAGTGCAGCCATCACCTTAGCCGTGGGGGTAAATGCAGTTGGATACACCCTGTGAGGACGGAGGTGGGGTTCCAACAAGGCACATAGGCGATGCAGGGTGGGTCGGTCCAGACGGAATTTCCGGATTACCTCCACATCCTCCATGTCTGACAGCAATTGGTAGGGGCGATGTATGTTTGGTCTCCTCCTAGGAAAGATGGAAGTGGACACATGTCAAAGCAACACGCCACAGGGCGTTTCCACATACACAAAACAAAACTGACTGACCAAGCAATTGAATCACAGAACAGCTGACAAGTAGGGACAGCACAGCCACAATACACTTACACAGGTCCCCTTAGCAATGAGCAGTGACACACACCATTGCTATGAGCATGCACATGGGGATTTAGGCCTTAATAACTTGTAAGGCATGCTGATGGTATCAGACTGCATATTTGGCAAGCGGCAACACCACGGCAATATAACTAGCTGCTGTGCCTGACACAGCTTCCGAGGCTGGTTGAGTATGGCACACACCAACAACGCTATGGACACAGGCTGAGCGGCAAAAACAAGTGGGACCTGTTGCACGAGGGGATATGAGACAGTCATTGATGTCCCTACTGCACCCTATGTACAGCACTGTACGGATCACACCTCCAGAAACATTGACAGGTGTACACATTGACAGCTCCATGACAACACAGCTGTGTGATTGCAAATACACATCACAAGTGACACGTAACGTTGCACGTGCCAAGTGGCAGATGTACATAGTGAAAGATGGCATGTGTGTGCATATGCATATCCCATGCTCCCATGCCAATGTGTACATGATGATATGCCAACAGACATGTGGAGGCTGGGCACTGGCCGTCCCTGCCCATGCACACAGCATGTTGTGGCCCTGTCCATTGTGGACCTGCTCCCACACACAAATCATGGCCACACCTGCAGATGCATTGCGCACATTATACTGTGTGGTGCACATGGCATCAGCGGACTGTACCCGCCATGGGCCAGGCCCATACGGCCAACTCCAATGGCCCTCGCGGTTGCACCCTGCATGTTCCACTATGGAGGTAAGCGTCCCGGGCCAGCTGGGAGCAGGCCATCATCTGCAATTGAAGCTGGCAGACATGGTACACAAATTGCAGCAGCTTGGACCCACTGAAACTGCCCCAGGGGGCTATATGAGTGTGGGAGTGAGAACGGCATTACAACAGCTACCTGGGACTGCAGCCTGGCATCCCTCAACAACACCTGCTGCTGCCACCTGTCCACCTTAACGTCGATGACGCTGAAGATATGTCCAGGTCCACTCACCAGCGAGGAGCTGGAGATCCTGGATTCCGAGCTCCACGCACACTGCACATGGCTATTCCTTGCAAAAGTTGTGTGTGAGAGACAACTGCAGTGTGTGTGGGAGTGCATGTGGGACACACACATGTCGTTGATCCGCAGCACTATGAGTCAGAGCCTGTGGGGTTCAAACATGCACTGCTCACCATGCTGACTGCAGGTGGCAGGGGTATGTGAGCTCTCGGGCGCTTTGCCATGTCTGTCCCTCCCGAGTGGTGGTACATGGCAACTTCATGTCAGACATCCAGTGACACAGACAATTGGCAATGCAGGTCTCAGTGCACTTGTTGCTCGTGTGAATGTCAGGCTGGGGCCATGCTGCCCTTCTCAGTCCCAGCAGGCCTGGCCTGCACATTGACTGCACAATGCCAGTAGGTGACAACACAGACTGCCTAGTGGGTTACATGTGTCTCCTGTTCAGGACCCTCCGGATAAGCGCAAACTCAGCCCTGTCGATTGGACACACCATGCCTCGTGATAGGGATGTGTGTGTGAGATAGTGGCACTGAATGTGACCTCCGTTGCAGGGTGGGCCATGCACAGGGCGAGTACGTTGATTGTTGCGCAGTGTTGGTCACAGTGGGTACACCCACACAGATGTGTTGCCTTGTGATCTTTTGCTAGGTCCGCCTGACAATGGACAGTAGATGTGGGCAGACTACACATTGCTCGATGTGCTGTCTATATGCATGTGCCTTCACACCAGGCACAGCTGCCCCTGCACATGTGACCCCTGCTGCCCTCAGTGCTGGGTCTGTTGAGCTGATGCGCCATCTGTGCGTGGGGCAGACAGCTCTCCTCACTTCCGTCATTGCCCATGACATCACTTTGCCGCAGGTGACATGGATCATGGAGGGCCCACATGTACGCGTGGGTGGACTACACAAGACTGTCCGATGGTTGTCACACCCAGTCAGTGCTTCGAATGGGAAGGATGTGGTGCTGGTACTCATTTTAATGTGTCGAGTGGGCGGGGCTAGGTGCGGGGCTACATGCAAGACATGGGAAGTTCATCGGCTTATCTACTAGTTGCAATACACACGAGACACGTCTTTTTATGACCACATCAGGGTCATTCCTTAAACTAACTGGAAGTCAAACAGTCATATTTTACCCTGTCCTCATGGCCTCCCCTCGCTCACCCAAATATGCGTTTGCACCTGAGAAGCCAGCGCATGCACAAGCAGCTCCAAGCTCGCCCCAGAGAGGCCAAGGAGTGTATGTGTGGGTCCAGTTGAACAAGTGGTCTGTCTCGCGGTATAATAAGTGGCGGGACGCCGTACACCTGCGTGGTGCCCCGACTCGAGACCCGGGCAACATTGACAATGCATGACAGGCTCCGCAGTCCGGATACACCACCTGCAACACACAGAGGCTGTAGCTGCCCTAGCGGCCCAGGCCGCGTCCAACTGGAGCTCATGGACCCACACATTCACTCTTTGGCCTCTCTGGGGCGAGCTTGGAGCTGCTTGTGCACGCGCTGGCTTCTCTGTTGCAATGGCATGTAACGTGTGTGGGAAAATAGGCAATGAGTGAGATGGTGCAAGCCACCTTCCGTGACGTCACTCCTGCTCGTGATGTGTGCGTCCCCCCACTACTTCCATTTGACTTGTGCCATATTACATATTGAGGATGTGTTGCCTGCGTGATGTGACCAGGAGGAGCGCGCCATGACCTCTCACCCACCATGCTCCACTGCCATCCCATGCCCTGGATTGCCTCTGCAGGTGGACAATGTTGGGGATACACCTGGTCGACAGGGGATGTGAGTGCCTTGGCAAGGGCGTGGCGGACGCACAGCAGTATCCAGCATGTCCACAGAGGGTGGGCTGACGTCTACACCTGATGCAGCATTGATCGTGTGCCCGCCTGTTGTGCACACACGAGTTCACATTCATCCCCAGACAGGTGGTCTTTACAAATTCCCAGTAGAGCGGTAATCTACTGCTCCGGTATCCTCCCAACACAGTGTGTTTCAACATTGCATGTGCGCACCTACCCGTCACACCCACCCACCTGAGCCAAGCGTAACTCCCGCTTCACATGACACATGTGTGTCTTCCACAGTTGTGCTACTCTCTCAGGGGCGGACCTGCAACTGTCCCGTAGCGCACACACACAGCACCGAGTCGTACTGGCATCCTGTTAGATTGGTAGGCACACTAACACATCTCCTTCTGAGACAGTGGTGGCTGTGATGGATATTGTGACTGCCATGGCGGTGTTGGCTGGCCATGGCAGGGCACACTGACACACATTGCATCCGCAGCACTTCGTGTCACTACTCGGCACATCGAATTGGGCACTGTCCCTGGGGTTGATGAGTAATGGCGCCTGTCGATGTGAACTGTGACTGTATGCTGTTGCTCCTGTAGTCGGTTGTATCTGTGTAGTTGATGATTGGAGTTGTTGCAGTGTGTGGTTGGTTAAGTGGGGCAGATGCCGTGTATGTGACCTCAGCAATTGCAATGTCCGGTCTCACATTCTAATGTGTTGTACACGTGGCAGGGACTTCACTTCTCTCAGACCCTGCTACTTGTGAGTGTGATGTATCTGCTTTCCGGTGCAACGTATTGACTGCATGTGATTGGTGTTATTCCTGTGTTCATGTATCCGTGTCATGTTTGCATGCATGCATTGCACAGGGTTTGAGTGTAGCCACAGGTGGACTGGCAGCATGCGCGGAGTATGCGGGCATGTGTGAGCTTACTTGCTGTGTGGCCAGCAGTGTAGGTGTATGTTAGTCATGTGATGTGCATTGTGGCTGGGCACATGGCTTACTTTCAATGTGTGCATTTGGGAGGTGGTGGTGTGTGGTGTGTGATTGTGGTAGCGTTGGTGTGTATGTGTGTGTCGTGTCCATGTCGACTGCACACATATGTCACCCCGGGACATGGTGGATGTTTGTAACCGTGTTGAGGTCTTTGAATATGATGAGATGTGTGTGTTGTATGTTGCACAGTATGCGGTGTGTGGGTGTGTCCTTGCAGTTCAGGCTGACTCCTACTTGTTATGGCTCAGACGTTGTGTGTGTGCAGGGTGTGTGACTGTCAAGATTGTGTCTAGTCCAATTGTGCATGTCAGCATTTCAGCAGTTCTTACTCACTGTGCAGTGCTGCCCACCCACACTGATGTCGTGTGTGTGTTTTGTCAGGCATTGCTGTGGTATGCTTTAGCGTGGCTCCCACTTTTGGTTGCTGAGTGTGTGGTCAGACTGTGTGGGTCATTGTAGACATGTGTAGGACTGTGCTTTGTAGTGAGCAGGCCGTCAGTGTTGATGTGATGATCTTTCGGGCAACTTCAGAGTGTGAGAAGTCCTACTCCACGAGCTGTGGTATTTCCCTGTGGCCACTGTTGCAGCTACTCATTTGTGTTGACATCCAATGACAGTGGACTTCATGGTCATCTCACGACTGCCGTGTACTTCACACACTCTCATCCTCTCTCATTCGTACTTGTGAAATGAATCAGCAGAGACACATATTTACTTCAAGCCATGTATTAGGACTTATGTCCTCTTTGAGGCAGTATAGTGGACACTACTGGCAGCGAAATGCATGTGGAGGATATACTCAGCATGATTACACATAGCATAAGGTGTAGGGGTACATGTGATTAGTTGTTGACTGTGGGATGTGGGCTTCAGAGTTACAACTGCTTAGCCGTTGCTGTGCTAATGTACATTTGCTAATTACTGTGGAGCTGCTGACTTTGACACAGACAGTATACATTTTGCCTACCAGACCGCTTGACATCCTGGGCACAGTACATCTCAGTTCCATGTTACAGGTTTGCTGCTATAGTTACTCATACACACGTGCGTGAGAGGTGACATCAGGGCATGGGCCTACGTGCATGCAACGGCGTCCCACTTGTTGTTGCAATGTGGTGGCTACTGGACATGAAACAGTCACTGGGGTCATGTTGTTGGGGGATGCACTTGTTGTCCATGCAAAAGTCCTGGCACGGAAGTTCAGAGGGAGGTGAGGTGACAGCTCTCACATACTACAGCCGACCGATTACTGTCCACTGACCGGTGCATATGTTCATGGGCGCAGGATACATATTATGGCATAGTTGTACGTGCAGTAATGTCCATGTGGTTGCCATACACAAATCCCATGCCTCTGCCTCCCCCTGTTCATGCAGAGTTACTGGATGTGATGAGGAACAGAGTGCATGTCCCGAAAATATCCGATATCATGGCAGTGTAGTTAATGGTGTGGTGTTAGTTGCAGGTTGTATGGTATAGTTGTTGTACTGGTAACTGCTCAGTCCGTGCGGAAGCCAAGCATGGGTACGGTGTAGGACATCATTGTTCAATTAGGGGTATTGCGTCGGGGCCCGACGAATTGACAGGTTGTCAGGTAAGCGATACCTTCCAGCAGGGCTTCCATGGCATTGGTGGTATACATGGATGCCATCCAATGAAGCGGATGGTGGCTGTCAAGGTGTTGGTCGTAAGTTGTCCCTTGTAGGAGCCTGATGGGACATGTTGGATGACATTCGATGAAACTGTGATCCAGAATACGTTGTGTGGAGGCACAGTGGTCCCATTGCAGCAGTGTGGGTCCGATTGCAGCCACATACGCCATGCCCCCATAGGCTGAACAGATCCTGTCGTGGACGTCCAGGGGGTTGAACAGTTGTACCAGGTCCGCCATTGGACATGCCGGGTTGGAGAGACATAAATCCACAGGACAGTGGAAGGGACCCCTCCGACAGTAGAAGACGGGGATGACGCAGCTGAACAATGCGATGCGGTAAGTTAGTCGGTAACTTACGTTCAGCAAAGCCAGATTTTCACATCCCAATATCTGTATCAGGTTATGTTTGTACAGCTTCATCTGTCCGGCGTAGTTGGGTAGGTGTGGTGCAAGTGCCATTTTGCTGCAGGGCGATGTGATGGCGTGCTCCGGCTGTCTGTGCAGTCTGCAGAGTGCAACCTCCGACGTTGCTGGGAATTCTGTAATGGTCGTAGGGAGGCAGGACTTGGGTTATAGTAGCTTGTGCGGAGGACACGGGCCCTCATCCCACATGCTTCTATGAATGGTCAAGGTCAGTGGTGTCTGACTCCTTCCAGATAACTTGCATGTGAACCACATGGGGGAGTGGTATTATTTCTTTTTTCCGTTCGAAATGTTCTTTCGTGTTATGCGCTATCTGCCCAGTGGACGGTTCCCTCTGCATGCCTGTGTTGGGCTTTTTTGTGGGATAATGACTGTATTGTCCTGCTTGAATAGTTGAGCTGTGGTTTCGGTGTGGGTATGGAAGGCCATTCAGTGCTATCTCCTCTCCCGTGTGTGGGCGGCACGCTGCGTTTCCGCTATACGTTGGGCCTTGTGTGTGTGTGTTATAATTGGAGCCACCTGTTGTCGGTCCCCGGGATCTTTGATGTTACGTATTGCATGTCTTGGTATTGGGTGCAGGGTGGTATCGGTGTTTCTGTGTGGTACTGGCGTACCTTTTGCCGACGGGGTCCATATTCTGCTGGGTGATATTGCCGCCGCTGTGTGCTTCGCCATGTTTTGCACACAGGGGTGTGTCCTAATTTGGCGTGACATCACTGACATGTTCGGGTCAGTTGTGTGACGTCAGGTTGGCAACAGTGAATTGCCGGTTGGGGACATGACTGTGGCAGGACTGTGACGTGACATGTGCGTTCAGGGTGGGGCTGGTGTGTGTGGTGTTTGTTGTGCCCTGTGTTGTTTGTGTGCAGCGCATACATGGCACTGTCGTTGGCCTCTGCGTTGTGCGCATGTGTGGCTGCGTCATCGCCGCTGCGCTGCGGGACCGTGACAGGGACGTTAGTTCCTGGTCCCAGGTGGTGTGTGCCCGTTTGTTACGAGTTGTTTCAATTTGCCCGGTGTGACATTTGTGGGTGCAGTGGTGGATGTGTCGTGTCCCATCAGGGGTGTCTGGGGGGGCCATGTACAGTTTTTCCGCCCTTGCACTGTGTGCGGTGTTTGCGTGCCCTTGTTGTGTGTCTGCCTACCTGCGTCTCCGCGGTGCGTTGACTCCTAGGTGCTGCATCAGGTAGAGCATGGGGAGGGCCTGCAGTGCTGGATTCATGCTCGGGGGGTCCGCCTCTTTGGTGTCCGTACTCGGCGGTCGAGTTTCCGCCTTGGTATCTCGTGCGGTGTCTCTTAGCCGGGAGAGCTGTTTGTTTGCGGCATCGTAATTTGTACGCCGGGCGGTACGTGATTTCGTCGGACGGTGTGTCTCCATTGGGCCGCGCCGCTACGTGAACGGGCGCACTTTGATGGCGGACGTTGTCGCTGGCTTATGGGCGGTGTTTGGCTGACTTTTCACATCCTAATTGGGCGGGCGTGTGGGCCACGGCGGGCGGATGGTAACTGGTGGTTTTTGCATCCGCCAGCACGGCGATAGTGCTTCCGCCCGCCATCGTAATGGGCCCCTAAATAATTGATAATAAATATACATAAATAAAAAACAAAAATGTCTGTTCTTTTGTGTATAATTTTTTTAATGTTGTATTCAATGTAAAAAAATAAGTTGTTATTAACTGTACTGTATTAAATAATTAGTTTTAATTAAATATATATATATATTTTTATTAATAAATATCATTTTTAACTATGTTATAATTAATAAACATTACTATTACACACTCTATTAATTTTTTAATGTTACAAATCTATACATATATATAATTTAATATTCCCACTCCAGTTAGTATAAAGTCAGGGTAGGTGCTGGACACTCAACTTAATTAATTTACTATTCCTACTCCAGTTAGTATAAAGTCAGGGTAGGTGCTGGACACTAAAGTTAATTAATTTACTACTCCCACTCCAGTTAGTATTAATGGGCCTATTATGATGGCAGTCGGAAAACCTCCCCGACCGCCATGCTAGCGGGAAAAGACCGCCCGCATGGACCGCGACATCACCGCCGGTCGAATTACGATGACCCGCGGTCGAAATCCGACGGCGGCGGTCGGATCGCGGGCCTTAACATTGCGGCGGTTGCTGCTGCCCGCAGTACTGCCGCGATGACCAAAGGAGCATGTTCGTGCATGTCCCTGCACTGAGTGGCAGGCACTGCACAGTGCCTGCCACCTGGTACAGGGACATGTAGGGGGGGCCATGGGTACCCCCCCTGTGCACCCACCCCCCCAAAACAGTGGGGGCCCGCAACAGGCCCCCGGAAGACAATCTCCGCATACCTCTCCATGGCGGTGTGACCGCTGAGGAAAGGCTGGCTACCGCCGGCATCATAATTGTGTCGGCGGAGCCTGCTCTGCACCACCACCATTATTCCGGTCCTCCTTCGTCTGCCAGGCTGGAGTGCGGATAGCAACTGGCGGAAAAGCGGCGGTCGGAATTTCCCACTGCCGCGGTCACCACCGCCATCCTAATTTGACTGGCGGTTTCCTTGTTTGCGATTGCGTGTGGATTGCCACCGCCGGTCCGGCGGGCGCCACCACCGGCCCGGCGGTGGACATCCGACCGCCATCGTAATAGACCCCTAAGTCAGGTTAGGTGCTGGACACTAAACTTAATTAATTTACTATTCCCACTCCAGTTAGTATTAATTCAGGTCAGGTGCTGGACACTCAACTTAATTAATTTACTATTTCCACTCCAGTTAGTATTAAGTCAGGGTAGGTGCTGGACACTAAACTTAATTAATTTACTATTCCCACTCTAGTTAGTATTAATTCAGGTCAGGTGCCGGACACTCAACTTAATTAATTTACTATTCCCACTCCAGTTAGTATTAAGTCAGGGTAGGTGCTGGACACTAAACTTAAATATTTACTATTCCCACTCCAGTTATTATTAAGTCAGGGTAGGTGCTGGACACTAAACTTAATTAATTTACTATTCCCACTCCAGTTAGTATTAAGGGGGTCATTATGATAGCGGGTGGATCGCCACCGCCCGAATGGCGATGGCGACCCGCCCACCATTTTCGTCCGCCCGCCTAACATGTCCCCCCGCCATATTACGATGGCGGTGGGGACCCAGGCGGATGGAAAGACCATCCGCCGCTTTTCCGCCGTTCGACTCGTCGACCTGGTGGAAAAGGGCTCTAACATGGTGGCGGTGTCTGCAAGACACCGCCATCCATATTAGGATGGTGGCGGAAAGCAGCCTTTCCATGGTGGTGTTGCTGCCATGGAAAGGCATGCAGTTTTTGCTTCTGGGGGCCCGTTGCGGGCCCCCAGGGTTTGGGGGGGTGGGGGTGCACATGGGAGTACCTATGGTACCCCCCTACATTTGAATGCACAAGGTGGCAGACACCGCGCGGTGCCTGTCACGTTGTGCATTCAAATGCACAACATGCGCTTTTCACATTGCGGAGGGTGCTGCTGACAGCACCGCCCGCCGCAATGTGAACAATACGGGATGCCACCACCACCGTGGCATCCTAATACACATGGCGGGACCGCCGCACCTCTTGCGGGCGGTCCCGTTTGCCGTTGCGGTGGCGGGTGGACTTTGTGCGCCAGCAATCGTAATGACCCTCTAAGTCAGGGTAGGTGCTGGACATTAAACTTGATTAATTTACTATTCCCACGCTAGTTGGAATTAATTCAGAGTAGGTGATGGACACTAAACTTAATTAATTTACTATTCCCACTCCAGTTACTACTAAGTCAGGGTAGGTGTTGGCCATTATACTTAATTCATTTACTATTCCCACTCCAGTTAGTATAAAGTCAGGGTAGGTGCTGGACAGTAAATTTAAATAATTTACTATTCCCACTCCAGTTAGTATTAAGTCAGGGTAGATGCTGGACACTAAACTTAATTAATTAATTATTCCCACTCCACTTTGTATAAAGTCAGAGTAGGTGCAGACCCCTTAAATTAATTAATGTACTATTCCCACTCCAGTTAGTATTAATTCAGGGTAGGTGATGGACACTAAACTTAATTAATTTACTATTCCCACTCCAGTTAGTATTAAGTCAGGATAGGTGCAGGACAATCAACTTAATTAATTTACTATTCCCACTACAGTTAGTATTAAGTCAGGGTAGGTGCTGGACACTAAACTTAATTAATTTACTATTCCTATTCCAGTTAGTATTAACTCAGAGTAGATGCTGGACACTGAACTTAATTAATTTACTATTCTCACTCCAGTTAGTATAAAGTCATAATACGTGCTGGACACTAAACATATCTAAATTAATTTTAGCAATACAATTAATATAACAAAACTAACTAGACTCTACACAAATAAGAATTTCTTTAATATGCACCACAACAATTAATTAAACTATATATTTTTATTTGTAAATAATTAAAAAACATATAAATATATTATAATATTCAAAATATTCTTAAATATATTGATATTCATTAATTTTTATATATTATATTCTTTATATATATTAAATATCTAAATATATGATTAACATATATTTATTAAAACATAATAATTTTCTATTAATTATTAAATAACATTAATTTATAATTGAATATTTATATGTAATAGTAGACCCTTATTTTTAATAATAATTTAATTAAAGTTATCCACTATAAACACATCATATATTTATTTATTTTTAAATTTGGGTCCACCCACAAAAATTAAAAATAAATATTTTTTATACAATTTAAAAATATTTATCGTAAAAGACAAACATTTTTGCTGAAATTTTTATTTATTAAATATATTTCCACATTATATTCCATCTTTTTAAAAAAATATTTCCTATTTATATTCCATATTTTATAATAATTAAGAATTTTGCATTTTATAAAAAATATTTTATAACAATCCCCACTCCTATACCCTATAAAACCAACATTACACTCCTAGAGCATACATTTCTAAATTATGTTTTAAATGTCTAAAAATTTACAAAAATTGATACAATTATTTGAAAACACTAGCCACCCTTATCCCCTATAAACCCAACATCCCACTCCTAAAACAATCATTTCTAAATTTAAATATTACATTTCGAATTTATTAAATATTTAATTCTACATTTTAAAAACACTCCCCACCCTTATCCCTTATAAAGCTAACAACCCGCTCCCCCAAAAAATAATTCTAAATTAAATTATTAGGGGGCTCATTACGATACCCGGCGTAAAAAAATCCGCCAGGCATGGAAGCGGCAAAAATCCGCCCGCACACACCGCCTGAACACCGACCACGCCATTATGAGTACACAAACCGAAAACCGCCATCGGCGGAAAAATCACACAAAATACCGCCCGCCATCGTCCGAGTCGGAGTCAAACCGCCCGCCACGGACGGAAACACGCACGACAACACAAAACCGCCCGCCCACACGGCCGACACACCGCACGTGAAATTACGATCGCACCGCCATGAGCGCGGAAAAACAACAAATATACCGCCCGCCAGCGCAAACAACGCCGATGAGAATCGACACGGCAGAAGCCATGGCGCCCACGTACCTGCACAGAAACCATCCGCACACAAAACCAATAGCACACAACATGGCCAACAAGTCCACACAGCAAGGCACACACAAATACACAAGCACAGTACACATCCCGAAAACACCCCCGGACAAACAAAAAATACAAAGGCCAGAACCCCAGACACAACACACCTGAAAACAACAGACCATGAGGACACACCCACATAGGTGAGTACAAAAGCAGCACTCCCACAGACCACAACCCCTTGCTACATTGCAAACCAGAGAGGAGAGGAGAGGACACAGTGACACAGCAAGGACAGCAGCACACCACAGAAACGCACACATCACAACCACCACCACCAAACACCGGCACCACAAACCCCCTGCACATTACACAACACACACCGCACCAGCACCACAAACACCATGGCACCACAAAGGATGCCCAAGTTCACGCCCATGGAGCTGACGGTCATGGTCGACGTGATCATCAAGGTGTACCCACAAATATATGGTAACATGGTCCAGCACACACCACTAGCCACCAGAAACAGAATGTGGACCCGGATCGTAGACCAGGTCAATGCAGTCGGGACCCTGCCCAGGAACAGAGTCGAGATAAACAAACGTTGGAATGACGTAAAGAGCCTGGTCAAGAAGAAGGAGGGCAAAAACAGAGAGCTGGCTGCCGTCACTGGCGGAGGGAATCCCGCGCTCTTTAAGACCTTCAAAGCGTGGGAGGAGAAGGTGCGAGTCGTAATCCATCCGGAGATCCTCGCCGGATTAGCAGGAGGAGTGGAGGCTGGTAAGTACAAACTAATGTATACCAGCACACCGCTATGTACTCACATGCGCAACTACCATGCCACAGCTCCCAGGGACAAACACCCCCATGTCCAGCACACAATACACAACACATCACACACACATGCAACAGACACTACCACACACAGCCCAAACCGAACAACTGTAAGATGCGTGGGGACATGTGTACACTAAGCCAGCCACGTAACCACCAACAGGTCCCCAAATATGCCAGAAGCGCCACAACGAGCACCCACCACACCCATGTGTCCGCCACAGCTGCACTAACCGACAAGTAACAGGTAAGTGGCAGGAACACAAAGTGCAGTGGGTGGGAGGGTGGACAGCCCAAGTACAACACACACCAGGCCCCAGTCCCACAGCACAGCAAGGAGGAGCATCCCCCACACCCCACAGCCACGTGTCAGCCACCGCAGTGCACAACGACAGCCGAAAGGCAGACATCACGGTCCACAGCAATCGGTGTCAGTGGGTGTACAGCCACCCCCACGACCCACTACACCCCCCACCCCCACAGACCTGCAACATGGAGCACCCCCGCTTAGAGCCATGTGGCATCCAGTACAGTGCACGCACGAACAACTTGCAGGTGGGAAACTGGACAGGGCTGGATTACTGGAGGCATGAGGACCATAACACCACCAACACATGGGACATGTCACGTAGCACACGGACACGCAGCACCGCCCACCGTCACGAACAAGTGAACAATGTGCACACGGACATGAACAGCAGACTCACACCCCACATGACCCATCACAGACATAGCAACACCCAAGGAGCCACGTCTGCATGCACAAGCCACACTGAATATAGTCCCACACGGCAGCCACTGTGCAACTCATCACACACAACCGAAACACCATTGAAGTCCTGTCCATGTAGCCCCCACTGCCTGTCAACCCCACACCCCACAACTACGCCTATGTAAGACAAACAACACTAGACGCAACAGAGCGGAACAACAGAAATGCACACGAACACCACTGAACCCATCAAACTCACAGACACACCATGCACATACAACATACCATCCATCCCATCCGTCAGCCCCAGTCACATGAAAGGCATGTCATCCGCACAGCTGCCACACATACAGCAGTCACGCTAAGACACATGCCCATGATCAACCATGTGCCAGAAGTCAATTAAGCGCACGACACACTGTGAGCAACAACACACAACATGGGCCACACCCCCCGAGCACTGCAGTGATGCACATGGCACAGGGCAGCACGCACACCAAGGAGATGGGACAACTGCAATACGTTGGCTGGCACACAACTATCACTCACTCATAACGATGCGTCCAATGCCATGTCCAGTAACCACAACAGACAGCAAATATGCAGGGCATGTCAGGCATGCACACACCTCAGACCATGCACTGTCATGCTGCCACAACACATGTCACGTTCGGCACCCATGGCTCACAGCATGTACCCCAAAAGCATATCCCCTCCCAAATGCGAATCTGGGGCATGGCCCCCATGTTGCCATATGCGTTCCTAAGCGTTCCATTTGAACCCCAAAAGCATATTCCATCCCAAATGCGAATCTGGGGCATGGCCCCCATGTTGCCATATGCGTTCCTAAGCGTTCCATTTGAACCCCAAAAGCATATCCCCTCCCAAATGCGAATCTGGGGCATGGCCCCCATGTTGCCATATGCGTTCCTAAGCGTTCCATTTGAACCCCAAAAGCATATTCCATCCCAAATGCGAATCTGGGGCATGGCCCCCATGTTGCCATATGCGTTCCTAAGCGTTCCATTTGAACCCCAAAAGCATATCCCCTCCCAAATGCGAATCTGGGGCATGGCCCCCATGTTGCCATATGCGTTCCTAAGCGTTCCATTTGAACCCCAAAAGCATATCCCCTCCCAAATGCGAATCTGGGGCATGGCCCCCATGTTGCCATATGCGTTCCTAAGCGTTCCATATGAACTCCAAAAGCAAAGTACAAACCAGACCCAGGATGGGCCAGGAGCCCGCATACACCAGAGTCACAATGAGTAGGGGCACAGCAACACACCCATCGGCATGGCCAATCCGTCCCATGCCACATGTGCACAGCACACAGTCCCATTGCCTAGCACACACAACTACAGATGCCACAGCCACACACTCGCCTCCGGGAAACCCATGTACGAGATTGCACGAACTGCCAATGTCAGACGACTAATACATACTTCGCCAGGTGCAACACAATAACAAATCTCATTCTCTCCACAGGTGACGAACTGCTGGATGCTGGGGATGGAGACAGCAGCCAGCACAGCCAGCCCACAAGCCCCCAACGAGGACACACGGATCTGGAGGATCTGTCCACCTCTTCGGACACGGACCACCAAGCTGGCCCATCTGGCGTGGCAGGGCCCAGCCGCTCCCCAGGACCCCTCCTACCCACCAACCCATCATCCAGGGATGCTGAACAGTCCCAGTCCCCTGCTGCCACTGTCGTTGCGGCCACACCCACGGTCATTGCGGCCACTACCACTGCCGCAACCGCCACCATCGCCGCACCGACCACCACCGCCTCCACCACCACCACGTCTTTGCTGGCACCAGCCCCAGCGCAGGTGGTGGCCCGGCCGACTGGATCCACCCTGGGAGCCACAGCGAGGACCGTGGTGAGCAATGTGGCTAGTGGGCAGGCCGGTGGCAGCAGGACTGGTAGGAGGAGCAGGGTCAGGGAAACGCCAGCCTCCCCTGGGAGCCATGCCCTGCCTCAAATGGCCAGAGTCCTTGGGGCCTATGAAGAGGCCCAAGGACAATGGGCCAGGTCTGCTACTGACACGCGGGAGGTGCTGGGGGTGCTGAGGTCCATGGACGCCCATATGGGCCAATTCGTGTCCCGTATGGACCAACTCGTGGACCTCATGGGCCAGCTGGTGGTGGCGGTGGGGTCACAGGCAAGGCCAGCAACACCACCTCCGCCACCACCTGCTAGGGCGCAGGGTCGGCCAGCAGTGTCCACTTCCCCTGCGTCCACAGCCAGTGAGCACACCTCACCCACCACCAGCAGGTCGCCACCACACACCCCCTCCCAAACGTGGAAGGGGCCGTCCGAAGAGGAAACAGATCTCCCGGGAGGACTTCGCACGCTCCAGTCGCAAGTGAGGCAGCCAGCCAGCCTTCCGCCAGCCTTCCTTGACCAGCCACTGCATTGACTTGCTCTACGATCCCACTCCACACAGCCATCTGGATGGCATGTGTGTGTTGGACTATGGACATAGAACCAGTGGGTACACCCTGATCATCACGCAGCCATGACCGACAGCTCATTGTCACTGCACGCACCACTTTTGTCATCACCTTACACACAATCACATGTCACAGTTTGTAATAAATGCACCTTTTTCACTAACTGCTGTTTGTGCCCTGTGTTTTATTTGTACGGAATACAACGGCCACCTTGGGCGGAAGGGCACCTGATGCGTGGCATGGCAATGGAATCCGGAGGGCCTGTAGGGACCTAGGGGTGGGAGACAGAACAGGAGCACATTCAATGAGTGTGTCACACACCCATCACACAGTACATGTCAACAACTACAAGCAATGTACACACATCGCACAGAGCAATAGGGCACAATGCCACAGTCACCAACAGTGGCATACTACCCTGGCCATGGAGCGTTGACACACTGCACGCAGTGAACATACGGCCACCCTGACACAGCACACACACACCTGCACAGATACAGACACATCATCCGTCGTACATGGACACTCACCGTCAAGTGAAGTAGCGGGCGATGAGCTGCTGGCGCACATTCCCAGCTTCCTCCTCTCCGCTGTCCACCTCACTCGAGCTGTCCTGGTCTGCGGGCTGGGGCCCTGGTTGATCTCCGTCATCCACAATGAGGGGGATCTGCTTCCGAATGGCCAGATTGTGCAGCATGCAGCACGCCACCACTATCTGGCACACCTTCTGTGGGGAGTACGCCAGTGCACCCCCGGTGCGGTCCAGGCACCTGAACCTGGACTTGAGGAGGCCAAAGGTACGCTCGACCACACGTCTGGTCCTCCCATGTGCCTCATTGTATCGATCGTCTGCTGGGGTGCGAGGATTCCTCAATGGACTGAGCAGCCATGCCCCATTCGGGTACGCAGAGTCACCTGGGTGTGAGGGACACAGAGAACCGTAGCTATTGCAACTGGACAGGGGACAGCATCGCACAACCAGCACGCTACACCACTCCACATACTCACCGACAATACAGGCACGATCCTGTTGCAGATTGGCCATCAGTCGTGGCAAGATGCTGTTGCGCATTATGTGTGCGTCATGGGCCGAGCCTGGAAACTTGGCACACACGTGGGTGATCACCATGTCCGCAAGGCACACCACTTGCACATTCAGGGAGTGCGTGTGCTTCCTGTTGCGGTACAGGTGCTCAGTGGCCTGTGGTGGAACAAGGCCAACATGAGTGCAGTCAATGGCTCCCACGACGTGTGGGATTCTGCCAAGGGCATAGAATGCACCCTTCACTGCCGCCAATTCACGAGCCCTGGGGAAGCGGATGTACCTGTTCCGGTACAGCATCATGGCTGCCAGTACATCCCTCAGCACCTTGCTGAACATGGGCTGGGACATCCCTCCTCCACTGCCCACTGTGTGCTGGAATGACCCAGTGGCGAAGAAATGCATGGCGGCCATCACCTTAGCCGTGGGGGTGACAGCAGTCGGATACACCCTGCGGGGACGGAAATGGGGCTCTAACATGGCACACAGTCGATGCAGAGTTGGCCTGTCCAGGCGAAACTTCCTGATTACCTCTGTATCGTCCATGTCCGCCAGCAATTGGTATGGGCGGTCAATGTTCGGTCTCCGCCTGGGTTAAATGGCAGAGGACACATGTCAAAGCAACACGGCACATAGCAATTTCGCATACACATCACTGACATGACTGAGCAAGCACATGAGCCACAGCCCAGCTGTCAAGCTGGGACGGCACGGCCACAATACACTTACACAGGTCTCCCAACAATGGCAATGGCAAGTGAGACATACCACTGCCATGTGCATGCACATGGTGATCTAGGCCCCAATGACTTGCGGGGCGTGCTGATGGGGACTGACTGCATATTCGTCAAGCGGCAACGCCACGGCAACATGAGTGTCTGCTGAGCATGGAACTGCTTCCGAGGCTGGATGAGTATGGCACACGACGACGACGATGTGGGCACGGGCTGAGCGGCCAATACAAGTGGGACCTGTGGCACGAGGGGATATGAGACAGTAGTAGGTGTCAGCACTGCACCCTATGTACAGCACTGTACGGATCACAGCTCCCGAAACATTGACTGGTGTCCACATTGACAGCCCCATGCCAAGACGGCTGTGTGCTTGCAGTCACAGGTGAGAGGTTACATTGCACGTGCCAGGTGGCAGACGTACATAGTGGGAGCTGGCATGTGTGTGCATGTGTCTCCTGTTCAGGATCCACCAGATGGGCGCTGACTCTGTACTGACCATTGGACACAGCATGTTCCGTGGAAGGCTTGTGTGTGTGGGATGGTGGCACTGGATGTGCCTCCGTTGGGTGGGGGGCCATGCACAGGGCGGGTACGTCGATGATTGCGCATTGTTGGTCACGGTGGGTGCACCAACTAAGATGTGTTGCCCTGTGTTCAATTCCTATGTCCGCATGATGATGGACTGTGGATGTGGGCAGACTACACATTGGTCGATGTGCTGTCTATATGCATGTGCCTTCACACCAGGCACAGCTGCCCCTGCACATGTGACCCCTGCTGGACTCGCTGCTGGGTCTGTGGAGCTGATGCACCTTCTGCGCGTGGGGCGGACAGCTCTCCTCACTTCCCTCATTGCGCATGTCATGTCTTTGCCGCAGGTGACATGGATCATGGAGGGCCCACATGTACGCGTGGGTAGGCTACACATGATTGTTCACTGGCCGCCACCCCCAGTCAGTGTTTCGAATGGGAAGGTTGTCGTGCTGGTGGTATGTTCGATGTGGCGGATGGGCGGGCCTAGGTGCGGGCTTACATTCCGGACATGGGGGGGTAGTTGGATTGGCGACTAGTTGCAGTACACACGGGACACGTCTCTTCCTTTCCACATCTGGGTCATCCCTTGTACTAACTGACAGTGATACAGTCATCTTCGCCCCAGCCCTCATGTCCTCCCCTCGCCCCCCAATATGCATGCTCACCTGCGAGGCTAGCGCTTGCACAGGCAGCCCCAAGCTCGCACCAGAGAGGGCAAGGAGTGTATGTGTGGGTCCAGTTGCACGAGTGGGCTGTCTCAGGGTATGATGTGTGGCGGGACGCCGTCCACCTGCGTGGTGCCCCAAATGGAGACCCGGCCTGCATGGACTATGCATCACAGTCTTCGCCTTCCGGATCCGCCACCTGCGACACCCAGTGGCTGTGGCTGCCCTTGCGGCCATGGCGCGTCCGTCTGTGGCTGATGGCCCACACATTCACTCTTTGGCCTCTCTGGGGAGGGCTCGGGGGTGGTGGCGCACGCGCTTGCACTTAGTCGCAATGGCATGTGGCGTGGTTGGTATGATGGGCAATGGATGGGATGGTGCGAGCCACCTCCCGTGACGTCAGTGCTGCTCGTGCTGTGGTGCGTCCCCCTACACTTCCATTTGACTTGTGCCATGCTAGACGTTGAGGTTCTATTGCCTGCGTGATATGACCAGGAGGAGCGCGAGGAGACCTCTCACACACCATGCTCCACTGCCATCCCGTGCCCTGTATCGCCTGTGCGGATTGACTATGTTGGGGTTACACCTGGTCGACTGGGGCTGTGTGTGCCTTGTCAAGGGGCATGGCGGGCGCACAACAGGATCCAGCTTGTCCACAGAGGGTGGGCTGAGGTGCGCCTGGTACCGCCTTGTACGTGTGCCCGGCTGCTGTGCACACACGTGTTCACTCCCCCCGACAGGTGTCCTCTCACAATGCCCAGGGAAGCGGTGGTGTACTGTTCATGAGCCCTCCCAACACGGCGTGCTCCAACTTGGCATGTGCGCATCTACCCGTCGCACCCACCCACCTGAGCACTGCGTCCATACGACTTCACACGACACATGTGTGTCTTCCACAGTAGTGCTACTCATTTGCGTTGACATCCAATACCAGTGGACTACATGGTCATGTCACGACTGCCGTGTACTTCACATACTCTCATCCTCTCTCATTCGTACTTGTGAAATGAGTCAGCGGAGACAGTTTTGGTTTCAAACATTATATTGAGTCTTCTGTCCTCTGTGATGCAGTATAGTGGACACTACTGGCAGCGGAATACATGTTGAGGATATACTGAGCATGATTACAAATGGGATAGGGTGTGGGGTTACATCTGCTTGGCCAAGGCTGTGCTAATGTACATTTACGTATAGCTGCGGAGCTGCGGACTTTGACACAGACGGTATACATGTAGCCTACCAGACCGCTCGGCATCATGGGCACAGTCCATCTCAGTTCCATGTGACAGGTTTGCTGCGGTTGTTCCTCATGCACGCGTGCATGTGAGATGACATCAGGGCATGTGCTTGCGTGCATGCAGCGGCGTGCCACTTGTTGTTGCACTGTGGTGGTTACTGGACATGTCACAGTCACTGGGGTCGTGTTGTTGTTGTATGCACTTGTCGTCCATGCAAAGGTCCTGGTATGGGATTCCCGGGGCGGGGGTGGGAGGGTGCAGCACCCACAGACTCCAGGCGACCTATTCATGTCCACTGAGCGGTGTGTGTGTCCATGGGCGCTGGATCCATGTCGTGTCCTGGTTGTTCGTGCAGTTCCGTCCATGTGGGTGCGATGCACAGAGCCCATGCCACTGCCTCCCACGATGCATGCGGTGTTCCTGGATGTGATGGGGAACAGTGTGCATGTCCCGGTCATATCCGATGTCATGGCGATGTCGTTGATGGTGTGGTTACAGTTGCCGGTCGTTTGGTATGGCTGTTGTGGTGGTGACTGGCCAGTCCGTGCGGAAGCTGAGCATGGGTGCGGGGTTGGACTTCATAGGTCACTCGGGGAACCTGCGTTGTGGTCCGACGTATTTACAGGTTGTCAGGTATGCGATGCCGTCCAGCAGGGCTTCCATGTCATTGGTGGTGTACATGTTTGCCAGCCAATGAAGCGGATGGTGGCTGTCAAGGTGTTGTTCGTAGGTTGTCCCTTGGAGGACCATGATGGGGCATGCTGGGTGACATTCGATGTAGCTGTTCTCGATGATCCGTCGTGTGGAGGCACAGTGGTTCCATTTCAGTGCGCGTGCGATGTTGGCCACATACGCCATGCCCCCATAGGCAGAGCAGGCCCTGTCGTGTGCGTCCAGAGGGAGGAGTAGTGGTAGCAGGTCCGCCTTCAGACATGCCGGGTTGGAGAGGCATATCTCGACGGGATGCTGGTAGGGACACCTCCGACAGTAGAAGACGGGCATGACGCAGCTGAACAATGTGATGCGGTAAGTCAGTCGGTAACTTACGTTCAGCAGGGACAGGAGATCGCATCCCAATGTATGTATCGTGTTGGTTTGGTACAGCTTGAGCTGTTCGGCGTAGTTGGGTAGGTGTGTTGCGGTTGCCATTTCGCAGCGGTTCGTAGAGGTGGCGTGCTCCGGCTGTGTGTGCAGTCTGCAATGTGCACGCTCCGGGGTTGCTGTGAGCTCTGTGTAGTCGTGGGGAGACAGGACTTGTGTTCTGTTGGCTTGTTTGGAGGACACGGGCCCTCTTCCCACATGCTTCTCAGACAGTTCAAGGTCAGTGCTGTGTGACTCCTTCCAATTAACTTGCATGTGGCCGACATGGGGAGTGTTTTCTTCTTTCTTCCCCGTCCGTTGTGTGCTTCTGTGATATGCGCTATCTGCCCTGTGGTCGGTCTCCTCGGCATGCCTGTGTTGGTCTATTCTTGGACAATGGCTGTATTCACCGGCTTCTGTCGTAGGGCTGTGGTTTCGGTGTTGGAATGGAAGGTCATTCAGTGCTGTCTGCTCTCCCTTGTGTGGGCGGCAGGCTGCCTTTCCGCTCTGCGTTGGGCCTTGTGTGTGGATGTAATTCTTGGGCCACCTGTTGTCGGTCCCCGGGCTCTTTGGTGTTCCGTTTCATGTGTCTTGTTCATATGTGCAGGGTGGTATGGGTTTTTCAGTGTGGTACTGGCGTTCCTCTTCCCGAAGGGGCCCTGCTTCTCCTAGTTGGTGTTGCCGCCGCTGTGTGCTTCGCCATGTTTGTTACACTGGGGTGTGTCCTGCTGTTGCGTGACTTCACTGACATGTGTGCGTCGGTTGTGTGGCGTTGGGTGTTGTCCGTGAATTGGGCGTTGGGGACATGTCTGTGGCCGGCCTGTCACGTGTCATGTGCGTTCGGGGTGGGGCTGGTGTGTGTGCTGCTTGGTTGTGTCCCTGTGTCTGTGTGCGACGCATGCATGGCGCTGCGGTTGGCCTCTGCGTTGTGCGCATGTGTGGCGGCGTCATCGCCGCTTTGGGGCCGTGACGGGGTGGTTGGTTCCTAGTCCCAGGTGGTGTGTACACATGTGTTCTGCGATGTTAGGATTTGGCCTGTGTGTCATATGTGGATGCAATGGTGGATGTGTAGTGTGCACGCGCTGGTGGGGGGTTGTCCGCTTTTTCCGCCCTTGCACTGTGTGCGCTGTTTGCGTGCACTTGTTGTGTGTGTGCCTACCTGCGTCTCCGCGGTACGTTGCGTCCTTGGTGGTGCATCAGCAGAAGCATGGGAAGGGCCTGCAGTGCTGGATTCATGCCCGGGGTGCCGCTTCTTCGTTGTCCGTGCTCGGCGTCCGTGTTTCCGCCTCTCTTTCACGTGCGGTGTCTCTTTGCCGTGGGAGCCGTTTGTTTGCGGCATCGTAATTTATGCGCCGGGCGGGACGTGTTTCGTCGGACGGTGTGTGTCAGTTGGGCTGCGCCGCTACGTGTGCGGGCGCACTTTGATGGCGGACGGTGTTGCTGGCTTGCCGGCGGTGTTTGGCCTGCTTTTCGCATCGTAATTGGGCGGGCGTGTGGACTGCAGCGTGCCGGCGGTAACTGGTGGTTTTTGCATCCGCCAGCACGGCGGTTGTGCTTCCGCCCGCCATCGTAATGGGCCCCTAAATTTTGAATTTATTAAAATTTAAATTCTAAATTTTTAAAACACTCCCCACCTTTATCCCCTATAAACCCAACATCCTGCTCCTAAACAAAAATTTCTGAAATTAATTATTTAAATTTCAAATAAAATAACAATTTTAATCAAATATTTTAAAACACTCCCCACCCTTATCCCCTATAAACCTAACATCCCGCTCCTAAAAAATATTATACAATTTTAATTTTTTATAACACTATTATTACACAAAAGACAAACATAAAACATAATAAAATATAACAATAACGATATTTTAACATAACAATATTTTTACATTCGATATTTCAAACTTCGATATTTTATACAACACTAAAAATCGATATTTTTAACATCGATATACACAACATCGATATTTAATACTATCGATATACGAAAATCGATATTTTTGTATGTCGATATTAAAAAATCGATATTATGTCTGTTTACCAGTGAAATGACAGCAAAATAACACAGAATGTAAATCAGTCATTTTGTACTGTTTTTGCACAGAATGCGTCCTTGCTATGGTGTTGGGGGTAAGATGGCCTACCAATACCCCACATATTTAGGCCCCACACCCAGGTCCCTCACAAAACCACTATTTACTCGGTATGACTGTGTCGGAGTGAGACTACGAGCGGTCTACTCCCATTTATTTAGAGATTCTGACCAAGCCTGGCCAGAGGATGTGGTGTATGTACATCAGGTTATAGATAGCAGTACTGCTAACCTGCTGCATCCCTCCTCAACTTAGGGGCCAATTCCGATCTGGGTCGGAAAGCTCTCTGACCGAACCGGATTGTTTTCCGACCGAGCCGGACCCCTGCAGTCCGACCGAGCGAGTACGATGCGGCCATTTGCTGCCGGACTCGGTTCGGCCGGACTCCCATTGAAGTCAATGGGGGCCGGTCGTACGCCGCGTACATGGGCTCCCATTGACTGAATGGGTACGTTGCGCAAAAGGCTGCCCCCTGTAGTGGGTACGCGTTGGTGCCATCTGCACCGTACACGCATGTATAGGTGGGACCCATGGGTCCCCCCTGTGTCCGACTCGTAAGGCTACGGGTGAAGGGGGGTCCGGTACGGACCCCCGAAGTCTGCTTCCGAGAGCTTTCACGTGTCCGAGGCTCCGACTCGATCCGGCTGTCCGGATCGTGCATCATACTGGCTCGGTTATAAAACGTCTCCATTGCGCGGTACGAATCGAGTGCGAACGAGTCGGATGGAGCGGTTCAGACCTGGAAACGAGTCGGTCGGCGATTTTGCGTTCAATCGCATCGTACTTGGGCATCCGGACCTCTGTACGACTCGGTCGGAAACAAAGCCTCCGACTCGGATCCGGTAAAGCCGAATCCGATTCGGAGCCCTACCGACCGAGATTGGAATCGACCCCTTAGTCTTGAAGATCAGAGTTCATATACTTGACATGCAAAGTCTTTGAGCTGCTGGCTGGGCTGAGGATTGGGTTGAAGGTTATACCGATGGGGTTGACTACGAGCGGGCAGATCACAGGTAGGAGAGCTGGCTTGCGTGTCATAATGCTGGCTATATGAGATAACGATGCGGCTGAGGGCAGGTATCAATACTGTTTACTAGGAGGTCAATGATACCTGTTGAGCCGCTTCTCCCGCTGTTGAGGCCTACCTGGATCATATTTGGGGTTGGATGTACACAATAAGGTGGTCGCTACCGAGTGGGTGCAGAGCCGCCTAGACCACATACCTGAATATGGGTAATATCACAGGGTGTATTGTGGGTTTCTGTCTCGAACCTGTGTACCACACTTTTTCACCACTTTAATACTTCACTGGTCCTGACAAAACACCATAGGATCCGCTAGGGACCGATTAGGCGTGAAACATGTCGACCTGATTAGACCTGATTATCCACTCGTCACCAGTATTCACTCAAATTTGCAAAAACGAACAAACTCTCCTCATTGATAGCAGAGTTACGAGTTTCCTTTTTTCCCTGTTTTAATATATCGTGCGGACCCAAGAATAAATACCTTTGAGGGTACCAGCATGGTACTTTAAAACCCACTCGCACAAATCCCCACACACCTGCACTTACCACTGCGGCGTTCCTCTAAAAAGATCTCCGCCAAAGAGCCCTCTCGCGGGGCCCATAGGGGACTGCAGCGCCACCCCCACGAGGAGCAAAATGCCCAATGATGAAGCATGACACCCTGATGGGTGTGTGAGGTCAACTCTCCAATTAGGAGGAATTCCCCTCTATCCAACCTTCAAACACAAAGGAAGATAGGCACTTCTCTACCTATACTTCACGCTGTCGAATGGGCGAGCTATCATTGATAGGAACAGTTACCTTCCAGTGATTGACACGTCTTACCTTGGGAGCACGGGTACGGGACCTTTTTCCCTTAGCTCCCCATCCCTCTCTTTGTGCATCAGTTATCTGAAGGATCCACCAGGCCCCGATCCAGGGGCTCATTACCCACTGTGTTGTCTTCACACAGGGAGAGGTGTGGCGCCGCGGCCAGGGCGACTGACACTGGACACTGGGGATCACGGTTCGATCCCTGGCTCCGGCGGCAGGGGTTTGCCCAGCACCATGCGACTCTGGGCAAAAGCTTGCTTAATCTTCCCAACGGCCCCCAGCGCCGAGATACCCCTTCGGGGGTGATTCGTGCACCATACAAGTACTGGATTTACATTTACATTTACATTTCTCCGTATCCAGACCAGTCAGTGTTCTCCTCCTTGAGGGGGGTGTTGGAGTGAGGTTTCAACACTTTTGAACCATGATGTGTTTCTTGAGACAACTTCTTGTCCCTTGCTGGCCGTCACCATAGTTCCATTACTTCTGATGACAGTCCAGATCCCAGGCTCAAATGGTGTCCTAAACTTACACCCAGACCTGCAGTCCTTGATGACTACATGATCACCGAGTAGGAGTGATCGGGACCTTGCTCGCCAGGTCTGGCTGGCGAGGTTGTTGCGTTGCTCGTTACGTGCTTGGGTCCCTTGAACGTTGTGAGTTGCGGAAACCCTGGGCATGTGAGAATCATGTCTTTACAGGGTCCGTTGAACTTTAGAGTCCAGGGCGCCTGTTGGGTTGTGCAATGGGGAGTACTCCGATATTCTCTAAGGAAAGATTGTAGGTGGCGCTCGAGGTTTGACTGCTCACCGGTGTCGATTCAAAGTAATTTATTCATTGTGCATATAAACATTTCGACCTCACCATTAGCTTGTGGCCATTGTAGAGTAATGCGACAGTGGTGTTTCCCAAGTCTATTGAGGAAGTCCCCAAATTCTGCGCCATGAATATGCGGTAACCGTTGTCACTCTTAATCTTGGTGGGTAGACCAAAAATGGCAAATACCTTCTCGAGGACCAGGGTGACATGGAGAAAAGCTGGCGAGTCGATCACTTCTACAATTGGATATTTCGAATATGCATCCACCAGGACCAAGGTGGTCTATCCATCCGGGAAACCACCGAAATCCATGCTTAGCTTGGCTCGAGGGGCCGTCAGGGCTCTTCAGTAATTGCCGGCGACGGCCTCTTCGGCACACCTGTCAGTTGGCACACTGGGCATTTGTGAACGAGGTCTTTGGCCCTTCTCTTCTAACCCACTAAACTAACCTTCTCCCACATCCTTGGCTTCATTTTTGTGGCTCCTTGGAGTCCTCTGTGTGACATGGTGCCTCAGTGCCTTCGGGATCACGATGCGAGACCCGCATAGGAGGAGTCCACCCGGAGTGGTGCTGAATTCGTCCCGCACTCTCCACAGCTTTGTAAGGCTCTCTCTTTCTTCCCCTGGCCAGTCATTGGCGTCCCAACGGAAATCCCTCCATGTGCCACTTTGCACTGCTGTTTGTACTCAAATGATGACATGGTCATACTCTGCCGCTTCCTTAATGTCTTCCAGATGTAGAGCGCGGGGGCAGGCTGCATCTAAAACCATCCTGACATAGTCCTTCACTCTGTCGTGGCTGTCCTGGGTGTTGGAAGGCACTGGGTGGTGAGAGAAAAAGTTGGTGGAGTTCTTTGTCCTGGACGGTAGATGAAATCCATCTGGTAGTGCTGCAGTTGGATGGCCCACTTCTCGATCCGATGAGGTGGATAAGACACTGACCTTCGGAAGAGGGGGACAAGAGGCTGATCCGCGATGACTTTCAAGGGTTGGCCACTTAAGTACAGGTGGAAATGCCGGCAGGCCAACTTGATCGCGAGGGCCTCCAGTTCGATTTGGGCA
The DNA here is from genome assembly GCA_963921515.1 of Calotriton arnoldi. NCBI lineage: Eukaryota > Metazoa > Chordata > Amphibia > Caudata > Salamandridae > Calotriton > Calotriton arnoldi. The sequence goes on from CAWUFW010006463.1 coordinate 998,556, forward strand.
TAGCACATCTCTGTCTGTGTCAACGCCTTGCTAGCAAATGCCAATGCGACCCACTCTCCTGGCTCCTGCTCCTGAGCTAGTATGGCTCCTACTCCCACAGGGCTGGCATCGACCAATAGCTCGGTATGCTTGCCGGGATCGAAGTAGACAAGTGTGGTGTTGTCAAGGAGAGTGTCTTTGATTTTCTGGAATGCGTCTTCTTCCCTTTGCCCCATGTCCACTTTGTGTCTGCCTTCACAAGGCACCTCAGGGGTTCAGCGAGGGTCGCAAGGTCTGGGATGAACCTCCCACAGTATGTGGCCATTCCCAGGAAGCTTCTCACTTCTGGAACAGTGGTGGGTGCTGGTGCTTGCTTGATTGCTTGTGACTTGCGATAGTTGACTTGTATCCCATCTTGGTTGAAGACATATCCAAAGAATTCAATAGATGTTTGGAAGAAAGAGCACTTGTCTTTGTGCAGTGTCACCCCGTGTTCTTTGACATGCTTGAGAGTGTTCTTCAGGTGTCTGTGATGTTCGGCAGCTGTGGATGAGTGGATCAGTATGCCAATACTGACATTCAAGATGCCCGGCAGGCAGGACAAAGTCTCCCTTATTACGTTCTGAAATACTTCAGCGGCCGATGAGATGCCGAAGTTCAGATGCTTATATCGGCGCAGTCCTAGGAGGGTGCTGAATGTAGTGATGTTGTCTTAGGGATTCTGCTCATATGCAGAGCTATGCCCAGGATGATAGGACCTCGGAATATAGTGGTGAGCCAACCATACACTGTAGCACCTAAAACCCCAACCCAACTAGCTGTAGCGTCTCATCAGCACCAATGTTACCAATGATTAGACAACCCAGAACATGGTATCTCTCTCTCAGGACTCGCAGAAGCAAGAACACCCTTTCGTTACTCACTCATACTTATCCACAACGCGCGTAATAAGAGACACGGTTTAGTTAAAAATGTTTATTTTTACTAACGTGCTCTAAGATACAGTACACGTGTCAGTACTATCAGCAGAATGCATAAGAATAATATAATCAGCATAGTTACAACTCCATAGAATACAAACGGGGAAAGCATTTCATAAAGCAGTGGATATAGGGCTAAATGACCTTACCACCCTCCCCGTGCTAGTAGCTAGTTTTATAATAATAATAGAAGACCTCTGGGCTTTGACTAGCGAACCCCCATACCTCAGTCTCTAGATGCAAAGTCTACATTGGCAGACAATCACGGCTCTTCTCCCTGGAAAGGTTTTCTCCAAGTCCGCCCAAAACAGGCAAAACGCAATATTAAAGAGCACACAAATTTCCCCATGGCAGCTGTACATAGTGTTATGTCTAGGTGCGAGGGACTGGCCAAATCAGCAAGAACAAGGAGACGTTGTTTTTCGACCTTGTACATGATGTGCAGACTGAGCCCAAAGTGAACAGGAGAAAAGGTGAGTGACAGAAAATGCAGACAGCTCTAAGAGAACTTGGCAAGAACAGAGGTCGATAGAACAGCGGCTCAGAGTAACGTGTGCAAAAAAGTCATCATGGCAGCCAGGCCTATGCCAACGTAGCAAGGCAGGCCAGGAGGCCACAAACCACAAGACACCCCCCCCTGGGCAGTCCATCGGCCAAGATAAAGGACGAAGACAGAGGCCAAGTTGATCGAGCAGAACAGTAATGCCAGTTGCGGACCCAGTCCCCTGAAGGACAGTGCATGGGAGAGGGGTAAAGAAAAAACCATGGAGGTAAAAAAAGAAAATAATCCAGTGCTGCAGAGCATAGAGGGCGAAGGCCACGTCAATCCAACAGTGTGTAAGTGCAGAAAAACGCCACACCTTCTAAGAGGACATCATTGGAATCGTCAGAGAACATAGACGCCATCCAGTCCATCAAATCAAAGCAGCAGGGATGCTCCCCGCAGTAGGGATCATCAAAAAGCAATGCGGGACAACTTGCGTGATACTCCAGAAAACTTTGTTGTAGGAGATTCTGAGCAGCCACCCAGATATCCCATTGTGCCAAAATCCCCAGTGCAGCCGCACGCGCCATGTAGCCTGCAGCGGAACAGTCCCGTTCATGGGCCTCTAAGGGACCCACCAACTGAACAAAATCCGTAACAGACAAAGACGTATTGGAGAGGCAATAATCCATGGTCCATGAAAAAGGACAGCGGATGCACGACATCACAGGTTGCACGCAAGTGAAATACGCAAAGCGAAAAGAAAGTGTATAGGACACACTCAGTGTCGCCAATGGCAGGACGCCAAAGCCATCAAGGATGCGCTCACGGAGCAGCTGGAGCCGACCTGGGTCGAGAAGGGCCCATCGGGGAGCAGCCATTGCGCAGAAAACAGACCAACAGCAGTACACCAGCCGCCAAGGCGAGGATCAATGGGAAGCCACCAAAGACGCTGGAAAAAATGGAATGAATAAAAGCCGGTATCACACCAAAAATAGTTTGAAAGGAGGTCACAAGGCCGGAGCCCACAACTTTAAAAAAGTGTAACAGACCTTCAGTGTTAGATGCATTAAAAATACGATGAATCAGTTCACCGAAATGTTGTGGGAGGTTAGTGTTCAGAAGGGCCTGAATTTCACTGTGGGTACTTGCCACCTGGAGAATGAAAGTCTCCCGGGCGGACGTGAGCATAACCTCCTGGTTCAATAATAGCGCCTTTATTCTGCTCAATTTATTGAAATCCGCCTTCAGGGTTGGAATGGAAGGCCAAATGGAACTATCTATGATGTCGTGAGGGGGAGGAAAAAGCACATTCTTGCAGCAGACAACCCTGTGTGAAACAGTGACAATATAGGGTATGCCGGCCTGCATGCCACAGCAGTTTTCGTTATTTAAAAGCAAATAGCTACCATTAGAAAGCAAGGTAAAAGTAGGAGAAATAGCAGGAGCAGGAATACCCTTTAACACACAAGCTAGGTTCGGAGCGGAAACGTTACAAGCCCCGTGCAATTTAATGTGTTTGCAAATAAGGGAGTGACCCACAGTAGAATCGCAAGACTCCCCCGTGAGAAAAACTTCCTTCCCGTCTCTAAGGCATTTGTACATGAAAGGCAGGGACCAAAGTTCATGCAGGAAGGCACTACCCAAGGGCTGGAAACGGCCCAAAGGATAATGTTTCATGCACTAACTAAATTCAAACAAAGAAAAAGGCAAAGCGATAACCCCATGGACAAGCCACACGGCCGAATCCAATTCCGCCACAGAGAATGGTAAGGGTTCTATCTTTTCAATATGTAACAGTGTGTAAGCTGCATCTTTCATGGACATGAACTGTTGTTTGTCAGTCAAATTAAAAGGCAAAAATAAGGCAGAGGTGTTCAAAAAATGCCAAGGAACTTTACCCAACTTTAGGGTTTGCAAAGTCCATGCAAACTGCATAACTGAACGCAACTGATTTTGACCATGATACAACACAGTAACATCATCCTGTACAATATCAACAACAGAGGATACAATATTCTCCAACGTGTAAATGCGGGAAGACAGGGTATTAATACTATTGTGAACAACAGCAAGCACCTTTTCCAAATTTGCTTGATCTATTTCCCGCAGTCGGGAAGCAGCTTCAATTTGCGAAAGCTTCCAAAGTTCATTATAAGTTTCATAAATGAATCTCTTAGGTCGTGGACCACGAGGCCCCAGAATAAAGTCGGACAGATCAATGTTGCCTGATAGGAGGGATAAATGTTGTTTAACAGAATCTAGGGAAGAGTGCTGCAACCACTGTTTACACAACTTACCAACAGAATATGTTGTGACAGTACGGGAGTTAGCAAACCTGGGATTTGGACTAACCTGTTTGTAGCCAGGGACTGAGTCGTGAAAACGCAGTTGGCATGCATTAGACGATATGGGCCAAGCCAACCAGGGTGACTGAACAAGCGTAGAAACATTAAACGAATTGTTTTGGAATAAAGCTTGCAATGTTGCAAGTGACATATTGAAGTGCAAGCTTTCGTTGGGAGTGGAAGACAATGCAGGAATGGAAGGAGCATTCAATTGTTTGGAAGTAGCCAAACCCCAACACGTAGATTGATAGATGGAATCATTCAGAAAGAAAATTTGGGCCGGGATAAGGCAAGCACGGTGGAAGGCTTCAGTGCCTCGCACCTGCCAGGGCTCTGAGCCCCAGATGGACTTCAAGTCCACTGTGTCCGTCCAGTATTCATAACCACCCACAGCTAAGGCGTTCAAAAAGGAACCCGAATATAGTAATGTGGTGTGAGTCAACATGATTTTTCGAGTGGACGATGCATTTAATTTAAAATAATAGGACCCAGGTTTCGATCTATTAAAATCTGTAAAATAAATGAATTTATTCCGAAGAGTCTGGGAGCTACCAGGTAAAGGTGTTGGACAGTGCTCCCATTGGGTGTAGTTAAAAGGGCCACGCAGTGCACTTGGTTTATGGATAAAGTGATTACCCCAATGCTGGTAACAGTACAAGTCAGAATAACTAGCAGAATTCATATATAAATCTTCAGTATTAAAGGCAGCATAATATTTTAAATCAGTAAATAATGCTTCAACTGCATGCACATCCCAATCATCAGAATGAATATTGCTTTCTACGACATCACCCATCGAAACTCGAAGGACATTGGGTACATTAATAATTTCTGTCGGTCCATGTATTTGAAAATTTACTGCATCCCATACAATGCCATCAGCAACTGGAAAAGCCGAAATGTTCACAAATGTATGGTCACGCTTCATGATGTGAGAGGAAGAATGGGGAGCCAAAGTTCCAGCGACACTGTTCACAGCAGAGCGTTCTGGTAAATAGTGACCATTGATGAGTAGAAAAAACACTGTGACAAAGCCAATGGACATGAACAAAAAAATCAGGAATAGTACCAACCAGATGTAGGTCCAGGGGGGAATCAAAAAATTGTCTCTGAACCAGGATACAAAAACACTGAACTTGGACGGGACAAGTGATGCAGTGGAATTCGAGTCAAAGGAATAACGTGTTGGGCTCAGTGGCGTTGTTGGAAGGTGCGCCACCGACTCTGTATCGGGATAGGTATACTCATTCTCATCGATGCAGGGGGAGACTGGACTTTCGAGTATACCTTCAGGCAAATCAACCATCTCAATTGCAGCATCAGTGACCGTTCGGGCAGGAGGGCCACGAACACAAGTCCGATAAATGGCAGGACAAGAGACCGCTGGTGTAACACTATTCAGGATCGGCCAGATGTTGTAGCTTGACATTTTCCACTGAGATGTATCTGTTCTCCTTGCGACCAGGAAGCGGTGGTAAGATGACTGTACGAGTACCCTTCAAGCCAAGGACTGGAACCGGTGCACGATAAAAGGGGCCGAATTCTTTTTTGTTCTCCACCTTCTCTCGAACCAGATCGCCAATCTTCGGAAGCCAGCCGGCAACTGGAATCTGCAACGCAGGGTCTGTGGCTGAAGGTAAATGTGCAATCGCAAGTTTGTCTCGGGCTTCTTGTAAGTCCTGTAACATAGTAGAATGGTTATCTACATCAAACTTGGCGGATTGCGCCGCCATGTCTAGACCATCAAGGTCAGGCACAAACATTCTTATGCCAAAGAGCATTTCGTATGGGGTCCGCCCACCCAGAGGTCTTCTAGGGAGATTATTAAGTGCACGTTGTACAGTATACAAGTAGGCCAGCCAGTTCCTACCAGTACCTAAGACTCTAGCTGTCAAGGATTGCTTTAAGTCACAGTTCATTCGTTCAACGATCGAGTTGCCCTCAGGCCGATACGGAGATGAAAATTTCACCCGTACCCCCAGTGAACCCATTGCATCCCTGTAAGCCTTAGAGGCAAATGCTGGACCTTGGTCAGAATGGAAGGTGCCACAGGCGAAAATTCCCACAAAGACACGCAAATCCCTGATGACATTTCGAGCGTCACCACTTCGTTGTGGCCATACCCAGATGAAACGTGTGCACGAATCCACCGCCACTAAGATATATTTATAGGTGGTGTCTGAAGAAAATGGACCGCAGTGATCCAGGTAAACACACCCAAAGGGTCTGTTAGAAATGCAGAGCGGGGTCTGTGGTGGTCGTGTAACCGTGGAAGGCTTAATCTGTTGACAAACATCGCAAGAAAGCACATAAGCACGGGTGTCTTTGTATAAACCACGCCACCAGTAACGCTGCTGCAAGATGGAAACCGTCGCAGACACTCCAGCATGTGCTGAAGCCATGCCTTCATGTGCTGCCGTTATCAAGGAAACCCTGCAGTCCGCGTTGGGAATCAGCCGATCACCAACGTCGGGTATTGTTACATAAGGCGCCTGTTCGGGACCTAATAGGTAAGAATATTTGGAAGGAAAACCCCTAGGGTAATTAGCACCTTCCTTGGTTGCAGCAATAGCTGCAAGAATATCAGTATCAATTTTAGTCATGGATCTAGTAACCGCTGCGACTGAACACGTGACTACTGCTGATTTGGCTGCTTCATCGGCCAAACCGTTACCGACAGCGTGTGCGCCCACCCGCTGATGGCCAAGTGTGTGAACCACCTGTGTGAGTGGCAGACGTTGTTTCAAGTCTGCCACCCGAACCCAAAGCGTTTTATGTTTAATTGTGCTACCTTTGGCGTCTCTATAGTCGTTTTGCGACCAAAAGAACAGATTGTCATTGTAAGACTGAACACATTAGTAAGAATCGCATACTATTAGAGTGGTCACATCAGGAGTAGCGAACTCAAGCGCAAGCACCAGTGCGCGCAGCTCGGCTAATTGTGCAGTACTGTCTCCGAGTGCCTGAGTGTGCACCACAGTAGACTTGAACTTACCGTTCACAAAACTTCCTGCAACAATAGCACAGGCAGCTGAATAAGCATGCTTGGAACCCGTGGCCGGTTGAGCCGAACCATCGGTATAGATCACGCATTCGTAATCCTCAAGCGGTAGCATAGACAGAGGAGGGGGATGAACGAATTCATACTGTAAAAACTCCTGAGTCTGTAGTGAAGAATCAAAAATAAAGGTGACGTCCTGAGACGTTAAAGAGGTTGCCCATTGAATCCAACGGGGGTGCAAAGCTTTAGAGTTCGGTACACTTGCCTTTGTCACTGCCTCCAGGGCAGGATATGGTGTTACCACCAGTATAAGTTTTCCCTGTGCCAGTGCGCGTTCCTTTAGAATCGCCATTTGCACTGCAGTCAGGACTTTTTCCGCATTTCCGCGGAAGTGTAAAGATGTGACTTGTATGCGATGGGTACTGTGTCACCTTCGTTAAAAGTTAAGTACGTGAAACCCACTGCCCCCGGAATGATTCTAATCACCAGGTTTGTGTGGTTATCACGAGTCAACAGACATTTAGACTCAAGAAGGTCTGTCTGCAAAGACTGCAGAATGGAGGTATGCTCAGGAGGCCAGCATGACTTCGAAAAGTTAGGTTGTATCAAGGCATACAGTGGCTTGATACGCTGGGCATATTCGGGAATGTAAGTACGCCCAAAGTTCAGAAAACCCAGCAGAGACTGAAGTTTTTTCAGCGTAGTAGGAGGGCACAAGAGTGCACATTTCTCTAGGAAATGGGGGGCTAATCCCTTACTTTCATTGTTGAGCTCATAGCCCAAGAACAAAACGGTAAATTCAGCAATGTGAGATTTGGCAAAGTTAAACTTATAACCTAAAACCGCAAATTCTAGAATAATGCGGTCCACTCTGGAAAGATGCAGAAATAGTTTGTCGTCTGTCAGATAAATGTCATCAACGTATGAACATGCATCCGGGTCTATGCCGTCTAACAAGGAGACAACACGAGCAGCGAATACACCAGGACTGTTCTTGTAGCCCATAGGTAAACGCTTGAATTTGAATAATTTACCACCGGAGGTAAAAGCGCTCCATTGGCTGCTCTCCGATGCTAAGTTGTGCGTGTAGAATCCATTGGAGAGGTCAAGCGTCGTTTTATATTTTTTACGAACAAGACTGTCTACAAGCGCAGAACTGTGGGTATTTTGCACCGCAAAGGTCCGACAATGAGAGTTCAAATGCCGGTAATCTAAAACTAAGCGGTACGATCCATCGGGTTTAGAAACCGCGAAAAGAGGATTGTTCATAGGTGACACGCATGTTTCAATCACGCCCTGATATTCTAACTGAGTCAGAATTTCGGAAACGGGGCCTTTGGCTTCCCGTTTAAAGGGATATTGGGGTTGTGGCTGTGGAAGGGACCGTAAAGGTATTTCATGGGGGGGAGAGTCTTCATCCCAACCCACGTGGTTGCGGTATAACGCAGGAGCCAGGGACACTGCCCACTCAGCTGCAAAAGCCTCCGCTTTGTCCTTTGGGACATGTCGAGAAAAGCTCGGAAGGATTACCTCCTCCCCTTGACGCGCAGCAAGGACGAATGGGGGCGGCCAATCCGCCTCCGCTAACAAAATGTCATACGAAGAGGTCAGATTCTCCCAAAAAATCCCTGTGATTACACGCTGAATGTCACCTTCAATTTGAAGAACAATATTATATAGTCTGTCAGGGGGAGCCACTCTGGTGTCTGCTGTCTCGACAGTAATGAATGTTTCAGTTGCTGTCGCCTCCACATGAGGACGTAGCGCCTCCCGCACTATGGTAACTTCAGCGGCGCTGTCTAGGAGGGTCACTGCCCACGTCCAATTCAGGAGTCTCGTTCTCACCGTCTGTGGCATATATCGCTGTTACAGCGGCAACTCTCTTCTTCTGAAACTGCGGGCGAGAACGTTGAAAGTCTTCTGCTTTCCCTCTAACTTGTTGTCGAGGTTGGTCTCGTCCCTGGGGAGCCTCTCGGCCCCTTCCTCTATCCTGGCGATCTCCTCCACTGGCTTGCGAAGGTGTTGGTGCCTGTGAAGAACGAGGAGAACGCGTATCAGGGATCTGAAACCTATCCGGAGATTTAATTCTTGCCCTGTCTCGCAAATCATAAGTGCGTTCAGAAGAAACCGAAACCGGGGAAGCGCCTTGCGAGCCCGGCCTCTTTTGTTGCTTACCCTGTTTTTTCAACCTCCAGCTCTTTTTAGTAAAGACTGGTTTCTCATCTTTCTCAGATTGAGTTTTCGGTTGTTGTGTTTGTGTTTGTGATTTGGCAAAAGGCTTAACACCCAGGCTATTTCGACCAATGGTCTTGTAAGCCTGAGCAATAATTTTTGGTAATTCGCGCGGCCTGTCCGGTTCTGGGACCAAAGCCAAAGCATTAGCTACTTGAAAGTTCACTGCATCGCCCTTGACATTTACAAGGATTAAATCAGCTACTACGTCGAACACTCCCACCAGTCTCATCCCTAATTCCACAGCCGCTTCAGGGCCATGTTCATCCTGTACACGTTTAATTACAGAGGGGAGAACTGTCATGGAAGGAGTGCCGAAACATTTCGCATATACTGCTGCGAATACCCTTCCCCAGTTGTTGCAATCTCCCAACTCGGGGACTAAGTCTTTGGGCAAACTAATCGTCAGAATTCTGTGTTTTTCCACGGGAGAGGTATTTGGAAAAACTGCCTCCAGCTGGTCAAATTTTTCTGCAAGCCAATAAGGAAAATCATCCTTATTTTGTGGGCGCTTGCCCATCACTGAATTCACCATGACAGGACTTATGGTCACTCCGCCTGCACCAGCTGGCTGGGCTGCATGGCTCTCTGGAGGTTGCCTGTAACATACTGCACTAAGGCTCGATGCACTCGCACTAAAGCCGAATACATGTTGCACAGTTCCGCGACTGTTACCGTCATATATTGCGGATGTGGGGTGTACCCGGCCAAGACAGGCCAAGTGGCCCCTTCAATTGATAAGGGGCCTAAACGAACCGCGGTAACCGGTTGGGGGAGGGCACCATCAAACCAAACACGGTGTTGCCAAGCCGTGAGCGGTACTTCAAGTTTCCTATAAGGTCTATAAAGATTAGGAACAATGGTGGGTTCATATTCATGGAACAAATTATCGTTTCCATCCACCGCTGGAAAGGTGATCCAAGAGTAAATCACCTCAAAGTGGTAAGCCAGATCTGCTTGTACCACAAAGATCAGTTCGACACCAGCGTCAGGCACTCCATACACTGTTAAGTGAGCCCGGAGCGCTGCGCGGCTATGTGCCGGTATATTTACACCCGCCATTAAGACCGGGGATGATCGACAACCTAATAGGAGGCAGCACAGTTATGGGCTTTAGTTAAGAACCTTTTATCTACTTCAAGCTTGAAAGAACCTATAAAAACAACAATATAGGAGGTATCATTGACGCAGCCGCTTCCGGAAGCGGCTGTGAAGGGAGTTGTGGACAAGCACAAGTACTACTCAAGCGTCTCGCAGATAAGCAGCCCCACCCATTGGTTGCGCCATGTCTTAGGGATTCTGCTCATATGCAGAGCTATGCCCAGGATGATAGGACCTCGGAATATAGTGGTGAGCCAACCATACACCGTAGCACCTAAAACCCCAACCCAACTAGCTGTAGCGTCTCATCAGCACCAATGTTACCAATGATTAGACAACCCAGAACACGGTATCTCTCTCTCAGGACTCGCAGAAGCAAGAACACCCTTTCGTTACTCACTCATACTTATCCACAACGCGCGTAATAAGAGACACGGTTTAGTTAAAAATGTTTATTTTTACTAACGTGCTCTAAGATACAGTACACGTGTCAGTACTATCAGCAGAATGCATAAGAATAATATAATCAACATAGTTACAACTCCATAGAATACAAACGGGGAAAGCATTTCATAAAGCAGTGGATATAGGGCTAAATGACCTTACCACCCTCCCCGTGCTAGTAGCTAGTTTTATAATAATAATAGAAGACCTCTGGGCTTTGACTAGCGAACCCCCATACCTCAGTCTCTAGATGCAAAGTCTACATCGGCAGACAATCACGGCTCTTCTCCCTGGAAAGGTTTTCTCCAAGTCTGCCCAAAACAGGCAAAACGCAATATTAAAGAGCACAAAAATTTCCCCATGGCAGCTGTACATAGTGTTATGTCTAGGTGCGAGGGACTGGCCAAATCAGAAAGAACAAGGAGACGTTGTTTTTCGACCTTGTACATGATGTGCAGACTGAGCCCAAAGTGAACAGGCGAAAAGGTGAGAGATAGAAAATGCAGACAGCTCTAAGAGAACTTGGCAAGAGCAGAGGTCGATAGAACAGCGGCTCAGAGTAACGTGTGCAAAAAAGTCATCATGGCAGCCAGGCCTATGCCAACGTAGCAAGGCAAGCTAGGAGGCCACAAACCACAAGACAATGTACTGGCTTTCCTCTGCCAGTAGTAGCTGGTTGTACCCGGCGTTAAGGTCTAGCTTTGAGAAGCAGCGGGAACCATTGACATCCGCTATTATCTCGTCCATGGTGGGGATTATGTGCCGCTCTCGTTTGATGGCGCGGAGGCGCATGTCAATACATAGGTGGATCTTCCCCAGTTGCTTGGGTTTTTCTGCAATCACCATTGGGGATACCGAGGGAGTGGGTCTTGATACCTTCACTATCACGCCTCAGTCTTCGAGCCTCTTGTGTTCATTCTCCACCAACAGGCATAGATGGAATGGGACACGGCAATGCCGTAGTGCGACAGGTGGGATTGAGGAGTCAATATGTAGTTTCACCAGGGTATATTTGAAGCTACTGAGCCCTCAGAACAGTTCAGAAAACTGGTCTAACAGATCATTGATTTGGTGAGATCTTACTCTCTTGGCGAAGGGCACGAGGCTGAGATCCTAAGCCATGTGGTTGCCGATCAGGGTGTCTTCTTCTTGGTGATGATATGAAATGTTGTTGTGACCTCCTGATCCTCGGATCGTACTGGTACAGACATCTGTCCGCGGAGAGGTAGAGGTGTCTGGCTCTCGTATGCGAAAACTTGGTGTAGGACGGCACTAGTTGTGGCTTGGGCCGGTGTTGGTTGTATTGTTGCACCCCCATTAAATTGACGGATGCTCTGGTGTCAATCATGGATTTGACTTCCGACCCTGCTACTTGTGCTGTGCATGTGGGTTGTGGCCTACTAATGCGCTTCAGTTCCCTCGTGAATGAGATGAGGAACGTTTCTTCTTCCTCCTCTTCTTCTGGGGATGATTCCTCTTGTGAGCAACTTTGTTTCGCCGGGGCTATTGCCTCAGTTGGGCATATTAGTGAGAGACAGTTGGTGTACCATCTTTGATGGCGATCGGTTGTCTCTGGGGTCCTTGTTTCTGAGCTTATTTCTGCAGACTGACACAAAGTGATTCTGGATTCTGCAGTTAGACCAGGTGCGATCTTGTGCCGGGCAGTCACAAATTGGGTGTTCTTTGCGGTCACAATACCCGCACCTTGGCTTGGCTGGCAGGGGCCTTCTTCCTGTGGCTCATTTGGCCTTGATGTTTGCTGGCTTTTCCAGGGTCTGTGTGATAGCCAGCTCCGTTTAGTTGAACCGGGCTGCAGTCAGGTCGTGAGATTGTGCCAGGATCAAGATGTCATCAAGGCTGATATTTGGTTGGCACAGGATTAGGCTCCATAGGATTTTATTTCAGCATCCTTGTATCAGATGGGCCCGGATTTCTTTAAGATGGTCGTTCTCTGTGCAGGTGCTTGCTAGCTCACGTGGCCTTGCATAGAAGGTGTCAATGTACTCCCTTCTCGCTGGCGGGCTTGGCGTAGCTTGAACCTTTGGAAATCTGGGTTTAAATGGGATCAAAGTGGGCATTGAGTGCCTTAACTGCTGCGTGATAGTCTGTGGTTGGTCCGTTATCTTGTAGATGTTTGAACAGTTTGAATATTTCCTCTCCTGCATGATGGAGGAATAGTGACCTCTTGACGGCGCCATCTTTCTCTCTGTGGTGACAAAGTAGTTCTCAAATCAACCAATCCATATTTTCCATCATGGGGATGCAGTTTCTGGGTGTTCCAACTCGCTGAATGGTGGCAGCACCCCTTCGAGGGCATGCTGTGTGGAGGTTGGCTGCTGAGGCTGGGCTTCGCCCGCCATGTTGGCTGGTTCTCGGGACTAATTGACGTCCTGCAGGCCCTGATCCTACACCTCAGGGCTTTGCGTGATTAGTGGCGCTCTGCGCCTTATGGTGCCACAGCTGGTGGTACTGATTTTAGCCCCTCTGTGTGTGTCACCTTCTGTTCGATCGTAGGGGCCTTGTTTGGTTGTTAACTATTCCCTGATTTTTTTTTCTTCTTGCTGGTGCCACTCTTGTTTTATTTTTTTTCTCCTCGCAGCAGCCACAGCTTGGTTTGGATAGTGAGGAGGTGGATGGATGCAGAGCTGGTGTGTGAAAGCATGTGGGACCAGCTGGATCATCTGCAGTCAAGGAGAGGCTCGACCATACATGTGTCCTTGCGTGGTGTGCGGGGCCTGGGCCGGCTCACTACTCACTGCAGAGTTCTTCCTATCTTTGCCCCTGCTATTCCGCGTGTTGGCCTAGGATCCAACCAGGCTCACTCACTTAACCTCCGTTTGACTGGGAGGGAGATGACGCTGGCTGCAGGCTGGTACTTCTAGTCTTGCGATGGCCTTGGCATTCGCCTGGTTGCCGCTGCACTGCAAGCAACGACATAGGAGGCCGCTGGGTTGGATCCGCGTGGCTGCGGTACAATGTCTTTGCAGGTATTCAGAGGTGGAGGGTGCATGGGGGCTCGTCCCTCCCTCGTTGCCAGTGTGGTGTTGGGGTATGATGGCCTACCAATACCCCATGTATTTAGAGCCCGCTTCCTGGTCCCTCACAAGACCACTAGTCACTTGGTATGACTGCATCGGAGTGAGACCACGAGCGGACCACTCCCATTTATTTAAAGCCTCTGGCCACGCCTGGCCAGAGGATGTGGTGTATGTACATCCAGGTCTAAGGATAGCAGGACCGCTAACCTGCTACACTTGCATCAGTTTTTGAGTCAAGGACACATTTAAACAAAAGCACAGCGAAAGACAACCACTCACATTTTGGTGTTCAGGTGCATTTGTGCATGCTGTAAATTTTTTACTGCGAATGGCGTGTAATTATGCAAAGTTGCGTAATGTCGATTTTTGGGGAATTTCACTAGCACTAGCTCTGTATTTATTTTGTGGGGATTCACGGTCATTTTTCCAATACAGTGCCCAAACCTGTCTTTGAGTCCAACTTACGACTATTAAAATTTGCAGGTATATATACTGCTTAAAGTTTTGGGAGACTGCACCAAAAGGGTGTGCAAATATCAGCGTAGGTTTAGATATTTACCGTCTGCCTAGATTCTTCATTATGTATTCACGTTAATGTTAGGAAGACAAGAATAAGAAAACATTCTTAGAGATTTCCATGGAATGCAAGTGAAATTCACAACATGAGTAATCTACAACCATGTGGACGTGCTGACTTTGAAAGAGATTTTGTAACTCAGCTGGCATATTATTTACTAACATTTCATGCAATGCAGATCAGCAAGAGAATTAGCTGTGCTTAGTTGCATGAAAGTTACTGAGAGGAACAGCACCATGTTTATAAAGAAATGGTGCAGTTCAACTCCCTCCTTGCACTCGTGCACTTTGGACTGCCTAGCATCAACACAGTCACACTTGCATCATGGCACAAGGGTACCATGAAATAATATAAGGATAGTTTATGTGCAGTTAAGAGCACCATCATGCACAACAACTATTGTTTTAGGCGTATTCCTCTTTGTATGTGTGCTGCAGAATGCAAAACACGTACATACAGGAAGTAACAAGGAGCAATACAAATATTTCTCCATGTTACACCAGCCTTGAGCATGTGCACCATTTTGGCACAAATCCTTGTTTACAAATCTTTGTAAATATGGGTTTGCATCAAAATACATGGGTGGATGCACAGGAATGCCCATGCTTCACCCAGGTAACGATAGCTGACTCAAGGCAACACAAGGAAGCGATATGCCCTGCATTGCTTTACTTTTTATTTTTTTACAGAGCCACACAAATTGTGCTTTGTGTGGCTTTGTAAAATCAAAAATACATTTTGCATTTGTGCTGTGCCAAAAAAATGATGCAACCCTGACACAAACTCTTAGTAAATCTGGATCCAGGTTCACAGTGCTAATGTGATTTGGCACTGAGCATATGCCTTTTTGGCTGGATGAGAGCAACTATGACACAGACCATCTCCCCAAATGTCACAATGATAGGCACGAATGGTGGCAATGCTGCCAAATGCAGTGACGTACAATGGCATCCCCAAGCACAACAAGCTGGCTCATTTTTAGAAATGTTTGCCTAGTTTTACCAACATTAGTCCTCCTAGTATTATCAATTGATTAGGGGAAATTGCATAGGATGCACGGTTCCTCTGTAGACTTTTGGCCAGATCACGGGTAGGGGGAAGATGCGCTGACAATGAGGACAAAACTGAAGGAAAATATTGTAAACTGTTTAGGGAAGAAGTACACTTTGGGCTGGTGGCTGCAGGTGAAGGACACTGACTAAATAGACTTTGAATCAGAACAAGAGTGTCAAAGGAAGAATGGAAGAAAGATAAAGCTAGAAAGAGGTAGGAAAAAAGTGACAAAGCAGGGAAGAAAAAGGAGCTGCAGGAGAGGGATAAAGAGACCAGGTGTGCAGAGTAGTGGAAGAAAGCAGCAAGAGATGGAATCAAGACTAGGCAGCCTTGATAAACCTTTGCCCCCCACTTATTTTATTTTTTTACAAATTAGTTAATAGAACATCATCAGTCTGTCAACAGCCCCACCCTGCTTGGGGCCTCACTAAAACTATATAGGTCTTGTCTATGCCCTGGTGAAATTTCTGTTACGCCAGAATAATCTGATGTAATTTCGCAAATTCTGTTATGCTTATTAAGTAAAATTACGGAAGTTATGTCATTATGCCACCTGGCATAATTAAGCCACATCTGTGACAAAATTGTAGAGTAGGATTATGGAAACACAGTGAACCATCACAATATGAGTGGCTGTTGTTCACAGCAGTTGTGTTTTTGTTCTACACTTTTTAGCATAAAATGCGTCCTCTCATCCAAAATGGACACAAGGACACATTTCACACTAAAATACAGCACTATCTCCCATTTTTGCATTTCACATAATTTCACTAATGTTTGTGGGAATTTCACATAATTACACATATTGCTCATTCCCCATGTAATGTACCTTGAAGAGGTGACATTTCAGTTTTTTCCTGAATTTTATGAGGGTATGTTGAAGGCCAGGCACAGCAGCTTTTGTGCACTCACATTGGGAAGGGTGTCCAGTCTCCACTGTGCACAGATTTGAAGTATCATATTCAGAAACATTAATATACAGGGAAAAAAAATCCATAATTATAACAAAACATACACTCAGAAACAAAATGTGCAGAGTTCGTAAACTAACCTTTTCTCACTCACTCTCGCTTCCACAGTCACCTACTCACTCCTCTCTTGTTTCCTCATTTGCACTAACTTGCCCTTTTTATCACTAATGCTTAGTTTTCCTCGCTCTCCCTCAATCTTTTCTCTCTCCCTCTTACTCAATCTCTCATGTTCCCAAAAGCCCACTACCATATGCACTCTCGCCATCTCAAACCCTCTCATACCCTCCTTCACTTTTGCTCACTTTTTTCACTCACCCTCTCTCTCATTCACACTTGTCTAAACACTCTGGGCCTCATTTATGAAAAGTGACGCATCGCTGCGTCAAAACAGCGATGCGTCACTTTTCATTGCGCCCTCCATGCGACACCAATGATGCGTCATATTTACAGTATGACGCATCATGTCGCAAGGAGGTACAGATACGTCAGTATTTCTGACGTATCTGTAGGCGCAAAAATGACGCATTGCTGGAGTGTGTCACAAAAGTGACGCAACTCCAGCAATGTGTCCTTTCACATGGGCCAAGCCCCATGTGAAAGGGCCTGCGTCAGTCTTACGCCTGCCTTGAGGCAGGCGTAAAATATTGACGCATTAGGGTCAAAGAAATGGCGCAGTGAAATGTTCTACGACCCTTTCTTGCGTCAGAACGCCCCCCCTGCATACATTATACCTGGCGCAGGTATAATGTAGCGCAGGGGTTCACAAAGTGACGCATCTACCTAGATGCATCACTTTGTAAATGTGACGCAACATGGTGCATTTTTTACACTGCTGGTGCGTCACAAAAAGTGACGCACCGGTGGCGTAAAGTGACGCAGGGGCTCATAAATGAGCCTCTCTGTTTCTCTCAGTCCCTAGTTTTAACTCACTCACTTTTAGACTTGCAGATTTTCAAAGTTTTACTCACTCTAGCTCACTCACTCTCAGACACTTTTTACTCATCTGTCACTCAGTTGCTCACTTACTTTCTCAGTCGCTCACTCTCTCATTCTCTGTCTCTCACAAACTCACCCTCGCATATTCCTTCAATTTCACTGTCCCTTTTTCACTCCCTGTCTCTCTCAGTTTCACCTCTTTACTCCTCATTCAATCAAATCAAATCAAAAATCAAGCTTTATTCGGATATATGATATATAACCATAAAAGCATTCTACACAGAAATCAATTCTCCGTAATAAAATTTCATTAAAATTGTTTACATTTTTTAAATTCCAAGTAGAGATTTCTCATACAAAACTTTTCACCCTACAACAAAACATTTTAAAAATGTAGTCAGTGCACAATAATTATATTAACAGGTCCTCACAAGAAGCAATAGGAAATACAGTACATACAACAGTTCATAAAAAAAAATTAAATCTTAATTTACCGCTTATAATAATTCTATTGCCTTCTCTCAGAAAGTGTATTAAAATAGTTAAAAGAATGCAATGGGATATCATCTATTCAATTTCATAACTCAACATTTCCAAATGTGAAAGTTCCTTTCTTCTCTTAATAGCCATTTTGGTAAAAAGAATAACCGCATTGCATGTTAACACATTTTCCAAATTACAGATATGATAAAAAGCGGATTTGTAGGTGTACAGTCTGTTATCAATAAATAGAGGTTGTAAAATTGATTTTCTAATATCCCTATAAAAATTACAAAAGAGTAAAAAATGCAATGTGGTCTGGAAGGATTTACCATCACACGAGCACTTAGGGGCACATTACGATGACGGGCGGACAATGTCCGCCCGCCACCGTAGCGGTGAATGGGACCGTCCGCCATAGGAGCGGTGGTCCTGCCGCGAGTATTAGGATGCCACCGCCATGGTGGCGGTGGCATCCCCTATTCCCAACATTGTGGCAGGCGGTGTTCACAGCACCGCTTGCGACAATGCTGGGAATGCACATCGTGCATTGGCATGCACAAGGTAACAGGCACCGCGCGGTGCCTGCCACCTTGTCCATGCCAATGCAGGGGGTACCAAAGGTACCCCCATGTGCACCCCCTACCCCCAACACTCTGGGGCCCGCAACGGGCCCCCAATAGTGAAGACCTTATGCCTTTCCATGGCAGCGTTGCCGCCATGGAAAGGCTGCTCTCCGCCACCATCCTAATATGGATGGTGATGTCTTGCAGACACCGCCACCATATTACTGCCCTTTTCCGCCCGGTCACCTGTGTGACCGGCGGAAAACAGGCGGACGGTCTTTCCGTCCGCCAGGCTCCCCCCCACCATCGTAATATGGCGGGGGGGAAATGGCATGCGGGCGGAGGGGAATGGCGGGCGGATCGCCACCGCCATACGGGCGGTGGTGAACCGCCAGTCATCGTAATGACCCCCTAGTTAGGTTAGTATTCCACTTACCCATCCTAGGGAATACAATCTGAAAGTGCAGGGTCCCCAACCTTAATCTTGTTAAATAAAATCTATGTTGTAAGTTCCTTATGAAGACAAGGTATGGCTGGATACCCGCTGAGAGTGGGCCTTCACAGTAAGATGTAACACATGATTTTGTTCTCAATTCGGCCTCTCTTGTAGATTCCCTAGAATTTAGTAGTCTCCTTTTTTAGCTCCCCTTTACTATAAGTCTGAATGGTCTTGGGATCATAAAAGTCAAATACCACGTTACACTCAGTTAAAAGGCTGTATATATACTGTAGCCATGGTATTTTCCTACAGTGATCAAGTGTGAGGCAATTCGAAATTATATCTTTGGTAAATTGCGTCTCATCTTTGGTCCAGTTTCTATGCCAGAGTGTAAGCGCAGCCATACTAATCAAATCTCTGTGTCCTTATGGGCAATGTATGTGGCCATTGTATTGGGTACCGATAACACCCTTCTTAGAATTTTTTTCCAATGGTTTGTAATAATGAAATAATTGCTCTACCCCATAGTGCTCCTCCATAACATGCCCCTGTAATGCACTTACTCCCGTATAGCTTAAGGAGTTCACGAACTGGCGTATTACCTATTTTGTGAGAGAATCTGAAGATGGCCTCACTTGATCTTATAAATTTTAATTTACATAAATTAATATGTGTACTCCATGATCCATTCCCACTAAAAAGTAACCCCAAATATGAAAATGTAGATGTCCTTTCAATGGGTACTCCTTCAACATGATGGCTTCTACTCTTAACTTTAATTTTCCCGCAAGTCATGACTAGGATTTTACTCAGGTTTATTTTTAGATCTTTTCCAGTCATGAAATTTGTGAAATTGTCTATCAAACGCTGAAGGCCATTTGCAGTCCTAGATATTAGGACTGCATCATCTGCATATAATAATACTGGAGTTACAAGTTTGCCAACAAGAGGGGCATCAGCTTTTAAACTCTGTAATAAGAGATCAATGCCATTAATATATAACGAGAATAAAAGGGGCGCTAGGACGCAACTTTGCCGGATCCCGCGGGTGACTCTAAAATGAGTGGTGCATTCCCCATTCGGGCCATAACGTATCCTGGAAGTTAGATGAGCATATATCTGTGATAAATAACTCATTATATCATGTGGGGCGCCCATCCCTTCCAGCGTTTGCCATAACTTGGCGTGATTCACTAAATCAAACGCACTGGTAAGGTCAACAAAACAAAGATGGAGTAGACCTTCTTTGGCGATGGCATATTTCCCTATTAGCAGCTCGAGGTTAACGCACTGCTCAACCATTCCAATACCCCTTCTAAATCCATACTGGGCTTCAGTTAGGATGTTTTTTTCTTGTGCCCAACATTCCAATCTGTCTAGCATAATTCTGCCCATTAATTTAGATGTGGAATCAAGAAGAGATATTGGTCGGTAGCATTTTGCGCTACCTCTGTCGCCTTTTTTAAAAATAGGGACAATTGTGCTTACCGCCCAAGTTGCAGGTAGCACCCCACCAATGATAGCATTAAAAAAGTTAACTAAAATAGGGGACCAGAAATCAATGTTATACTTAAAAATGTCAATGGGAACCCCATCTGGTCCCGCGGCCTTACCACTTGCACTATTCTTTAGAGCAATTTTTATCTCCTCTGTAGTAATAGGTTCTATCTTAACAATATTCAATAAGATAAAATTACAGTTTTCATCCGTCTCAATGATCTCTTGTGTGGGAATAAAGATGTTTTCAAAGTGTGTCAGCCATTCTTCGGGAGTCACTAATGTTTTCACCTTGGCGGATGAATTATCTTTAAATAATGGTTGGTCTATTGTTTTCCAAAATAAGATAGAATCCTTAGTCTCGGCCGCTTGGATCAGTCTGTCCCAAGCAGTCTCCCTGATTTCTGTTTTTCTCATTGAATGACTAATTTCTACTCAATCACCCTTTTACTCACGGACTACCTTACTTTTACTCACTGTCTTTCACTCACTCAGACCACTGGTTACTCAACCATTAACTCAGTTTCTCACATACTCTCTCACCCATTCTCTCATGAAGTCCCAGTCCCTCACACCCTCTCTCAAACTCTCCTTTGCTGTCATTCACTCACTCTCACTCACTGGTTCATCCACCTCCCCTCTTCCAGTCTCCTGCACGTTCACACACTCTTTCTCTTACTCTGTCTCACATACAAGTTATTAACATATATTTGTATCTTTTTTATCCCATTAAAGTTTTTCTTTTGTTTTTAAAATCTTACTTTTTTGTGTTTTTGCTTTTTTAGGGAATCAATAGTCAAAATACTGGTAGTTTTATATCAGTATGATGAGACAGCATGAAAAATCGGAATTAACTGTGTTACGAAAAGGAAACATATATGTTTATTTGTTTACATGCTTTCTGATGCACAAATACTTTCTGTAAACACTGTGACTTTGCTCTCCACAAGAGATGCCCTTGCCATACATTAAGCATTGCAACCCAACAGACTTGATGCAGAAATCAGTCAATGTATTCTTGCACCTCCTGCAAGATATGCTTAGGCAACATTTCTTCACCAGGGAGAACCCCCCCATGGGTGCCCCACCACCCGTTGCTGGCCAATCCCCATGGTTGTGCAACGCCCCAAGAACCCCACTTTTTTTGCGGTGCCATGATACCTGGGTACTTCCATTAATTTTCAATGGGGGCCATGCTGAGCATCGGAGCGGTAAATATATTTAACTTGACCCCTTGGAGGTCACTCTGGCAACCCCCTCCTCTAACAAGCCCCAGGTGGTCAAGGTACCCTAACCTGACCCCTTATTCCTTATATTTTTTTTATTTCCTACAACATGGGGACTGAATCTTCAAGTCATAAGAAGACAGCTGAAACATTTCCTTCAGTTTGCGCGCAGCCATTCAGGTCATGTGTTTTGAACTTGCAGTTCCCTGGTACTCCATGGTAGCACCACAAATATACTGCATCACTATAATAAGCCTGGGCGTAGTTCGCGAAGTAGCGCTACGCGAAGCTACGCAAAGTGCAGTTCGCACTACGCGAGCTACGCGTAGCACTACGCGAACTGCGTAGTGCACTGTTCGCAATGATTGCACAGTGCCGGATGCTTGTCCGCACTGTGCAATCATTGAAAACGGCATCTTGCACAGTGCGAGCTGTCTTTTACTGCCGCTCGAGTAGATTTTTACTCGAGCGGCAGCTTTCAACGCGGACTGGTAGTTTCTCATCGCGAGCGGTCGCGAGCATACGCGACCACTCGCAATGAGAAACCTGACCTCCCCGCGTTGAGAATCTCGCCGGGAGGTTTATTTTCCACACTCGCGATCGGCAACTTGATGTTGCTGATCGCGGACGAGGAAAAAGTCTCGCCGGGATGTCATTTTGCTTGCTCGCGGTCGCCAACTTGACGTTGAGGACCGCGAGCAAGCGAAAAATGACCGCTGCACTACGCTACGCTACGCGTTTTGCACTGTGCTACATGCAATTCGCGTTGTGCGAAGTAGCGCAAACTTCGCAAACTACGCGAGCGTAGCGTAGTGCTTTGCCCAGGGTTACTTCAAATGCCATGGTTGGTGAAGGGACATTTCTGTGCATCATTGCAAGCCGTTTCTCATACATTGTAAAATAAAAGTTCCTGAATTGCTCTTCAACATTGCTTTGTTTACCAAGTGGCAAGCACTCTAACATGGAACATGTTGCAGTGCCAAAGTCACTAAAGGTGTCGCCCAGCCTACTCTCAAGAAGATGTTACACATCTACACCAATTATGCTGAACACTTGGCAGACAAGGGTGTTTTCAGACTCTATTTTTTTTTATTATGTCCACTACAGCAGTTATGTTTTCCTGTAAAAATCTAAGAATTCAGTAGAATGTACTTTTTTTCACATCACTATCAATTTGCGAGCAAAGATCCTCACATTTCTTGCCTTTGGCATCACCACTCAGCAAAGATTTTGTAAACGGTTGCCACATGGGTAATATAGCATTCACAGCCCCTTGGACTGAGAACCATCAGCTAAGTGACACAGTTGGGATGAATCTTTCTTTGATGCCACACAGAGCACAAAATGAGAAATATTTGTATTTTAGTTCCTGTGCATAACAAAACAGTGCACAAGAATGAACTAAAAAGTCAATAGCATTCTTCATTAACTCTGAAGATTGTAAAGATGCTTTCAGCATACCATCTAACAAGTGGCAAGGGTATTTTACAGGGAAGCACTTCAGCTCAGGTATCCATCTTGACAGGTCATCACACAACTTTTTCATATACGTAGCAGAATCACTGCAAATACAAACAATATCACTACAATCTGTGTTGAACTTAGAAAGAACCTTTTGCAGCAGCATTCCAAGTGACACTGAGTTCCATTTTCCATCCTGTCATATTTTCACCACTATCCCAGATGCTTGGCGATAGCACTCTTTTCACATATACTTGTCACTATACCTTGCATTGCATGTTTAAAGCCTGAGGTGTTGGCAATTCACCTACTATCAATACTGACTCACTAGAAACTGGGGGCTGATGTATCAAGGGTTTTTACCCATTCTCTGTAGGTAAATGTGATGGCACATATTGGGAAAGATTCTTATGAAACCAGCCATTTTACCTATCAGTGATATAATCTAACACAGCCAAAATATCAAATATGATTTTGATATTTCCTGATTCTCTACAGTTTATAAAATAATTAAACAAGACCTAAAACATGCTTCTAAACCCTGCATCTTTAGACCAAGACCTCAACCCTGCAAAAACCAAAAGGAAGAAGACACAATATTTTAGTGACATCCCTCAACAAGAAAACAAAAGCAGAATAATGTTAGCCCAGTCTTTCTTGCTGCCAGCTTGTATAATAAAGTTACATTGTATTGGCCCATTCAGGAAGAAGAAAAATGACTCTTCCTTTCTTTGAATGGCATTTAATTTGTGGTTATGCAGGTGTTTTTCCAGTGTTAATATGTTTACACTGGTGAGGGCTATTTTCCTTTCGGTGGGGTTTTATCAGTTATTATAGGTTTAAACCTAAAACCAGACAGCCTACCCATGGGCTACAAGAACAGCCCGGCTGTCTTCGCCGCCCGTGTTGTCTCTTTGTTGGACAGCATAGACCCAGATGCGTTTTTGTATGTCGACGATATCTATCTGACAGACGACGAATTATGGCCGCATCTTTCATGTGTGGACCGCATTATTCTTGAATTTGCGGTCTTAGGATACAAATTTAATTTTGCCAAATCTCACATTGCTGAATTTACCGTTTTGTTTTTGGGCTATGAGCTCAACAATGAAGGTAAGGGCTTAGCTCCCCATTTCTTGGAGAAGTGCGCACTTTTGCGCCCTCCAACCACACTGAAGAAGCTTCAGTCGTTACTGGGCTTTCTGAATTTCGGGCGTACTTACATTCCCGAATATGCCCAGCGTATCAAGCCGCTATATGCCTTGATACAGCCCAGCTTTTCGAAGTCATGCTGGCTTCCTGAGCATTCTTCGATATTGCAGTCTTTGCAGTCAGATCTACTGGAATCTAAATTCTTGTTGACTCGTGACAACCACACAAACCTGGTGATTAGAATTGTGCCAGGGGCAGTGGGTTTCACGTACTTAACCTTTAACGAAGGTGACACAGTACCGATTGCATACAAGTCACATCTTTACACTTCAGCGGAGTTGCGCTTTTCCTCTGTGGAGAAAGTTTTGACTGCAGTGCAAATGACGATTCTGAAGGAACGCGCACTGGCACAGGGAAAATGCATTTTGGTGGTAACACCATATCCTGCCCTTGAGGCGGTGACGAAGGCAAGTGTAGCGAACTCTAAGGCTTTGCATCCCCGTTGGATACAATGGGCTACATCTCTGACGTCTCCGGATGTCACTTTTATCTTTGATTCCTCTCTTCAGACACCGGAGTTCTTACAGTATGAATTTGTTCATCCTCTTCCTCTGTCTTTGCTACCGCTTGAGGAGTACGAATGTATTATATATACCGATGGTTTGGCACAACCTGCCACGGGTTCCAAGCATGCTTATTCCGCAGCATGTGCTATTGTTGCAGGTACCATGGTGAACGGTGAGTTCAAATCAACTGTAGTGCACATGCAGGCACTAGGAGACAGTACTGCACAATTGGCCGAGCTGCGTGCTTTGGTGCTCGCACTTGAGTTCGCTAATCCAGATGTGACGACTCTTATTGTATGCGATTCGTACTACTGTGTTCAATCTTTCAATGACAATCTATTCTTTTGGTCGCAAAACGACTATAGAGATGCAAAAGGCAGCACAATTAAGCATAAGATGCTTTGGGTTCGAGTGGCAGATCTTAAACAACGTCTGCCTCTCACACAAGTGATTCACACTCTTGGCCACCAGCGTGTGGGCGCACACGCTGTCAGTAACGGTTTGGCAGATGAAGCTGCCAAATCAGCAGTAGCCACGTGCTCAGTAGCAGCAGTTACAAGATCCATGACTAATATAGATAATGATATTTTGGCAGCTATTGCTGCAACAAAGGAAGATGCTAATTACCCACGGGGTTTCCCTTCCAAATACTCTTATCAGTTAGGTCCCGAACAGGTTCCTTACGTAAGAATTCCAGACGTTGGTGATCGGCTGATTCCCAACACTGACCGCAGACCTTCCTTGATAACGGCCGCACACAAAGGCTTGGCTTCGGCCCATGCTGGCGTGTCTGCGACGGTTTCCATCTTGCAGCAGCGTTACTGGTGGCATGGTTTATATAAACAGACCCGTACTTATGTGCTTTCTTGTGACGTTTGTCAGCAAATTAAGCCTTCAACGGTTACACGACCACCACAAACACCGCTCTGCATTTCTAACAGACCTTTTGGGTGTGTTTACCTGGATCACTGCGGTCCATTTTCTTCTGACACTGCATATAAATACATCTTAGTTGCAGTAGACTCGTGCACACGTTTCATCTGGGTTTGGCCACAACGGAGTGCTGACGCTCGAAATGTCATAAGGGATTTGCGTGTCTTTGTGGGAATTTTTGCCTGTGGCACCTTCCATTCTGACCAAGGTCCGGCGTTCGCCTCTAAGGCATATAAGGACGCAATGGGGTCACTGGGGGTGCGGGTGAAATTTTCGTCTCCATATCGGCCTGAGGGCAATTCGATTGTTTAACGAATGAACCGTGACTTAAAGCAATCCTTGACAGCTAGAGTCTTAGGTACTGGCAGGAACTGGCTGGCCCACTTGTATAGCGTACAACGTGCACTTAATAATCTCCCTAGAAGACCTCTAGGTGGGCGGACCCCATACGAAATGCTCTTTGGCATCCAAATGTTTGTGCCTGACCTTGATGGTCTAGACATGGCGGCGCAATCCGCAATCTTTGATGTAGATAACCATTCTACTATGTTGCAGGACTTACAAGAAGCCCATGACAAACTTACAAACGAACATTTACCTTCAGCCACAGACGCTGCGCTGCAGATTCCGGTTGCCGGCTGGCTTCCGAAGGTTGGAGATCTGGTCCGAGAGAAAGTGGAGAACAAAAAAGAATTTGGCCCTTCTTATCGTGCACCGGTTCCAGTCCTTGGCTTGAAGGGTACTCGTACAGTCATCTTACCACCGCTTCCTGGTCGCAAAGACAACAGATACATCTCAGTGGACAGTGTCAAGCTACAACATCTGTCCGATCCTGAATAGTGTAACACCAGCGGTCTCTTGTCCAGCCATTTCTAGGACTCATGTTTGTGGCCCTCCAGCCCACACAGTCACTGATGTTGCCATTGAGATGGTAGATTTGACTGATCGCCCGCTCGACTACCCGGATTCCCCCTGCAACGAGGAGACCGAGTATACATACCCAGCCAATGAGTCGGTGGCTCACATGCCAATAATGCCACTGAGTCCAACCCGTTATTCCTTTGATTCGGCTTCCACCTCATCACTTATCCCGTCCAGGTTCAGTGGTTTTATCTCCTGGTTCAGAGACAATTTTTTGGTCCCACCATGAACATACATCTGGTTGGTACTGTTTCTGATTTTCCTCTTCATGTCCATTGGCTTCGTGACAGTTTTTTTCTTGCTCATTAATGGTCACTATTTACCAGAACGCTCTGCAGTGAACTGTGTCGCTGGAACTTTGGCTCCGCATTCTTCTTCTCACATCATGAAGCGTGACCACACATTTGTAAACATTTCAGCTTTCCCAGTCGCTGATGGCATCGTATGGGATGCGGTAAACTTCCAAATTCATGGACCCACCGAAATTATTAATGTACCAAATGTCCTTCGTGTTTCAATGGGTGATGTCGTTAAAAGTAATATTCATTCTGATGATTGGGATGTGCATGCCGTCGAATCGTTATTCACTGATTTGAAATATTATGCTGCTTTTAATGCTGAAGATCTGCATTTAAATTCTGCAAGTTATGCTGACCTATATTGTTACCAGCATTGGGGCAACCACTTCCTCCGTAACCCAGTACACTTAGAGGTACCTTCAATTACACACAATGGGAACATTGTCCAGCCCCTTTGCCAGGTAGCTCCCACACACTAAAAAGTAAGTTTACTTATTTTACAGACTTTGATAGATCAAACCCTGGGTCATATTATTTTAAATTGAACTCTACGTCCACTCAGAAGATCATGTTGACCCACACCAAATTGCTATATTCGGGTTCTTTTTTGAACGCATTAGCGGTGGGTGGTTATGAACACTGGAAGGACACCATTGACCTAAAATCTATTTGGGGCACCAAATCATGGCAGGTACAAGGCACGGAAGCGTTACACCGTGCTTGCCTAATCCCGGCCCAAATTTTGTTTTTAAATCATACAATCTATCAAACAACGTGTTGGGGTTTGGCCACTTCCAAACAATTAAATGCACCCTCCATTCCCACATTGTCTTCCACTCCCAATGTGAGCTTGCATTTCAATATTTCCCTAGCCAATTTGCAAGCTTTGTTTCTAAACAATTCGTTTAATGTCTCAACGATTGTTCAGTCACCCTGGTTGGCTTGGCCCATAGCATCAAATGCCTGCCAACTGCGTTTTCATGACTCAGCTCCTGGTTACAAATAGGATAGGCCAGATCCGAGGTTTTCTGACTCTCGTACTGTTACAACATATTCTGTTGGTAAATTGT
Source organism: Calotriton arnoldi (assembly GCA_963921515.1). NCBI lineage: Eukaryota > Metazoa > Chordata > Amphibia > Caudata > Salamandridae > Calotriton > Calotriton arnoldi. The sequence continues at coordinate 1,026,310 of CAWUFW010006463.1, forward strand.
GTAAACAGTGGTTGCAGCACTCTTCATTGGATTCTGTAAAACAACATTTATCCCTCCTATCAGGCAACATTGATCTGTCAGATTTTGTTCTGGGGCCTCGTGGCCCGCGACCTAAGAGATTCATTTATGAAACTTACAATGAACTCTGGAAGCTTTCGCAAATTGAAGCTGCTTCCCGTCTTCGGGAAATCGATCAAGCAAATTTAGAAAAGGTGCTTGCTATTGTTGACAATAGTATTAATACCCTGTCTTCTCGCATTTACACATTAGAGAATGTTGTTTCCTCTGTTGTTGATATTGTACAAGAAGATGTTTCTGTGTTATATCATGGTCAGAATCAATTGCGTTCAGTAATGCAGTTTGCATGGACTTTGCAAACACTTAAAATGGGTAAAGTTCCTTGGCATTTTTTGAACACCTCTGCCTTGTTCTTGCCGTTTAATTTAACTGAGAAACAGCAATTCATGTCCATGAAAGATGCAACATACACTCTCTTACATATCGAAAAAATAGAGCCCTTACCATTCTCTGTGGCGGAATTGGATTCTGCAGTATGGCTAGTTCACGGGGTTATCGCTTTGCCTTTTTCTTTATTTGAGTTCAGTTCCTGCATGAAACATTATCCTATTGGCCGTTTTCAGCCTTTTGGCAGTGCCTTCTTGCATGAACTTTGGTCCCTACCTTTCCTATACAGATGCCTTAGGGACGGAAAAGAGGTTTTCCTCACGGGAGAGTCATGCGATTCTAGTGTGGGTCATTCCCTGATTTGTAAAAACACGGGGCTTGTAATGTTTCAGCTCCGAATCTTGCTTGTGTTTTAAAGGACATTCCTGCTCCTGCTATTTCACCTACTTTTACGGTGCTTGCAAATGGTAGCTATCTGCTTCTGAATAATCAGGACTGCTGTAGGATGCTGGCCGGCATCCCCTATATTGTAACAGTTTCCCACCGGGTTGTGTGCTGCAAAAATGTGCTTTTTCCTCCCCCGCACGATATCATAGATAGTTCCATTTGGCCTTCCATTCCAACTTTGAAGGCGGATTTCAATAAATTGAGCAGAATAAAGGCGCTATTATTAAACCAGGAGGTTATGCTCACATCCGCACGGGAGACATTTATTCTCCAGGTGGCTAGTACCCACAGTGAGATACAGGCCCTTTTGAACACAAACCTCCCACAACATTTCGGTGAGCTGATTCACCGTGTTTTCAATGCATCTAGAACCGAAGGTCTTGTGCACTTTTTTAAAGTTGTGGGATCTGGCCTTGTAACCTCCTTTCAAACTATATTTGGTGTAATACCAGCTTTTATTCATTCTATTTTTTCCGGCGTCTTTGGCGGCTTTCCATTGATCCTCTCCTTAGCGGCTGGTATATTGCTTTTGGTCTGTTTGCTACACAATGGCTGCACTTCCTGGGGGCCTCCTCGACCACGGTCGACTCCGGATGCTCCGTGAACGCCTGCTCATCGGCTTCGGCGTCCTGCCATTGGCGACACTCAGTGTGTCCTATAGACTTTATTTTCGCTTTGCGTATTTCACTTGCGTGCAACCTGTGATGTCTTGCATCCGATGTCCTTTCTCTTGGTCCTTGGATTATTGCCTCTCCAATACGTCTCTGTCTGACCCGGATTTTGGCCGGTTGATGGGTCCCTTGGAGGCCCATGAACGGGACTGTTCCGGCAATGGCTTGATGGCGCGTGCGACTGCACTTGGGATTTTGGCACAATGGGATGTCTGGGCGGCTGCTCAGTCTCTCCTACAACAAAGTTATGTCGAGTATCACGCAAGTTGTCCCGCAATGCTGACCACTGCTCCCTCTTGCGAGGAACATGCATGCAGTTTTGATTTGTTTGGATGGCGTCTCTTTTTTCAGATGATTCCAACGATGTCCTCTTGGAAGGTGTGGCAGTTTTTTGTTCTCACACTCTTTTGGATTAGAGGGCCGCCGCTTTCAACATCCTGACTCTGTGGATTTTTTTTCCTCTGACCCTGTCTATACTATTTTTTTTTGCCTTGCAATTTTTTCCATTCACTGTCCCTTAGTGGGGACTCTTCATGCATAGACGTTTACATTCTGCTCCGTCTATTTGAACTCTGTCTTCGTCCTATGTCTTCGCCTATGGACTGACCAAGGGAGGGTGTCGTGTGGTTTGTGGCCTCATTGTCTGCATTCCTAAGTTGGCTTAGGCCTGGCTGCCATGATGCCTTTTTGCGCACGTTACTTTGTGACTTTGTTTTTCCAGCCTCTGCTTATGCCCGGCTATATTAGAACTGTCAGCCTTTTTGCCTTTCACCTATTCTCCTGTTCCCTGTGGGTTTCGTCTGCACATCATGTACAAGGTCGAAAAACAACGTCCCTTGTTCTTGCACAAAATACAGCTGCAACGGAGAAATTCGTGTGCTTTTAATATTATGAGCTCGCTGTTTGTGGCACTCGGAGAAAAACCTTTCCAGAGAGAAGAGCTGTTCTTGTCTGATGATGTAAACCTTGCATCTAGAGATTGAGGTATGAGGGTCCACCTGACAAAGCCTAGAGGTCTTCTATTTTTATAATAAACTAGTTAATAGCACGGGGAGGGTGGTAAGGCCATTTAGCCCTATTTCCACTGCCTTATGAAATGCTTTCCCCGTTTGTATTCTATGGAATTGTAACTATGCTTATTATTTTATCATTATGCATTATGCTGATAGTACTGGCACGTGTACTGTATCTTAGAGCACGATAGTTGAAATAAACAATTTAAACTATACAGTGTCTCTTATTACGCGTGTTGTGGACAAGTATGAGTGAGTTATGAAAGGGTGTTCTTGCTCCCGCGAGTCCTGAGAGAGAGAGACCATGTTCTGGGTTGTCTAATCATTGGTAGCTTCGCTGCGAATGAGACGCTAAAGCTAGTCGGATTGGGATTGTGGGTACTAAGGTGCATGGTTGGTTCACCACTATACTCCGAGGTCCTATTATCCTGTGCATAGCTCTGTGTATGTGTAGAATCCCTACAACACTCCTAGTTGTCATAGCAGTTTTTGAGTCATTAATGTCTTGTAGAATCTTGTAAGCATCCCTGTGTGTTTTTCCAAGGTGATTTCTAGCTGGCAGATCGGGTCCACCGGTGCACGGGGGCTGGCAACATGTCCATGATCGGTTTTGGAGGCAGAGGCTTGGGGACCTTTGGCCAAACTATGCCCCGACTGCGGCCGCCTGCTGTATTGCGGTGTAGCAAGAGGGGGACTAAAGAGGGCAGGCCCTCCTCTTCACCAGCCAGGAGACCTCCCAGGGACCATTAGAGAGCAAGGCCCCCCAGCAATCGTGAAAAGTGAGTCAGAGCAGCGGGTTCTTCTGCTTGTTGCAGCCTCCCTACTACATCCGAGCAGTTCCTTCTTATTCCTGGGCCCCAACTGGTGATATTACTGCCAAGACGATCCCCTTGTGGGCCAACAACTCTTCCAGGCTGCTACAGCATACCCAACTGTCAGTGGCCTGTGCCGGCACTCCACCAACCATCTCTCAGGGCTACCAGGGCCCACCTATCATCTGCGCTCCCAATCTAGAGGTTCTTTCTTAGGTCTATCACAGACGCACTCAACCGCAGTCCATGCCCCCAACCTCGGCAAGCCAAGGGAGATCAGGTTTGGGAGGGAGGTCACCTATCTCTCTCCCCTAGGGGCCTACCTCGCAGCAAGGAAACTTCTCAGGCCTCTGTGTTCTACTCACCGGCGGCCCCCGTTTCACTGTCGGGATCACTCAGCGGGGGCAACAGCGCTCTCAATGCAGGCCTATGGGCAGTCCCAGCCCCCTGCCTTCAAGTTGTGATGGCAGCGGGGTCCCAGACCTTTTCCCGCAGTAGGAGTCCCACCATGCACCTTATCCTGCTCGTGTGCCAGTCAATAGGGAAGATGTGGCTTGGCAGTTCGGTCTGGACTGTTCCCATGAGGCACAGGGTCAAGACTGATTTGCATATGGCTATGTCTGAACTGGGGTGGCGTGGTGAAGCAAAATAACGATGGATTAAACCCAGATCTGTGACTGGGGGTGAATGTTTGTCAATGTGCAACATTCCGTCCATCATCTTGTGTGTTTTGCATTTCGCCCTAAGTGGGAAGGGTATGCCCAGACGTGGGTCCCGTGCTCACTACGCCACTGGAGTCAAGCTATCCTGGCTGATGAGGGCTGAAAGCCCGAAACTGGTCCTAGGATGATTGATTCCGGTCCAGGGAAGACGTGGCTTGGCAGTTCGGTCTGGACTGTTCCCATGAGGCACAGGGTCAAGACTGATTTGCATATGCTATGTCTGAACTGGGGTGGCGTGGTGAAGCAAAATAATGATGGATTAAACCCAGATCTGTGACTGGGGGTGAATGTTTGTCAATGTGCAACATTCCGTCCATCATCTTGTGTGTTTTGCATTTCGCCCTAAGTGGGAAGGGTATGCCCAGACGTGGGTCCCGTGCTCACTACGCCACTGGAGTCAAGCTATTCTGGCTGATGAGGGCTGAAAGCCCGAAACCGGTCCTAGGATGCTTGATTCCGGTCCAGGGAAGACGTGGCTTGGCAGTTCGGTCTGGACTGTTCCCATGAGGCACAGGGTCAAGACTGATTTGCATATGGCTATGTCTGAACTGGGGTGGCGTGGTGAAGCAAAATAACGATGGATTAAACCCAGATCTGTGACTGGGGGTGAATGTTTGTCAATGTGCAACATTCCGTCCATCATCTTGTGTGTTTTGCATTTCGCTCTAAGTGGGAAGGGTATGCCCAGTCGTGGGTCCCGTGCTCATTACGCCACTGGAGTCAAGCTATCCTGGCTGATGAGGGCTGAAAGCCCGAAACCGGTCCTAGGATGCTTGATTCCGGTCCAGGGAAGACGTGGCTTGGCAGTTCGGTCTGGACTGTTCCCATGAGGCACAGGGTCAAGACTGATTTGCATATGGCTATGTCTGAACTGGGGTGGCGTGGTGAAGCAAAATAACGATGGATTAAACCCAGATCTGTGACTGGGGGTGAATGTTTGTCAATGTGCAACATTCCGTCCATCATCTTGTGTGTTTTGCATTTCGCCCTAAGTGGGAAGGGTATGCCCAGACGTGGGTCCCGTGCTCACTACGCCACTGGAGTCAAGCTATCCTGGCTGATGAGGGCTGAAAGCCCGAAACCGGTCTTAGGATGCTTGATTCCGGTCCAGGGAAGACGTGGCTTGGCAGTTCGGTCTGGACTGTTCCCATGAGGCACAGGGTCAAGACTGATTTGCATATGGCTATGTCTGAACTGGGGTGGCGTGGTGAAGCAAAATAACGATGGATTAAACCCAGATCTGTGACTGGGGGTGAATGTTTGTCAGTGTGCAACATTCCATCCATCATCTTGTGTGTTTTGCATTTCGCCCTAAGTGGGAAGGGTATGCCCAGACGTGGGTCCCGTGCTCACTGCGCCACTGGAGTCAAGCTATCCTGGCTGATGAGGGCTGAAAGCCCAAAACCGGTCCTAGGATGCTTGATTCTGGTCCAGGGAAGACGTGGCTTGGCAGTTCGGTCTGGACTGTTCCCATGAGGCACAGGGTCAAGACTGATTTGCATATGGCTATGTCTGAACTGGGGTGGCGTGGTGAAGCAAAATAACGATGGATTAAACCCAGATCTGTAACTGGGGGTGAATGTTTGTCAATGTGCAACATTCTGTCCATCATCTTGTGTGTTTTGCATTTCGCCCTAAGTGGGAAGGGTATGCCCAGACGTGGGTCCCGTGCTCACTACGCCACTGGAGTCAAGCTATCCTGGCTGATGAGGGCTGAAAGCCCGAAACCGGTCCTAGGATGCTTGATTCCGGTCCAGGGAAGACGTGGCTTGGCAGTTCGGTCTGGACTGTTCCCATGAGGCACAGGGTCAAGACTGATTTGCATATGGCTATGTCTGAACTGGGGTGGCGTGGTGAAGCAAAATAACGATGGATTAAACCCAGATCTGTGACTGGGGGTGAATGTTTGTCAATGTGCAACATTCCGTCCATCATCTTGTGTGTTTTGCATTGCGCCCTAAGTGGGAAGGGTATGCCCAGACGTGGGTCCCGTGCTCACTACGCCACTGGAGTCAAGCTATCCTGGCTGATGAGGGCTGAAAGCCCGAAACCGGTCCTAGGATGCTTGATTCCGGTCCAGGGAAGACGTGGCTTGGCAGTTCGGTCTGGAGTGTTCCCATGAGGCAAAGGGTCAAGACTGATTTGCATATGGCTATGTCTGAACTGGGGTGGCGTGGTGAAGCAAAATAACGATGGATTAAACCCAGATCTGTAACTGGGGGTGAATGTTTGTCAATGTGCAACATTCCGTCCATCATCTTGTGTGTTTTGCATTTCGCCCTAAGTGGGAAGGGTATGCCCAGACGTGGGTCCCGTGCTCACTACGCCACTGGAGTCAAGCTATCCTGGCTGATGAGGGCTGAAAGCCCGAAACCGGTCCTAGGATGCTTGATTCCGGTCCAGGGAAGACGTGGCTTGGCAGTTCGGTCTGGACTGTTCCCATGAGGCACAGGGTCAAGACTGATTTGCATATGGCTATGTCTGAACTGGGGTGGCGTGGTGAAGCAAAATAACGATGGATTAAACCCAGATCTGTGACTGGGGGTGAATGTTTGTCAATGTGCAACATTCCGTCCATCATCTTGTGTGTTTTGCATTGCGCCCTAAGTGGGAAGGGTATGCCCAGACGTGGGTCCTGTGCTCACTACGCCACTGGAGTCAAGCTATCCTGGCTGATGAGGGCTGAAAGCCCGAAACCGGTCCTAGGATGCTTGATTCCGGTCCAGGGAAGACGTGGCTTGGCAGTTCGGTCTGGAGTGTTCCCATGAGGCAAAGGGTCAAGACTGATTTGCATATGGCTATGTCTGAACTGGGGTGGCGTGGTGAAGCAAAATAACGATGGATTAAACCCAGATCTGTGACTGGGGGTGAATGTTTGTCAATGTGCAACATTCCGTCCATCATCTTGTGTGTTTTACAGTCAACAGGTCACGGCTCGATTGCCGCACCTCACTCAACCTCCGGGGACACACCTCCTTCTCTGGCACAGTAGCCGCTCTCCTGGAGCACCGAGCCAGGGAGATGTGCAGCCCAGCTCTCTTCTCTTCGCAGGTGAGATCCGCATCAGCATTTCACAATGTACAGCGACCACACTCAGCACCATCTTAGCCATGCCTCAAAAGTTATCCTTCATTAACTATGAGGTCTAGATAACTCCGCAAAATCATGTGTATGCATTGTTATCTCTCCTGATCAGCACACCTAGCTTGGCTCCCCTTTTTCCAGCCTGCCTGACGACCAGCTGAATATTTCTTACCAGATACTCTTTCATATGACTAAGGCCCTGATGAATTAATTGATAATGAGAAAGAATGACTATTCCAACAGCCTGCAGTTGGGACTTTTTATAAGGATATTTTATCCCTAAGAAAGGACTTTCAGTTTCACCACTCTGGCAATATGGAACCTGCTCAGATTATTATTTACCTCACGTCATCAACACCAAGTATGTATGCCCAAATTAGTACATAGTACAAGATTCCCAACTTGGTTTTCAAGGTCGTAAATGTGCACTGGCCCTCTAAGCCTCTCCATCTCAGTTTGAGTAAAGTATAAATACAATTAGTGGCGATTATAATTGGGTTGTGCTCGAGCCATATTGCAATAGGAGGTTGGGATAGTAGAGTGAGGATTCAAAAATATTGCTTCAGTGCTATTTCTACTTGTCAAGGCTTATGCAGTCTAGGAGTTTGCATGCCTCTACTTGTGCTATCAGAAGTGGGGTGTATTTGGTAAGGTTGTTTAAGGTTTCAAACTATGTAGATTTCGTTAAGGAATGGTGCTACCCAATGACATGTAGGCTCTTCTTTATTAAGTTTGCCACTCAAATGGATGCGCTGTCTATGTTCTTCCTTTTGTGATCCTGTCAAGTGAGTTACTGGGTGGTTTCTACAAATGTTTGATTTCATATCAACTGAGGTTTAACAAAAAAGATAGATCTCCCAAATGATAAAGGACACCTCACACATATTTATGAAGAGTCACTGCACCCGCCTGCAAAGGGCTCTCGAATCCCTCTTAAAAGTGGAAGGTTGCTGCCTGCACAGTAAAACACAGAGCAGCTTTGAAGCAGTGGCTTAATATTTCACTTGAATGCGCTGCCCTCAATGCAGCACGAGTTCACAGCTGCCCTGAGGACAGCACATTCTTCATAATAGGGAGCACTGTTCCTGTTTGCGCACAGCACACCAATTTAAAGGTGTGCTGTGGCACAAACAGGAAAAATGCGACCTATCTGTAATAGGGCCCTTAGTGGGGCTTAAAGAACAAAATGTAATCTGATAACTGGCCCAAGGCATTTCCTTTACCAACTGTAGCATAAATGATATAGACTTATTTTAACTAGGGGTGGGCCTACTCTCAAAATTCTGTCTAGTGTAACCAAGCAGAATTACCTAAGAATTCTGTGAGATTACGCTTAATTGTGTAAGAAGAGAAATTCTGTGTTTACCGCTATTTCTTAGCCCAAAAATGCCCTCTCATATCCAAAATGGGCACGAGAATGCATTTTGCTGCAAGAAATAGCACTAAATGCAACAGCGGGTTTAAGGAGCCACTTGTGCACCCTAAATGTGCTCTTGGGGTAGGATTTTCCCCCCAACATAACTCTGCCAATTAGCACTATTTTCTTAGTGCAAAATCCCCCCTCGTGTCCAAATGGGCAAGATAATGCATGTTGCGGTAAGAAATAGTGCTGAATGTGCTCTTGGGGTTGGATTTTTCCCCAATTTACTCTCAGCTAATTGAGCTAAATGCAGTAGAACACGAATAGCGGGCACCAACCGACGGTCGTGCTTGCTAAATGTGCTCTCACATTGGGATTTTTTCCTGTTTGGGGAAGCCAAGACAGGTCCGATGTATTTTTTCCCGGCAACCATTTCTGCATTTGCAGACAACCACAGAGAATTCCACACTGTGATCTGCCTTATTAACATTAATTGGACAAATCATTTTATACATATAAAACAGTTATTGAGATCGATACCTTACATGGACTAAAGAGTCAAGCTTTCATTTTCAAAAGGTCACTTTACCAGGTTCTCAAATGACGCATTTTCTTTAAACTCACAAGAAAGTGATACAGTGTAGCCTTGAATTCTGCTTCTTAAATGACGCATTTTCTTTAATCTCACAAGATAATTATACAGTGTAACCTTAAATAAAGCATCATGCGGAACACTTTCTGTACAAATCACTGGACAGCTGACATTAAGTGTATTTAAAAAATCTCTTTGGTTAGTGTAGTTTGCAAATATCGGATTTAGTAAACCTAATTAAATTATCCATGCGGTGCTTTATCTCGAATCTAATACCATTGTAATAAAAAGGAGCGCAAATGATTTTATTGTGGTTGCTGAGTGCTTGTTTGAATGTTTTGATGGATGTGAAACATTAGATCGTGCTGCAAATTAGGATAATACTTAGATGATTATATCTACTTCTCAGTCATTTGAAGTTCTTAGCCTGTCTGGCCCGGAAGAATCCATTACAAAATGCTGTTGACTTTTTAATACATACCACATGCTTTTAGTGAAGTCATACAAATGAAATAAATACCTTGTGAAGCGTACATAGCAAACGCATTTGTGAAATGTGGCATACTGGATGATTTCGTGTGACATGGTTCAGGTTTCCCTGGCCACCACAAGGTCCTACGTGTGACGTGACAACGACGATATGAGCATCGTCATATTATCAATAATTCCTCGCTGACATATGTTATGTTGAATTTAGAGCGCGTGCTGAAGGCATCAGAGTTCTATCCAATGAGCATAGGCATTGTGAAGCTTTTATCTTTTTCATAATATTGTTCCCTCTTTTCCTTGCTTTTGTCTGACATAATATATTACATATACTTTTCAGTCCCATTAGATCGCTAGAACATAGCTCTGTCGTGCTCCCCAGTTTTGCTCACGATTACTGCTCACTATAGCCGTTCTTACCCTCCCAACTCTCTTTCTCCTATATTTCCAGTCATTAACATCTACTGCTCTGATGAGGCGTTCTTCTTTTCAATCAACTTTCTTACCGTGCCTTTCAATAGATTAAGCTGTTCAAATCTCCATCCATTTACCGGAAACAAAATTTAAGTTATTCAAATTCTTAGTAGTTCCTATTTTCTTCCTAGTAACACCAGTCTCATCCCTTGAGAAGTTCTTATTGTATTTTTCGACTTCTATTGAACAATGGGGCATATTCTCAAGAACGTGCGATAATCATCGCCAAAATAGATTAACGCAATTTCTCATATCGCCGTCCATCGCGGGAAAATAACTCCGTGTTAACGTCTCATTCTCAACACGGCGGTAACATGCGATAGTTTCCCGATGACGCGTCAAATGTCTGCGATGCAACTACCGCGACGGCGATAAAAAAGGAAACCCAAACGTGAAAAAAGTTGCGATGGGCCCAACCGCAATAGAAAAATCGGCGACAAGCAGCGCCAGGCTTGCAATTCCCACGTCAGGCGGGAAAAATCACCATAAAAGCTGCAAATAAAAAAAAACAAAAAAACATAACAACTGCGAAGCACAATGGAGGTAGCCGGAGCAAGTACAGAGGACAAGCCCCACGGAGGACCAGCCTGGGACCTCGGGGTGAGTGAAGGGCAAGGAGAAGAAGAGGAAGACGCGGTTCAGTCCGCAGGAAAACAGGATCCTGATAACGGAGGTGGTAGAACACCATCAACAACTGTTCATCACCTCCACTGTGTCATTGGCAACTAAGAATACAATATGGCAGTCCATCCTGGACAAGGTGAATGCAGTCGGAGTGCTGAGGAGGACAATGAAGAGCTCAAGAGGCACTGGAATGATGTGAAGAGCAAAACCAAGCTGAAACTTGCAGCAAACCTGAAAGAAGCAATGCAGACTGGAGGTGGGAGTCCAGCGACACACCAGGAGCTGGATGAGATGGAGGAAATGGTGACCCGAGTCATCATTGGGGAGACGGTGGCAGGAGTTGGGGGACCGGACACTGCACAACATGACCTGACCCAACAGCAACAGGGTGAGTAACGATCAGGGACTGGGGGGCGGGGGGAGATGGGCACAATGGCACTCCGACCAAGAGCCCAAGTTACCCAAGTCTGCAACATCTCAGCACTGTATAAGCACAGAAGTGAAAGGCACACTGCCTGAAAGGGATAAGGGCCAGCAAAATCAGAGCTGAAGGGGCAACACACCCACAATGCAGCACACACACATAAGAATCAGAGCACCTCAACATTGACAACAATGTGGTACAAACTGCAACACTTTCACAACAGAACAGAGGACACAACTGCCGCCGCTTGTGTGTAGAAAATGGCCATTCGCATTTGGCATAGCAGGAAACTGTGAGATGATAATGGACAAATACAACCTCACATCCGTGATGGTGGCGAAATGTCAACTGTCCCGCATCACATAGGCATCTCCTCACAAACAGTCACAATGTACATTGTCATGCAGTCTGTAAGTAAACTTGTCCAATGGGTCAACATACATGTGAACACAATGTCAATCTGCATCTGGCCTTCACATTGCAGAGGGAGAATCAACACCTCCTGCAGAGCAGACACAACAACTCAGCACTTATGATGAAGAGGACCTCCCCAACATCGACACCGACGCCCTCCAACAGCCCATGGACAGCTTCGGCACCCCACCTCCAGGAGCAGTGTAGCCCAGCTGCATCGAGGAGACCACACCCCCTGCACAGACCACACAGCAGGAAGCACCCACCACCACGGCTGTCTCCCAGGACCCCCACGACCAACACATGGCATTCCAACGCCATGTGTTAGGGTGCCAGGAGAAGATGGCTGATCAGCTGCGGGTGGGGTTCGACCTCATGGCAGCCAAACTAGATGCCATACGTGGGTGTCTACGTCCCATCAGGGACCACTTACAGTCCCTAACGGACACCCACTGTCCCCATGCTCCCCAAAAATCCATAGCTGACATCGCTGGAGTCATGACTCTGAGCCAAGAACAACTGTCTAGTCAGAGTGGTTCCAGCGATGACAGCCGAGAGTTGGGACACATGCGCAGGATCATGGAGAACATGGAGCGGATGCAGGCGGAAAGAATGTTTGCCACGGCTGCACACCAGCGAGATGTAGCTGTGAACTTCCATGCCCTGCAGATCCTCGTCATGGCATTGCCGCCACAAGACCTGGCGCGGATGAATGCTGCTGCTACTACTCAATCCACATCTCCGCCCCCTGAAGTGTCAGTGCCACACAGTGCGGCAGACATTCCACCTCCGGCCCCTGATGTGTCAGTGCCACACAGTGATGCAGAATATACACCACCACCCACATGTGAGGCACCTGACACATCAGAGGACGAAGATGATGATGAATCTGGCCCTGTGGTAAGAATGAAGTCATAGCATTCATCTCCGCCATATGGCCTGTCTCAGCTTGGTTCTGCCCTCTGCATCATGCCCGGGAATAACACCTTCCACTGTCCCCCTATACACTCAGCGACACTCACATTGGACCTCGACATGGACTGCCATATTTGGATTGGTTACCAATGACACAGCAATCACACTGCGGACTGAAGTCTCCCTCTTCCGATGAACTTGTCAATCCCTAAAGGACTCTGGCTGGCCCTCCACGGGGCAACAATGTAAAGTGGGGTTCACATGGCCCTGTACTGCTCCAGCTTCAACACTCCACTGAATGCGAATAAAACATTCGAATTCACACAGATGTGTCGTGGCTATGAGCAATCAAGTATGAAAATATGGATGAATGTAGGGACAGTGATTCCACAAAAAGGTACTCTCTGTGTAATCCTATCAATGTGCATGTATGGCCGTGACCCAGATAGGCAGTGAGACACACATTGTCATTCAAATCAACACTCATCACAGTTGAATACAAGTGAAGGTGCGTAGACTTTATTAGCATATGCGTGTCAGTACGGGCAAGATAAGTGCCACAACATGCAGGCCAATGCAGCAGTATGTCAGGATGAGGAACGTTGCCAAGCGCCGCTGTCCACTCCGGGGGAGTGCCTCACCTTTCACCGGTGTGTGTTAACCCGCGTTGTTGTCCGCTCATGTATTCGGAGTCCAGGCGAATGCAGCCATGTCCACTGTTGTCGTGGGACATGTGACCAGATCTCCAAGATGCAACAAGGTGTTGGCACATGTGCAATGGGTTCCAATCTGTTGTGGCTGCAGGTACGTAGTTACTCGTCCATGAAAGCGATTGCAGCTTCGTACGCTATCATTTCCAACATGAGCTCGTTGTAGTCTTCATCAAACAGGATGGCGAGGCAATCCATTAGCAGGTTCGGACAGATGTGCTGCGTCCACCCCCTTTCTCCAATTAGCACTACAGCCCAATAGGGGAGCGGTTCAATGTGGTCACTGCACACGAGGAGTTGTGCAATCTCCCAGGTCCAGCTGCCAGCATGTATGCCAAGTATCAAGGCATCCCATAAACGGGTATCACGGTGACACTCCTGGTCGTGGGCCAACAGGGGTTGCACACACATGTCAAAATCCAGTTCAGCCACCGTCCTGTTGGATAGGCAGACATCCATGGACCACTCGAATATGCACGATCGACAATGCAACACAGGCTGAACGCAGGTGACGTTGGCAAGGTGGAAGCTTAGCCGGTAACTGATCCGCAGCACTGCCAATGGCAGTGCCCCCAGTAAACGCAGCATACGTGCACGGTACAGTTCCACGTGACAGTGGTTATGCATGTGTCCGGGATGTTCTGCCATTGCGTTAGTGGCTCTGGTTGAAGCGGCACTGTTCTGACCTGTGCCAGTTCTGTGGATGAAATGCCACGGCTCGGATCAATGAGTTGTTTTAGTGTGCAACGGTTGTACGCCTGGGATGGTGTGGGAATAAGTGTGAAGGCCATTCCATGCAAGATAACTTCGAGAAAGGACTTCTGTGTGTGGGGTGTGTATACGTTGGTCTTTCGTTGCGTAGTGTGGGAGTCGTCATCAGCTGCTATAGTATCTGTCAGGGGGTGCCGGGCACATGCAATTCCGAGGTCAGAGGTGCAGATGTGCTTCGGCCTGATAGTTCAGACAAAGGAGCTTTCCTCCCTAATGCTAGTTTCTCATCTGCTTGCATTCAGGAAATGTGAAGTGGCTTGTTGGGGGTGGGGTGGTTATGTGTGCGACTTTGGGATTCATGTTTGACATGTCTTGCATGTGGCAAATGAGCGCATCACTGTGTGTTACGTTGCCTCACAGCTGCTCCTCCCTCCCCCGAGCCTATTTACTTGTGTGCGCTGCGCGGTTGCATCACTTGCACTCCTACGGCACAACATTGTCATGCCTGTCTGCGCATGTCCACAAGCCTGACAACGACACTGTGATGTTGGCCGTTGAAGGTGGGCGGCCACGTGAGTGTAGGCCTGTGAGAAGGATAGGGCGGACACAGATGTAGAGTTCATGCCTGGCTGAACTCGCGCTGCGATTAAGGCTAGGCATTTGGCTCATGCTGCGGCAATACAGATACACACAACACTTGGCATGTATGAGCCAAGACCCCCAGCGGTCTTGCGCTCCTTCATTTCTCTGTTCGTGCGAGCCCGCCTCCGGGTGCATGCTACATTGCAACATTGTCGATTGCGGGCTGGGTGGCGCCGACACTACAACAGTGACACACTCATTAGTTACTTCCTTGTCCAGGCCAGACTGAACCACGCCCAGAGCCCCGGGCAAATCCTTCACACCCCTACGCTGGCCTGGCATACGGCGGCCCAGCCCACTACGCTTACAGGGGGGGGGACAGAGCTACGTGTCCAAGGTCTTAGACACTGCTTAAGGTAACATGGTTGCGTCTGCAGTCCACAGCACAAGGTAAGGCGGTAGGGCCCTGGCCCATCATGCATACATAATGACCACAAGGACACACTTAGATAGATAGTGGAACTGGCTACGGGCACGTGCGCCCGGCCACTTTTTATTGCCAGGGTCAGATGTCCAGTGACGCCTGTGCTGGATGGGTGTGGGGTGAGTGTAAGCCAGCACTCAGGGAGTGGTTGGTGCTGGCAACAACTAGAACAGTGATCTTCGTATTACACACACAGATTCAATCATAAAGGGTCCATGACTTGCGGTGCACTGAGTTGGTGGCACCTGAAGCGCTCAGCGGTTGCGCAGCCTGCGATGATGCATCGTCTGGGCGGGCTGCACTGATAGCAATGTCTGTTGCCTACTGGACTGCGCCATTAATAAATCAAGTCTCAATTTGGATTGTGAGCCCTGCTGACTGCAGTGTAGGCCGGAGGCGGCGGTCAGAAAGGGCCCACAGCCATGTGATGATGACTTGTGGTGCACTGAGTTGGTGGCACCTGAAGCGCTCAGCGGGTGTGCAGCCAGAGATGATGGCGTGTCCTCGCAAGTCAGGATTGGATTTGATTTGTGAGCCCTGCTGACCGCAGTGTAGGCCGAAGGCAGCGGTCAGAAAGGGCCCACAGCCACGTGATGATGACTTGTGGTGCACTGAGTTGGTGGCACCTGAAGCGCTCAGCGGGTGTGCAGCCAGAGATGATGGCATGTCCTCGCAGGTCAGGATTGGATTTGATTTGTGAGCCCTGCTGACCGCAGTGTAGGCCGGAGGCAGCGGTCAGAAAGGGCCCACAGCCACGTGATGATGACTTGTGGTGCACTGAGTTGGTGGCACCTGAAGCGCTCAGCGGGTGTGCAGCCAGAGATGATGGCGTGTCCTCGCAGGTCAGGATTGGATTTGATTTGTGAGCCCTGCTGACCGCAGTGTAGACCAGAGGCAGCGGTCAGAAAGGGCCCACAGCCACGTGATGATGACTTGTGGTGCACTGAGTTGGTGGCACCTGAAGCGCTCAGCGGGTGTGCAGCCAGAGATGATGGCGTGTCCTCGCAGGTCAGGATTGGATTTGATTTGTGAGCCCTGCTCACCGCAGTGTAGGCCGGAGGCAGCGGTCAGAAAGGGCCCACAGCCACGTGATGATGACTTGTGGTGCACTGAGTTGGTGGCACCTGAAGCGCTCAGCGGGTGTGCAGCCAGAGATGATGGCGTGTCCTCGCAGGTCAGGATTGGATTGGATTTGAGTGCCCTGCTGACCGCAGTGTAGGCCGCAGACAGTAGTCAGCACACACAAAACTCTGCGGTGCTGTGCTGCTGTGTGCGCTGGGGGCCTGTGTTGCGGACGCCAGCGATCGGCTGAGGAGGCTGGCGGTAATGGCGGCGGACTTGTGGCAGGGTGAGGGGCGCCTCCCTGGCAGATGCGTTGGCCATCCGGGAAGTGAACCACGCCCAGAGCCCAGCCCTATTTATTCGCACTCCTACTCTGGCATGGCGTACGCCAGCCCAGCCCACTCCGCTTACGCTTACAGGGGGGATGACACGGGTACATGACCGGGGTCTTCCCACTGCCTTAGGTGACTTGGTTGCATCCACTGTCCACAACACTACAAACACCAGTAGTATATGTCCACATGGACATGTCTGTGCTCTGCATACAGTAGTCTGTCCAGCACATCACCACCACACTTGGCATTGTGTACATTCTTATTCATGGGTGACTTGCCTCCTTCACACATACTTGGTTCCCACCTCTCCCCACATTCTGCAATTGTGTGGCTGTGGGGCCATGCCGTTTTGGGAAGGTCAGCTGTCTTGTTCTGCGCTGCCTCGGTGGTAGTCCGGGGGGGCCTGGGGGTGGTGGCGGTGGGTGTTGTGGCCCTCTTGGGTCTCCGAGCTGCATGGTCAGTAGCTCCATGACATGTGTTGGTCTTCAGATGTGGCTCTGGGCTGGGCTCCCTTTCATGCTGCAGGTTGTCGTCCTGCTTTACACCAGTAAAAGGCAGGTGTTAAATCCCTGCTGCTAACGCGCCTTATCGCCTGTTTTTGGGTCGCATTGCGGATCGGGCTGGTCGCTGAGAATATCGCGAAGTGGGGTTTTCGTGTGTTTTTGCACGGGAACGCCTACTCTGCATATAATTAGTGTTAGTTGTCGCTCTCATCCGTGGCGATGTTTTTTGCGGCAGCTATCGCTGGGAAACTGGCAATGTCGGTAGTTTGCACCAGCTTGAGAATAGGACGATAAATCTATCGCCACTTTTGCGGCGCTAAAGTGGCGATATATCGGCGATAAGTCTTTGAGAATATCCCCTAATGTTTTTTTTAGTATAGTTGACATTTACTGGAATAATGTTCACAATATGGTTCTCCTGTCCTTCTCAAGGTTTTATGTAAGAAAGGTATTTTGGTCTCCTTGGTTTTGTTTATTGCAACCTGTGCTGACACTGTTTGGCACAATATAAGAATGTAAATAATAAAGCAAATAGACAAGGTGCAAGCAGCTGAGGCTGGAAAAATAAACAGGAGGAAAACGTTGATCTTTCAACAGAGGCACATGAGGTACCGATGACGCAAAACTCATTCCTTCCCTCACAGATAAGACGCCAGTACCCGGATCAAGTTCAGTGACTGCATGACTGAAATCCCCCACAAGCTGAAGATCAGCGATCTGAAGCTGAACACCAACAATACCAAAATCTTGATCTTCGAGAAGAGCACTTCACCTTGGTACTCCATCTTGTGGCCAACAGAGCTAGAACCGACAATCACCCCACCACCCAAGCCAAACACCTTGGGATCGTCACCCAAAGCAAACTCGACATGATTGCCCAGGTCAATGCCGTCACCGCCTCATGCTTCCATATCCAGAAGATGCTGAGGAAGATTTTCAAATGGTTCCCAATCAGCAGCCAGAAAAGCTTCAGGGACCCTATTGTCACATGCAAGCTGGACTACAGAAACACCCTCGCTGTTTGGATCAGCAAAAAACTCACCAGAAGGCTGTAGACTGTTCAGAACCTGGCAGTCAGAATCACTCTCAACCTCCCACGCTGCATTCATATTACACCACACCTAAAGGAGCTCCGCTGGCTTCCCATACATTAACAAGCCCAACTGAAACTCCTCACCCCACCTGCACTACAAAACACTGACCCAGCACACCTCAACAACCGCATCTGCTTTCACAACCTTTCCAGACACTTCCACTCCCCCAGACTCCTACTTGCACACATATGACGCTTATGGAAAATCAGATCCAGCGGTCAAGCCTTCCCCTAAATCGCTCGTAAAGTATGGAACGATTTGCTGATACACATAAGAGCCTCCCCCTCACTTCATGAATTCCGCAAGAAGCTGAAGACCTGGTGAAAAGAAGACACTACGCAGAAATGGGGTAAGTGTCCGGTTTATTCTGTCTGACGTCCTCCAGGTCCCGGCAGCAACTGCCTGCCTAAGGACTCCACATTCCAGAGTAGAATCCCCCCGATGACACAAGCTCCTCACGAGCCAGCGTTCCACAGATCCCAACACACCCCCTTCCTTCACAATGAAAACAAGAAAGTAAGGTTAGGCAAAGAAAAACAATAAGATGAAGATAACAGGAAACAGGATATGCAGAAGAACAACATCACTACATTTTGTAATCTTGGAATTTTACAGGAACAAATTTCAATCTGGTGGAAACAGCTCTGGAAGAAACATGATCGGAATGCACAGGTTCCATCCCGTGGGTATTGGTCGGCACTGATGTTGGGGAAGGAACAACACCAAGTCTCTTGTTGACATAGACCAGCATTGACTCAGGCACAATGGAAATAGCAGACTTGCTCCAAACTTTCCCATTCTCCAACACCACCACGTGATTTCTTACAGCTGACACTCTTTTGGGAGCAGAGAACCGAGACTCCCCTTGCGAAGAAAACCCGGTCTTTTGACCCTCACCCAATCCCCCACCTTAACAGAAATGGGATAACGAACTCCAGGCCTGGTGTCGTACTTGGCCTGAACAGCAGCCCTAACGTCAGTTACAACAGACAATTTCTTAGTGTCCACCACCCTCCTGGACATCCATTCCTTGTTTAATTTAGAGCCAGCAACCCTTCCCCTAAGTAAGGTAAACGGGGCAATGCCGGTACTAACATGGGGAGTGGTCCTCACAGCCCAAAGCATGTTGCTGACCGCTTGCCGCCAATGCAACCCATTCACCAAAGCCAATTGCAGATGTTCCTTGATTACGCGGTTGAAGCGCTCAACCAGGCCATTGCTGCGGGGGTGGTAAAGAGAAGTAAGAATGTGACTGACACCTATGTCCTTGAGGAATTTCTCCATCTCACAAGAAACTAACTGGGTACCATTATCCGACACCAACTCCTCAGGAAAACCCTCCTTGAGAAAAACATCTTGCAAAAAGTTGATAACAGATGAAGAATTAGCATTGTCAACGAATCTGACCTCTGGCCATTTTGACATGTAGTCAATTAGAACAAGGGCATACTTTGGAGAACTCCCAATGAGTCCAAAAGGACCCGCGATGTCAAAGGCCAATTTAGTCCAAGGAGTGTTTTTCACCACCACAGGTGTAATCGGGGAAGGATGAGTCACCTGGGATTTGTCACTCGTGACACATGCACAACAGTCACGAACATAATGCTCCACATCCTTATCCAGGGCAGGCCACCAAAAATCTTGTCTAACTCTACGTTTCATAGCTCGAATCCCAGGATGGCCCTCATGAGCTAAATTTAAGATCTTATCACGAATGGATGAAGGAACCACCAACAAACCCCCTCTCCTTAATACTCCATCTACTAAGGATAGCTCATCCTTGATCCTATTGTAAGGCACCAACTCGGAAGGGCAATTTTTGTCGCTAGGCCACACACCGGCTAAGAGGTCAATCACCTTTACGACAACAGCATCATTAGACATGCTCTCCAACCATTCTTGTTCGGTGAGTGCACTACCAATGGTGCCCTCCAACGAGCACACAGCACAAACCATTTCCAAATCATCACACTCCAATACCTCATCCATGCCAGAAAGGGGTAACCTAGACAGGCAATCGGCAACATGGTTTTTGGCTCCAGCCACATACTCAAGCCGATAGCGGAACTCTTGTAATCTATACTGCCACTTGGAAATACGTGGCGTGGCTCTCCCACCACCTTTGGTTGTAAACAAATCAACTAAGGGCTTATGGTCGGTTCTTAAAATGAACTCATTGCCCCACAAAAAATTCTTGAAGTGTTGAACACCCCACCACAAACCTAAAGCTTCCTTTTCTATGGTAGAATAGGTGCTCTCAGCACCCCTTAAAGTCCTTGAAGCAAAGGCAATGGTTTCTTCACGACCATCACTCCTCCTCTGAAGAAGTACTGCCCCCAAACCAACATTACTCGCATCAGTGGATACAATACATAAATCATTAATGTTGAAGTGTTTAAGGGGGTGAGCATGTATAATTTCCTGTTTGATACATTCAAAATTATTGTTGCAGTCAGCATCCCACACATACTTGACGTTTCTCTTTAACAAATTCCGCATGGAAGCAGTTTTAGTAGAGAAATTGCAAACAAACTTGGCGTAATATTCCACTAACCCTAAAAAGGAACGAAGTTGGTCCTTGTTCACAGGAGTGGGTGCATTCTGAATGGCCTCAATGATCTTGAGTTTGGGTTCAATGCCCTTGTGTGAGATATGATGACCAAGATAATCAACACCCTCTTGAAGGAACTTGCACTTATCAGCCCTCAATGTTAAACCGCTTGACCTAATGATATTTAGCACATGCTTGACTCTCTCATCGTGTTCAGACTCCGACTTCCCAAAAATGAGAATGTCGTCCTGAAAAAATACGACACCCGCTATGTCCTTAAACAAATTGTTCATTAATCTTTGAAACACAGCAGAAGCTGAAGCAAGACCAAAAGGCATGCGAATGTAGCGATAAGCACCCTCTGGAGTGACAAATGATGTTAAGTGCCTAGACTCCTTACTCAGCTCAATTTGGTGATACGCTGAGGAAATATCGAGTGAAGTGAAAAATTTGGCACCCTCCAGAGTAGCCAACATTTCATTGATGTTGGGTAAAGGTTGACGATCAACCCAAATGTTAGCGTTGAGATCTCTCAAGTCAACACACATCCTGAGAGATTTATCGGATTTTCGTGCTAAAACAATGGGGGCCAACCATTCAGAACCTTCGATAGGTTCAATCACCCCTGCAGTACACAATCGCTTCAACTCCCGCTTGAGTTCATCTCGTAGACTTAAAGGTACCTTGCGAACCTTGTGAGCCACAGCTATCGCACTGTCCTTAAGTACGATGCGATGCTGAAAGCCCCTAAGCTTCCCAAGTTCCCCACTGAATACTTCAGGAAAGATGTGTGCCCACTTGTCATTAGCTGATTGAGTAACGGCATGAACAGGTGATATGTCGTGGGGAGTGAGACTGTAGAATTGCCAGAGGGCATTGCGGGACACCACCATATCAGGATGATTGGGGTCCAATATGATGTTGAGAGCACCTTGCTCGTCCCATCCCAACAAATTTGCGCCCTCCTTAACTACAAACACGATTCCCGTAGTTTGATCATCATTGAAAGCCAGTTTTGCTGAAAACTTTCCCAGCACTTCAACTCTTTTACCACCATATGCAAAAATTTTGATGTTGGATTGTACCAAATGGACATCAACGACCTTGTCAAAATCCTTAACATTGATGATGGTAAAAGGCGAACCTGAATCAGCAAGGAAACTAATACTAACCCCATTGACCTTAATGTTGCATGAAGGAGATTTCCTCTTGTGGGACCCCCCAAGGAAGATAATTCAACTACACCTTCAGCGTGAGACGATGAAGGAGACAACATCAACAGTTCATAATTCTCATCATCAGAATATGTGAGGTCCTCTGCAATAGCCTTCACTACCTGAGATGAACTCTTCTTAACCATGACTGCTTTGCACATTCTGGAATAATGGCCTTGCTTACCACATTTGTAGCAGGTTTGATTCAGAGCAAAACAAAATTTGGCATTGCCTAGATGTGACTTGCTTCCGCAACGAAAGCACACAACTTCATTTGGTTCAAATTTGGGTTTCGGGTAGAGTGTAGGACGTGAAGTGCTAGGAGAGGGAGCCTTTAGAATGGATGACCTAGATGATTTGGGGACAGATTTGGCATTTAACAGTTTGACCTCATTGGTTGAAACAGTGCTACTCATTTCTTTTACACAAAATTGGGAATGCTCAATAGACCTGGCCAAAGTGAGTGCAGTTTCTAAGTCAGGATCATCAGAGGATAACAATTTCTCTTGGATCTTCTTGTTGGATGTCCTTTCAATTAATTGGTCACGGATGATTTCATCACGAAACTCCCTGTAATTACAGGTGACAGCTAGAATTCGAAGAGCAGCAACGAAGTCATCAATAGACTCACCAGGAGTTTGAGCGCGTTGCAAGAATTTGTGACGTTCAAGAACTACATTCCTTTTTGGACTGAATCTCTTGTCAAGAGTCTTGACTACAGAAGCATAGTCATCAACGAGAAGTGAATCTCCACTGTCACCACCACTTACAAGAGTACTTACAACCTCTAAGGGTAAAGTTTTCAAGATGTTTCTGCCTTCAGGGCCAAGATTGTAGATTAGAAGTGCTTTCTTCTTCTTAGGGGTAAAGGTTTCACCATCAATGGCTTCTAAATAAGCCTCGAACGTCTCTTTCCACTGTTCCCAGTGAACAGGTGGAGTACCTACAGATTGCAAAAAGGGTGGAGGCGCCGAAACGCGATCCATGGCAAAACGTGGGTGAGTTGCTGCCCAACGTCAATACAACTGTACTTTAATGGTGCCAACTAGATGCAGGGATGACTATATGTATACGGAAAATAAAGCATAATAAACAGTTAACAGGAGGTGTGCACAAATAAGACAAGCAGGTGTGCGCATCACCGAATGCACATCAAGGATGTAACAAACAGAAGTAATCACTCATGAGTAGTAGGGGTGTGCGCATCACCGGATGAACAATATGGCATAATCACAGCACATTAAGAGTTGCAACTTACGATGGAAGCTTGAGAAAACGAAGAAAAGGTGAGCACATCACCGATGTGCAACGTCGAAAAGCAGAAGTCCTCAAAGTTGAGTTGAAGATGAGGAAAGTAGAAATGATGCTTGAAGCGGTGAAAACGAAACAGCCTGATCCTAAAATGGCCGCTGCCGCTGACGCGTGGTGACGTCAGGCGTCGTAGACGTAGAGCGACGTCGTAGGCGTAGAGGAAGAATGCCGACAATCTGTTGCGTGGCAACGGTAGGGAACGGTGCGCGAGCCTTCGCCGCACCACGGGGACACACCAACTGGCACAAAAGAAGAAGCGATTGCCCAGCAGGAAAACAAAACGGAACGAAACTTGCCAGACCACGGCGAACCTCGGCAACAGCACACTGAAGCAGGACAGCAGGATGAAGCAGGAGGAACAGGCAGACCGGAAAGCCAGGAAGACCGCCAGGGAATTCAAGCTCTCTCAGCAGAACACAGGATACGGCGTGGCACAGCTGGGGTACTTCGTGGGGATCCTGAGGCGTCAGACCAACTCGTCGCCACTGAAAAGAAGACACTACGCAGAAATGGGGTAAGTGTCCGGTTTATTCTGTCTGACGTCCTCCAGGTCCCGGCAGCAACTGCCTGCCTAAGGACTCCACATTCCAGAGTAGAATCCCCCCCGATGACACAAGCTCCTCACGAGCCAGCGTTCCACAGATCCCAACACCTGGGTTTTCGAGTAGTCCCAGTAGGCCCTAGGTTTGGCTAGACTCACACCTGCTTTGCGCCAGGAACGCAGCCCTGTGATAGTGTGGTCTACAATTGTACATAACATAACATCGCAAGGCCACACTAATGAAAGTATGAACTGGATGCACTAATAAATCATGAGCTGGCATATCCAATTAATGTACACTATGTCCAAACAAGTATTTCACAACACTCAATGTTGTCTTGTCACCTGGCATCATTGAAATTTGAAATGTTAGATGGAATTCCTATAACGTATCTCCTTATTACAAGAGAGGCAATCCTAATTCGATCCATAGAACATGGGAAGGTGCTTTTAATTTGAAGGATGTGGCCCTGATGGTTAAACACGTGCAGTAATCATCTCCGTTCCCGAGTCTCAAAAAATGACTGCAGACGAACTGCTGTCACAACATGAGTATCATTGTAAACAAATATTGAAATAAAAGGATCATGTTATGATTCTCAATATCAGTTGTATATAATCTACGTGTTGTAATTGTGATGATTTAAATATGAAATAGATGGTGCCCACAACCAACCATGCCAGTTTGTGTCAATAGGGTATACATGTTCTCTCCTCCTTACAGTAACAATTGAATAGAATGAAAGAACTGTTGGTGGAAACTGGAGTCTCGTATCACTGACTGATCCCATTAGCATGAGTTGAAAGGAAGCTCTTTACTTTTTGGGTGAATTATCAATATGTCTGTGGTAGATGTGTGAACACAATTAATATTGTGACAGAATGATGATTGTTTCTTTCTTTAGCCAAGGTCGCCATCAGTGTATATTGGGTTCAGTGGGCTTTGCCATGGAACTGTAGTCACTAAAGGCCAGTCTGTTTACTTACTACTCGATATAGGCTTGGTAATGCTTCATGCATACATTTCCAATTTCAGAGCTTTTTTACTTCTGTTCTGATAGCGTGTTGCCCAAACACGTGGTTCGGTTTACAATAGAAATAGTGTATGTGGCAATGCTCTATTACTTACCAGTAATCTTCATTACTCCGGGTCCCGTTGTCCTCGTCCCATTCATTAACATAGTGGAGATAATCATCTCCCGGCAGAAAAAAAGAAAAGAGGAATGCTGGGACCTTACCCTAGCCCCTCCCACTGGGAGTACATAAGCAGTACTTACCCAGCATTCCGCCTGAACAACCAAGCCCACACAGGAAGGCCGGCCGTCCGGGAGGGGCGTATGAACGGGACGAGGACAATGGGACCTGGAGGAATGAAGTTTACCGGTAAGTAATCGAGCATTACCCCCTGGTCCCTTATGTCCTCGTCCCATTCATTAACATAGTGGAGAATACCAAAGCAGAAAACCCGGCCTTCCAAACCCCCAAGCACACCCAGGAAACCACATACAAGGCAGAAACCCAAGGGAAGCAAAAAGGGAGAACTGCAGGAAACAACAGGCAGAGCACCCAGACAGGAAAGCACCCCACCAAAGCAGGGCCACACCCACCAAAACAAACGGGAGACGACCAAGCAGAAGAAGAGGACAACCCACAGAGGGCAGACAGCACCAAACAGAGGCTGCCCACAACAAAAAGACAGCGAGGAGGCCACACAAGAACAAGACCCCCAGTGGCCCAACCGGCCAGCAAGCCAGAACAGGCCAGCAAGGAAACAACCAAAGACCGGAAACAGGGACCAAGGAAAACCAAAGGCGACAGCAAGGAGGCAGCCAACCAGAGAAACAGGAAACAGAGGAACCAAAACCCGGAACCAAAACAGGGAAGCAGGGAAGCCCCACAGCCAAGGGACAGACAAGGCCCAAAAGCCGAGGGGAAGAACGGAAGGGCCCGGAACCCCCAAAACAACCCGGCAAGAAGGACGAAAGGGGACACCCCCAGAGGCCAACACCACCGGGCAGATGCACCGGAGAGCAACCCAAAAAGGGAAAGAGGAGAGCGCCAGCCACAAGGGCAAAGGCACAAACCAAAGAAAACCAAGGGCAGAACCAACAGGACCAAACCCTGAAGAAGGGGAGCACCGGCCAGGCACCAACACCCCCAACAACCAGAAGCACAGGTCCCAGAACAGAGCCAACAGACAACAACCCCCAAGCACCCAGCCGGGAAGGAGCAGGAAGAGCCCAGGAACAGGCCATGGGGCAAAGGGCAAGGCCCCGACCAGAACACCGGGAAAGCACGAACACAGCCCCCGGAACGCCGCCCCAGCAGGCCCCAAAAGCCAAAAGGCAGCAGCCGAGCAACCAAAAGGAAACCAGGCCCCAAAAGATGGTAAGACCACCCAGGAGGACCAGACAGCCAGACCCCAAACCCAACCGAACCCGGAAGGGCAGGGGAGAGGCCAGGAACCAGAAACACAGGAGGACAAACACCACCCACAGAACAAGGCCCAAAACCGAACCAGGACCTGACCCGGAACGAACAGACCAGCAAAGATCGGGGACCAACAAAACGGAACCCGCAGAGGATCGAAAGAGGGGGGACAGGGTGAACGGCAACAACCCCGAAACCCCAGCCACCGGACAAAGGGAAAGAACCCCCAAAAACCACCCAAGCCACAGAGGCAACAGACTCCAGAGAGGAAGTCAAGCAAACCGCACAGGTACCCAAACACCCCAGACCCAGAACCCACCAAGGAAGGGCCGTAACAGGGGAAATCCCCAAGGCAAAACGAAGGCAAGAGAGGGAAAAGCAGCCGGGCAGCGAGGACCAAAGCCAAGCAACCCGCCCGAACAGAAGGAGCCGGCAGCCCAACCCACAACCAGGGAAGGCCCAAAACAGAGCCCAGGCAAAGGCCAGGAAGAGCAGCAGAGACCCCCGTCACACAACCACCGGACTTACAAGACCGAAACACAAACAAGGCAACAGCCCATTGGGAGACACAGGAAAAAAAGAGCAGGCGGCACCAAGGAGGCACGGCCAGAGGCCAAGCAGACCCACCAGCAAAACTGGCCCACCAGGGCAACCGGAGAACAGCCCCGGATCGGCAACCACACAAGGGGCAAATAAAGAAGGAAACCCACATCACAGCAGGCGTCACCAAAAAACCAGGCAAAGAAGGAGCCAAGGACCCCAACAGCCGGAGGATAGCGCCCCTGAACAAGCGAAGGCAGCCGAAGCACCCAGCACCAGGAACCCCAGGCAGGCAGGCCCCCACACAGATACGGGCAAACAGGGCGGCAAGCAACAGGCCCCCAAAGAAGCCCAAGGGAGGAGGAGCACCCACAATGGAGCACCCCCCAGAGCCAACCAGGCCCGAACCCGCACCACGCTCGAAAAAGACGAGAACAGGAGCAGACAGGGGGAACGGCTGCAGACCAACACCGAAAAGAACCACCCAGCAACACAGGGCAGACCCACAAGGACACACAAGGAGGGACGCCAGGCCACAGCACCAGGCACCCCAAGGCTCCATCCAAGCCCGACCAGGCACAAGCACAAAAAGCAGACAAGGCCAGGAGCGCGCCAACAAAGGCCACTGCAGCAGAACCCAGGCGGACGGCCAGAAAAGGAACAGAGACCAGAGTCAACAGCACCCGGGAGGGCCAGGCAGCCCCCCCCAACCAGTCACCAACCAGGCCGACCCCGCGGAACCTCCGAGAGCAGAGGAGAGCAGGAGCACACAGGGGGAGGGGAGTCCGCAGAGGGAACCGCTAGCAGAGCAGGCACAAAGCTGCAACACCAAGAAGGCCACACCAGTAGGACACACAGAAGGGCCCATAGCCACACCGCAACCAGGCCCCCAAACAGAGGACAAGCAACCGGACACAGCCGGCCACGAGGGCCCCCAGGACACCGCACGGAGCCCCAGAACCCACCCAGACAAGAGGGAACCGGAGCACCAGGCCCAGGAAGAGAACCGAGAAACAACAGGAACGAGAAAGGGCACCAAGCAGGCTAGGATGCGCAGGCAACACCAGACGCCCCGACGAAGCCAGGCACCTCCAGGGAGGAAGGAGCCAAACAGCAAACCCTAGGAGCACCACACAAGGCAGCAGGGAAAGAAGCCAGCACCCGGCACAGTAAATGAAGCAACCGCACAGGGCAACGTAGCACAGCAGGGGAGAACCCCCCCCAGTGCAGAAGAAAACAAACCCGCAGCCACCCACAGAACAGGGGGCAAGGGAAGAGGCAGAGCACCGCAAGGAAAGCAAATCAGAAGCAGGCCAGCACGGGAAGCAAAGCATGCCAAAGCAGAAAACAGGATGCGCCGCTACAGAGAACACAAACCAGAGCACCGAACACAGTGGAATGAACATGTGGAGTTGTAAATCACACGGGAACCCCCAAAGGGGCATCCCGGCACAGAAAAAAACAGACGCGCAGAGCTACCCAAAGCAATGGCAAACACACCAACGGCCTCAGAAAGGAGGACAGGCCGAGCGGACCCACCAGGAGTCGAACCTGAGACCACGACGCCGGACACAGGCCCCGGCAGTGGACGAACAAAAACAAACAAAGCGCAGCGAAAGGAGCCCATGGGAGCACCACCACCCGCACCAGGGACCACATCGCGGTGTAGGAGCACCATCACAGAGCAGCAGACAGCACACGGGGGAAGCAGACCCCACCATGCGAAGCCAAAGACACCTGGGGGGACCGGGAGACAGGAAGAAGGCACTCCTGCCCACAGCCAGCCCAAGGGGAATAACCAGAACCATGCCAAAGCAGGAGGAAACAGCCCCACCAGCGGTGAGGGATGTCAAGCAGTGCAAAGGCAAAGCACAGAGGTAACCAAGGGCACCAAGGCGCTGAAGAACAGACGCCTAGCGGCACGCAACACTCCGGCACAAACAGGAACAACCCCAGATGGATGAAAGGCTGAGCGAACCTGCCAGGAAAGGGCTGCGGAGGACCAGGAGGCCGAACACAGGCCGCAAGCGAACGCAAAAGCACACAAAGCCACCAGACCCTGTGACCTGCAAATAGAAGAGGAGCCCTGCAAACAGCACGGAATCCACTGGGCCACATGGCGCCGAACAACAGCAAACACAGCGACCTACCACAGCAGCTCGCATGAACAGACCCAGGGAGGTTGAAACGCCCAGAACCCTGCCAGGATGCAAACAGCGACCACAGGACAAGAGGGAGAGTCCACAAGGCCAGGTCGCCTCATCCCGGGCGAACCCACTCCAGGGCGCCCTCCCCGCAAAACAAAACCCTGAGGAAGCCGCAGCAACCGGGGGGGGGGCAACAGGAACAAGGCCCCACCCCGTAGCCAGCCAGCCAGCACAAGGCGCCCAACCAGCAACCGCGCCAGGGCCGCAGAAACAGCAAATGCAGCGCGTCTTCCACCCAGCCAGGCCACAGGAAGACGCGCAGCAACCCGGAAGAAATCGGGAGGCCGGCGCACCAGCCGCAAAGGGCCGGGCGGCAAGGGAGAACCGGCCAGGAACATCGCAGCCCCCCAGCAAGCCCGGCAGGCCAGGAGGCTAACCATCAGACTCCCCGCCCGCACAGCCAGGCAGCCGGACGGGGAGTGGAAGAAAAAAACGCCACTCCAGCCCAGCAGGAGCAGCACCAGCACCTCGTCTCAATTCTGTCAACAGACAGAAAAAAAGAACAGGCGGAATGCTGGGTAAGTACTGCTTATGTACTCCCAGTGGGAGGGGCTAGGGTAAGGTCCGAGCATTCCTCTTTTCTTTTTTTCTGTCGGGAGATGATTATCTCCACTATGTTAATGAATGGGATGAGGACATAAGGGACCTGGGGGTAATTACAGTTATATTTGGTGAATTGCTTAGGGTGAAACTAATATGCAGTGATATCAAAGAGCATAAGGAAGAGGAAAAATGAGCTGGAATGCATTGCACAAAGGAGAGTACAAGTCGGTGACATTGAATACAGCTATAAATAAAACATATCAATATAGATTGCTCTTTAAGTCCCAAAAGAAAAATTAAGGTAGATCAAGGGCCCAGACTAATCTCTTAATATAACACACAATGCAATCGAGTAAGTAATATTATAAGGCCCAGATGGAATTTAATATAGTGACCCGATAATTGGTACATTAGTTCCCAAGAAACCCTCCATTATATACAGAAAGGTTAGGTGACTGAAGGACGCATTAGAAAAAAAGTATGTTTGTACCAACTAAAATGATGGGTTAAACCTGCCAAAAGGATTTAAAGGCTGCCATAAATCCCTTGTGTGTAAAATTAGCCATGAGGCACTACACTCAATATTCCTTTCTCTAACAGAATCCAGAAAATAAACCACCATTTAACTTGTAGAACAGAGTTTTGAGTATACATGTTGATCTGCCCATGTAATAAAAAATATATCGGAAGCACAAATCTGAAGGCACATAAACGAATATTACAACAGATGCGTGCTATCAGCAACGTAGACATGAGCTATCCCAGAGCAAGGCATTTCTATGCATTCCATCTAAGTGATGTATCCAATCTCTGCTGTCCAAAAGTTGCCAAGGGGAGCTTATAGAATATTCTGAGAAAAGAGGTATCAAAATATGTCATTCTCCTCAACACTAACGAACCGAATGGATTAAACATGAAAGAGGATTTGCATGTGTTATCATAAATTATCAGTTCCTGTAATTTACTCTATGAGAGGTTCTTTTAGGTAAACAGCGTTTACCACTCATGCCCTACAACGCATGCCATAACAACGCGGTCGTTACAACGACCGCGTTGTTATTTCGCATACGGTTACAACGCAAGTCCGAACAACGACTTGCGCTGGGGGGCAGAAGGTGTTGGATTTAAAATCCAACACCTTCCCTAGTGTCCCCACAGACTGGAGTTGGAATAGTAAATTATACTACTCAAACATCCAGCGCCCCCTAACGCAAGTCGTTGTTCAGAATTGCGTTGTAACGGTATGCAAAATAACAACGCGGTCGTTGTAACGACCGCGTTGTTATGGCATGCTTTGTAAACGCGTGCGAAAAAACATCATATATTCGTTTTTTTATTATCACAAATTAGTTTTTGTTTCTCTTTTAGGTTTTCACATCGTGGTTTGATTCATTATCCTTGAAGATGTCACTTTGGACAAACTGTAGATGTATTTCTTTTATGTCTTTAACAAAGTTTTGAGAGTTTATGACATAATTTACAGAGACTCAGCCCACTTGAGAATAACAACTTATGATATCTAATCACTGAACTGTCTACGGATGTATGTGATCATGAGCAAGTGATTGGTATGCTGGTTATATAGGAGCCAACCCGCATTTGTTTATTGAACACTGGGTGTGTGTTTAATGTCCTAACATACCACTACCCAGAATATGGTCATCCTGGCAACATATTACCAATATGTGTGAGCTGATAGAAAGCATTAGCGTCTTTAATATCAGCTTGATTCATTTTCTTTCTTTGAGGGCAACATGATGTTTTATAGTAGGACATGATAACATTTGAAGTATTTTTTCATCTCTATTACTTTAGAGGTATTGATGATAAATTGAATGCCAGTAATAGAGTATGACAGATGCCCCAGACTTAATGCCATTTTAAGTTATATCAGACATATTGTGAAAAGAGCTCGTCTCTTTTGAGTAGTTCGGTGCTATGCCCTGAAGGAACACATTTTTAACATTCTGCTGGTTGCAATAGTTGCCGAAGAGGCGCCGCTACTTTATTAATTTCAAGGTGTCAAGGCAAGTTAGGAGAGAGGTAGGAACGCGCTTTGATGTAACAGGTAAGCAACTATCATCTCTGTTTCACAAAGATTCTAATCTACACTATTTGTTGAGCTTTTTTGGTCATTGATCATGTTTGTGTGATTTGTATGTAAAATAATGGTAAAAGTAAATGAATGTAATTAGTATTACTTTGATTTTCTTCATGCTGATGTCGGCGTATGACACGTTGTTTAAAGTCGCCGTACCAAAGATGGCCAATCACCGTGAATAAGCCACATTTGGCCGAAACGCGTAGGAGCTATCTGCCACAATAAGTTACTACAAAAGGGGATGATGGACGGAACGTTTGAGCCAATCAAACACTCACCCCCAGTCAACTGATCTGGGTTTAATCCACCACCCCAGTTCAGACATGGCCATATGCAAATCAGTCTGACCCTGTGCCTCATGGGAACAGTCCAGCCCGAACTGCCAAGCCATGTCTTCCCTGGACCGGAAACAAGCATCCTAGGACCGGTTTCTGGCATTCCAGCCGTCATCAGCCAGGCTTGCTTGAATCCAGTGGCAAAGTGAGCAAGGGACCCACGTCTGGGCATACCCCCGCCAACTTAGGGCGAACAAAGCGATACAAAAGGGGATGATGGACGGAACGTTTGAGCCAATCAAACACTCACCCCCAGTCAACTGATCTGGGTTTAATCCATCATCATTCTTTAGCTCACTCCACCACCCCAGTTCAGACATGGCCATATGCAAATCAGTCTGACCCTGTGCCTCATGGGAACAGTCCAGCCCGAACTGCCAAGCCATGTCTTCCCTGGACCGGAAACAAGCATCCTAGGACCGGTTTCTGGCATTCAAGCCGTCATCAGCCAGGCTTGCTTGAAGCCCCCCCCTTGTAAAAAATTTTTTTTAAACGGCATTGTGCCGGAGGCCCCGCCCCCTCCCTGCAGCACTCAGCAAACGCGCCCCCTGGCGCGTTGTAAATTGGGGAATTAATTCCCCTTGAATACTGAGGGTCCCTGGGGGCCAACTAGTCCACCAGGTACCTCCAGTATGCGCCACAGAGCTGCGTTGCAGAGAGGTGTTCCGAGGCTTCGCCCCTTTACACCTCTCTGCAACGCAGCTCTGTGGCGCTTACTGGAGGTACCTGGTGGGCTAGGTGGCCCCCAGGGACCCTCAGGACTCAAGGGGAATTAATCCCCCAATTTACAACATGCCAGGGGGCACGTTTGCACAGTGGTGCAGGGAGGGGGCAGGGCCTGACATAGCAAGTGTGCAAACGCACCCCCTGGCACATTGTAAATTGGGGGATTAAGTCCCCTTCAATCCTGAGGGTCCCTGGGGCCAATTAGCCCACCAGGTACCTCCAGTAAGCGCCACAGAGCTGCGTTGCAGAGAGGTGGTCTGAGGCCACGCCCCTTTTACACCTCTCTGCAACGCAGCTCTGTGGCGCTTACTGGAGGTACCTGGTGGGCTAGTTGGCCCCCAGGGACCCTCAGGATTCAAGGGGACTTAATCCCCAACTTACAATGCGCCAGGGGGCGCGTTTGCACAGTGGTGCAGGGAGAGGGCGGGGCCTGACATAGCAAGTGTGCTAACGCGCCCCTGGCGCGTTGTAAGTTGGGGGATTAAGTCCTCTTCAATCCTGAGGGTCCCTGAGGGTCCCTGAGGGTCCCTGGGGGCCACGTAGCCCACCATGTACCTCCAGTAAGCGCCACAGAGCTGCGTTGCAGAGAGGTGGTCTGAGGCCACGCCCCTTTTTACACCTCTCTGCAACGCAGCTTAGTGGCGCTTAATGGAGGTACCTGGTGGCCTAGTTGGCCCCCAGGGACCCTCAGGATTCAAGGGGACTTAATCCCCTAACTTAGAACACACCAGGGGGCACGTTTGCAGAGTGCTGCAGGGAGTGGGTGGGGCCTGATATAAAAAGTTAGCAATCCTGCTGTGTGGGACTTACTGGAGGTAATAAAAGGGTTAGTTGGCCCCCAATGTTGACGTTGGGGGCTAACTATCCCTCCTGTTACTTCCGCTAAATCCCACACAGTGGGATTGCTAAAAGGTGTTTGAAGGCCACGCTCACCTTTCTCCACCACTCTGCAAACGCGACTGCTATGTTATAGTTAGAAATTAGCATTTAAAAAACCTTTGAAATTCACTGAAAAAACCATAGGTTTCAGGGACGTTATAGTTAGAAATTAGCATTTAAAAAACCATTGAAATTCACTGAAAAAACCATAGGTTTCAGGCACGTTATAGTTAGAAATTAGCATTTTAAAAACCTTAGAAATTCACTGAAAAAACCATAGGTTTCAGGGACGTTATAGTTAGTTGGACATTTCACTCGTACAAAACCATAGAAATTCCGCCGTTATAGTTAGTTCAGCTAACTATAACTCATGCCCCCGCAATGCACTGCTGATGACGTCACATATTACATCATTCATGACATGGTCAGTGACATCACTGATGACATCATCCACGTGAAAATCTGATGCACCTCCTCACACTCTAATATAACCTTTGATACACCCACTGTAAAATACAGACTACCATTTTCGAAACCATCGACACACCAATACCAGTTACTATATATGCACTTACTGATTCCTAGGTCTACACATACATCCACTCATTCACCCATACAATCACTCATACATGCAGTCACTCATCAATACAACACTATCATATGCACTCATACACCTATACAGACACTCACACACCACCACTCATCCAGAGTTACTCACACACCTAGTCAGTCATGCAAAGAATCAATCACACTTCCATTTACTGACCTATACAGTTATACACACACCACATCACTTATTCAAACAGAAACAAACGCATACATACTCTCTTATACAATCACTGATACAAGTACACACTCATCCATACAGCCACTCTCACAATCACTGACTCTCACGTATAGTCATTTATATACTCCAACTCTCACATACACTGCCTTTTACATATGTAGTTACTTGGACATGTACCACTGAGACATTCATTCACTCACCAACACACCCATACACACACTCACCCACCCATACAGCTGTTTCCACATGTACTCTTGAACCCATACACCCAGTGAATCAACCACTCAAACATCTATGCACAGAGTCACACACCTCCCACCCACCCACACACACACTCAGGCACCCATACAAATACTCAGGCAACCAATCGATAACCCATATAGACACTCATGTAGCTACTGACCAACCCATGCAGCAGCTTATACAACAACAGACAGACTGATACAGACATTCACACAGTTTAGTCACTAACCCATGCATTCAGTAAGACACATGTAATCACTCACTTAAACAGTCAGTCACGCACCTACTAAATCCTCCATCCAGACACTTATACACCCACTCATTCTTCAATACACCTTGGCATATATATAATACATATTTAAACTTTAAAGAAACACACAGTCACTGGATGATGTCATCAGTGATGTCATTTGAGATGTCATCAGTGATGTCATCAGTGATGTCACTGACCATGTCATGAATGATGTAATATGTGACGTCATCAGCAGTGCATTGCGGGGCGCGAGTTATAGTTAGCTGAACTAACTATAACGGCGGAATTTCTATGGTTTTGTACGAGTGAAATGTCCAACTAACTATAACGTCCCTGAAACCTATGGTTTTTTCAGTGAATATATATATATATATATATACATATTTATATATATATTGCCTACTGGCAGTCGCCAGTAGGTAGGTATGGTTAGGACCTAGTTTCCATAGGAATTCGTTTTCTGATTTGCCAATATCTTTGGCGCCATTTGACGAATCTTAGCAAAATTTTCAAAACTAATGGTTCACTCAGGTCAGCTCCTGTCTTGAAAGTTTCGGGGTGATTCGTCAAGCGGGGCCCGAGAAAAAAGGGGGGTCCCAAAACACGTTTTCTCCATGTTAATTTCCATAGGAAACTTTAGACAAAGCTACAGCCCGAACTGCTGAATGGAATCACACCAAATTTGGCAAAAAAGGTAGGCCTTGGTTCAGAAAGCGACCTTTATTTTAAATGGTGTAAATACGTTCAGTAGTTCCTGAGAAATTCGAAAAATAAAAATATCGATATCTGGTGGGCGAGGAAGATTTGCGTACCCTCCCGAGCACGAGCTTCATTTTGATTGGCTGTCAACGCCCCAAACCAAGAAGTGTTGGCACCCATCTTGTGACTCGGTAAAACCGAGTCACAAGAAAACAGTAAAAAAAAAAGATAAAAAACAAGAAAAGGGGGCAGGGTAGAAACACCCTGGCCCCCTAGGCCCAAAAAAAGCATTTTAAAAACAAAATCGGCATAATTCGCTCTGGGTGCGCAAATACGGCCCAAAAATAAAAAACAACGAAGCATGGTCTCCCACGCTTCGTTTTAATCAGCCTCCTGGTGGGCC
Organism: Calotriton arnoldi; assembly: GCA_963921515.1. NCBI lineage: Eukaryota > Metazoa > Chordata > Amphibia > Caudata > Salamandridae > Calotriton > Calotriton arnoldi. The sequence goes on from CAWUFW010006463.1 coordinate 1,061,997, forward strand.
AGGTCCCGGGGACAATCAAAACATATATATAATGGGGACCCATGGGGGCCCCCGCAGCCCCGGCGACTGCCACCTCCCCGGGGCATGATTAATATTATGTGGGGGGCATGCGCCCCCCCACAGCCCCGGGGACCGCCACCTCCTCGGGGCTTGCATTAATTATGTGTGGGGGGCCTCGGGGGCCACCCCAAGCCCCGGGGAACGCCACCTCCCTGGGGCTTCAATATAAATAAAAGTGTGCGGGGGGCTTCTGCCCCCCCACACTGCTCCAGGGACCACCACCTCCCCGGGGCATTGACTAAAATAAATACAGGGGTCCGTAGCGGACCCCCAACCCCTGGGACCACCACCTCCCCGGGGCTTTAAATATGTTGGAGGGGGGCCGCACAGCCCCCCTCATGGAGCCCTCCTTGGCCCTGGGGACCACCACCCCCCAGGGCTGGCTCCGGCAATGTCCCGGGTTGCCCACCCCTGGGACATTGCAGTTTGCAATGACAGGGCGGGAGCACGGCTCCCGTCCTATCATTGCAAACTATGCTTTGCTTCATGGAAGTGAGAGCAAAAAACCTGCTCTCGCTTCCATGAAGTGAAGCAGATTGCTTTTGGACAAGGGGAGCTGCGTGTTAGCAGCTCCCCTTGTCCAAAAGCAATGCCGGCTCCCGCAGGAGTCGGGAAGCCGTCTGGGACCGCAGGGGCATTGGGGCTCCCCCGCGGTCCCCAACATAAGGCCAGGCCCCAGGGGATGGGGTCCCCGGGCCATAATTGGCCTCAGGAGGGGGGCCACGTGGCCCCCCTCCAAAATAAAAAAATCAAGGCTGGCCTGGCCCCGGGAGTTGGGGTCCCCGGGGCAAAAGTGGCCCAGGGAAGGGGGACCACACAGCCCCCCTCCCATGGAAAGAAAAGTAAAAATTTAAAAAACGAGGCCGGGCCCCGGGGGATGGGGTCCCAGGGGCCAAAAGTGTCCCAGGGAAGGGGGGCCACACGGCCCCCCTCCCATGAAATATTATAATTAAGAAAAAAAATGAGGCATTGCCCTGGGGGATGGGGTCCCTGGGGCCAATAATGGCCTCAGGAGGGGGCCGCGTGGACCCCCTCCTTAAAAATAATTTATTTGTAAATAAAAGTTCTGGCCATGCCCCACGGGATGGGGTCCCTTCCCGTTTCAATTTTTTAAAAAGCAATGTTGCAGGCCCTGGGAGGTGGGGTCCCCAGGGCCCATAACATATTGAGAGAAGGGGGGCCACACAGCCCCCTTCTATCTATTAAAACAAAAAAAAGCCGGCATCTCGCCAGAGGCCCCGCCCCTCCCTGCACCACTCTGCAAACGCGCCTCCTGGTGTGTTCTGGGTTGGGGGATTGAGTTCTCTTGATACTTAAGGGTCCCTGGGGGCCAACTAGCCCACCAGGTACCTCCAGTAAGCCCCACACAGTGGGATTGCTGAGAGGTGGTCCAAGGCCACGCCCCTTTTTACACCACTCTGCAAACACGCCTCTTGGCGCACTGCTGGTGGGGCGATGAGGTCCTCTTGTGTCCTGAGGACCTCAGGACTGAAGTGGACTTCATTCCCCGAGCAGAAGTGCACCAGGCGTCGCGTTTGCAGAGTGGTGTAAAAAGGGGGATGTGACCTCAGACCATTCTCAGCAATCCAGCTGTGTGGGGCTTACTAGAGGTAACAGGATGGCTAGTTGGCCCCCAGGGACCCTCAGGAGGCAGGTGGACTTCATACCCCAACCAAGAGCATGCCAGGAGGCGCGTTTGAAGAGTGATGGACAAAGGGGGCATGGCCTGTGTCCACCTCTCAGCAATCCCACTGTGTGGGGCTTACTGGAGGTAACAGGTAGGCCAGTTGGACCCTAACCATCCCCAACAGCGAAGGGGACTTTAATCCCCATTGAAGAGCGCGCTAGGGAGCGCGTTTTCAGACTGGTAGGCAAAGGGGACGTGGCCTGCTATGAGAACTTACCAATGCTGCTGAGTGGGACTTACTGGAGGTAACAGGAGGGGTAGTTGGCCCCCAAGGTGCCCTTGGGGGCCAACTACCCCTCCTGTTACCTCCAGTAAGTCCCACACAGTGGGATTGCTAAGAGGTCTTTGGAGGCCATGCCCCCCTTTCTCCACCACTCTGCAAACGCGCCTCCTGGCACACTACGGGTTGGGGGATGAAGTCCACTTTTCTCCTGAGGGACTTTGGGGGCCAAGAAGCCCTCCTGCTACCTCCTGTAAGTCCTACGCAGCGGAATTCCTGAGCGGTGGTCGGAGGCCCAGCCACCTTTCTCCATCTCTCTGCAAACGCGACTACTAGTTAAAGAAGCATTTGCAATGTAATAGGTTTCGCATTTGCAAGAGTGAGAGCTATTGGCGTTGTAACTGTAAAAGTGTTTTATTAATGTTTCTTGGAGTGGAATGGATGTAGGTTGTGTGTAGTGGAATTATGTGGTATGTTGTGCAGTGAAATTATGTGGATAGAAAGTATGTGGTATTTAGTGTATATGAATTATGTAGAGTGGGATTATGTGTTATGGAGAGTAATTGTATGGTATGATAGTCTGTGTTGTGGAGTGGTAACCTCAGGTTTAGTCTTCCTCGTTTCCATACAAGCTAAACTATAAACTAAATGAGACAAAAAAAGAAGGAACCACTGAGGAGCACTTCTGGACCTAGTCAGAGGTATGAGCAGGGCCACTGGAATTATGCGACTGTTTGGCTGCATCGACTTTTGCACAATTATACATTTTCCGCATTTGCCACATAATCCATCATCTGCTGCATAATCTACAGATATGAACAAAAAAACCTTGTTTCGGGCTCAAACGGCTCAAACGTTACCAAAAATGCAGCGACAAGTGTTACAGCGTGGTGGAAGGCCCTTTGCAAACCTAGAATGGTCACCTGTTACTTATTGCTAAATGTGGGTATTAAATTGGTACTAATGGTGTGCAAACCACTCTTGCTTCTTTCTGTGCCTCTCGCCTCTTTCTGCATTTCTGTTGCTTCTTTCTGCACCTTTCTTTTTCTGCACTTCTTTTGCCTCTTTCTGCACCTCTGTTGCCTCTTTCGGCACCTCACTTCCTTCTTTCTGTACCCCTCTTGCCTCTTTCTGCACCCTTCTTCCCTCTTTCTGCACCTCTTTTGCCTGTTCCTGCACCTCTCCTGCCTGTTTCTGCACCTCTCTTGCCTTTTTCTGCACTTATCTTGCCTCTTTCTGCACCTCTGCTGCTTCTTTCTGAACTTCTGTTGCCTCTTTCTGTACCCCTCTTGCCTCTTTCTGCACCTCTGTTGCTGTTTTATGCACTTCCCTTGTTTCTTTCTGCACCTCTGTAGCTTCTTTCTGCACCCCTCTTGCCTCTTTCTGTACCCTTCTTCCCTCTTTGTGCAACTCTCTTGCCTCTTTCTACACCTCTCTTCCCTCTTTCTGTACCCCTCTTGCCTCTTTGTGCACCTCTGTTCCTTCTTTCTGCACTTCTCTTGCCTCTTTCTGCACCCCTCTTTCCTCTTTCTGTACTTCTTTTGGTTCTTTTGCACTGCTCTTGCTTCTTTCTGCACCCCTCTTGCAAATTTCTGCACCCCTCTTGCAAATTTCTGCACCCCTCTTCCCAATCAATCAATCAATTTTATTTTATTTTGATATGGAACTCTGACAGAGGTCCACAAAAGTGCACAAATAGATTAAAAAAGGAATATTTTATGTACAATACAAAAATTCTTTCATATTCAACCAACAGATATTACAATGTGCAAAAATAGCATTAAAAATTATCTAATAAATAACCAGAAATGTTTTAAAAAATTGATATATCTTAAAACAAACCATTTCATTTGGAGGGGACAGAACAAATGAACGGGCCTCCTGGGCAGAATGAATATTATATTTGATATAAACAGGTCTTAAAAACATATGCCTGGCCTTTTGTAGCTTCGCACAAACAAATAACACATGATTAAAATCTTGAATTTGCGATTGGCATATTTCACAGATTCTCTCCTCACTAGGAATTTTGTCCCAAATACCGGTCACATCTCTTAAGGGCAACAAATTAATTCTTAATAAAAGAATTATTCTTCTGATTCCATGAGGAAGGTTCCATGTTAAATAGGGCTGTGGTCTATTCCCCAAAGCACTCCCACAAACCACCTCATTACGAGACTTGGATTGGCTCAGGTTGGTGTCTCTAGCCAAGCTGATAGAGGGTGCAAACTTCTTTATAAATAGCTTTAGTGCAGTTTTTGACATGGGGGAATCGAAATTCAAAGTAAGCCCGAATGAGTCATTTGCTTGAGCGAAGGACCTAAAATATGTTCTCTCAATTTATTGAAGATTTCTAATCTCAAAGCAGCCCTGAGAGTGCCCTCCTCCCCCCAGCACAGAGAATTACCCCATCTCAAAACCGCAGCCCAGGATAAAACATATGAGGAAACTAAACCAAATTCCAGGCGTAAGACATGTGCAGCAGCCTGAGAATTTAGATTGCAAATTTGACAAAGGATTTGACCTTCAGCCCTGTCAAAGGAAAGCCAGTGTTTCGTGTCCAATACCTCAACAGCATATATTAATGAGGGGGGAATTTGTACCTTAAAAACTGACAAAACATGACCAAAATGGCGTTTCCCACAAGTTTTGTAAAATCTATTTAAAGCTCCCGCCTGGGAGACAGCCTTGCTAACACAGAGATTAATGTGTTCTAGATCTCGCCCAGTTTTCGAAAAGACCTTACCCAGATATAAATAGGAATCCACCAATTCCAGTTCTTCAGACCCCAGTGACCACTTTAAACGTCTCTTTACTCTATGGCCTTTCTTGCGGAAGACCAAAATTTTGCTTTTAGCAATATTAATTTTCAAAAAGTGGGCTTCTGCAGATCTGATTAGGACATCCAGACGACGCTGCAGACCAATAGGCGATAAATCAAAGACCGCAACGTCATCCGCATATAATAAAGAGCCAACGGACATTGTGCCAATCTTGGGGGCAACCCCCACACTGAGTTCAAGGCAGCGGGAAGATCAGATATGTACAAAGAAAACAATAAAGGGGCCAACAAGCAACCCTGCTTTAGCCCATTGTACATTTTAATCTTACGTGATAGCCCCAGCGCACCTCCCATCAGGACCTGACACCAAGTATCTGTGTGTAATTCTATGACTAGACCCAAGAGGTGCTGTGGTATACCAAGTTGGTCAAGCTTTCTCCACATCGTTTGGCGGTCGACTTTGTCAAACGCTGTGGAGAAGTCAATAAATGCCGTATAAACTGGCATACTTCGCAAGAAGACATATTTCTCTACAATGGTCTGGACAACCGCAATATTGTCCAGAGTACCATGATTCTTTCTAACGCCAGCTTGCTCTGCAGGTAAAATGTTCTGATCATGGGCCCATTGCTGTAGATGACATAGAATACTTTTTGCAAACAACTTGCCCGAGGCATCCAACAGAGCAATCTGTCTAAAACTAGCTGGTGTAGTTTTCGGACCCTTTTTATACAAAGAGACAATGATACTCCCTTTCCAGGAGGGCGGAATGTTACTCATTAGAAAACAATGTTTAAACAATGGCGCCAAAAAAGATCCCCATGCAGCTGACTCCTTTTTGATTAACTCAATCGGAATTCCATCCGGCCCCTGTGCGCCGGAGGTTCTGGCGCTCTTTATAAATCCTACTACCCCATCCCCTGACGAGGGACCATATTCCAGGAGAGAAGACTCCTCCATGCGTATCGTTACTGGAGCTACTGAACTATTGTTTTTATATAGTGAAGATTTATAATCCACCCACTCCTTTTCTGGAATCGGTATAGATAAAGCCCTCTGCCTTGAGTCACAGTATTCCGCGATCAAGTGCCAGTACTTTCTTGAGTCTTTGGCCCTTGCTGCTTCCCTCAACCCAATCCATTTGGCGTCAAACTCCCTTCTCTTTTCGCTAAGTTTACGGCGCCATCTTATTCACTTGAGGCGACTGATTTCCTGCTGTTGACCTATTGAAAATTGAATGTATTGATTTCGAACTAGTCGATTAATTTCCTGGTTTAACAGTTTCAACAATGACTTACCCTGTTTAAACAAACTAGGACCAGCAGATCTGGAACTTAAATTCCGTTTCTCTTCCATTTGGGCCTCAAAGTGCTGTATAACATTCGCATATGCAAAACCCTCCTGTTCTACATGAGCCTTCTTCACTATTGAGCTCACTTCAATGATATTTTTGAACGTCCAAAAAGAGCGTCCATTTGCTTTATTATAGACCACCATACCCTGGTCCAAATTCCCCGTATCCAGTACAGGGAGAGCAAAAGCTATTGTCATACCCACTATACTATGGTCACTCCATACGGTCAGAAGGACAAATAAGTTTTCACAGGCCCCAAACATTTGATAAGACACAACTACATAGTCTAAAAGACTCTGGGTGTGACGGGAGTGAAAAGTATATTGGGCTATTTTATCAATGGGCACTCTCACGTTTAAAATAACAAGGTCTATGCTTCTAATACTATCCAACAAGGAGAAGCCCCGTTTATCTGTTTTAATTTTTTCCGGGAGAAGAATCTCAGGGATATGCCAGGTTTCCTCTTTATCGATATTCACGTAAATCTCTAGAGCAGAGTTGGAAATTTTGGCATTTAAGTCTCCAACAATTACCACTAGGGGACATTCTTCCCTGATGGCTATATCATGAATGAATAAGAAAAAAGTACTCAACAGGTGATCAAAGTTTCTCCCAGGAGGGATATACAGATTTGCCACAAGGAAAAAAATAGGCCTGCCAAGGTCTCCCAAACAAGCCAACTTCAAGCATATGCAAAGATTTGAAGGATGGCAGAATTGCTTCTGGTTCCAGTTAATCGTGTTCTTAAGCAAAATAGAGACTCCCTCACTAGCGTGACCTCTATCAGAACGTTTAGCATGGCAAGAAAAAGTAAAATAACCATCACAATCAAAATCCTTGCAAGACCAAGTTTCTTGCAGACAGATGATTAGAGGATTCAAGGTTTTCAAAGAATTCAATTTCTCCTCGTTATGACCCAAGCCAGCCATATTCCAAGATAGAAGTAACCCACCCAGGCTACCTCAAAGGATCGCTTCTTTCTGCTTCCGGACAGGAATTATTCAATGCTCTTGTGACCCAGGTCCACTGGGCCGATTCTGCTTCTAGATCTAAGGCCTGGGGAGCAGCTACCATATTGGACACCAGATTTATTGAGCGGCCCCTTCTATCCAGGGACACCACAATATTTTTGGTTTTGCCAAAAGAATACTCAAACTCGGGGCCCATCGCATCTAGTGCCACAGAATTAACGGCCCTAAAAGCTGTCGGACACTGCGTTGGAAAACACATAGAGGGATATTCCTCATATACAGGAACGGATGCTATATCAAGCCCTCGTTTCAGGAAATGCTCACAATTCTGCATAACCAACTTGCCAATGATCAAAGAGCAAAAAGTAATTCTAGAATAGAGGCAGGTGTCATATAAATTAATCTTCACATTTAAAATATCCCTACTTGATATCAACCTTAATGCCTCTATTTCTGAAAATAGACGAAGAATGGTTCCTCGATTTACCGGATAGAATTCATTGTCAAATAGCCAAGTAAAATCCACCACAGGGATAGAGCACTCTGCACCATACTGAGATTCTTTGAAGCATCCCTTGGGGGGATCCATAGAGGGACCCTATCACCACGACTGGCAACATATGAGCCATCATTGGGCTGAATGTTCGAATACGGCACCGTCGTGGAAATTGGGGCCTCTAAACTTCTGATAGGTAAAGATGTATTCCCTATAAGAGCTCTATTCCACCCAACCTGCTTGATGCTCCGTGTTTGGTACCCCTCCTCTGGATTCTCAACCACCCTAGCCCCAGAGACCCCAGACCACATCTGGGGCATAGAAGTCCCACCTCCCATTTGTGGTTCCCTTTCAGAGTGATCAACCAACTCGTTAATCAAGGGAGTATGAGATACCTGAGTAGACTGCGACATCGAATTTAGTACCGATTCTCCTGTTCCAAATGCCCCGTGAAAAGTGCAATTTTGACGTTTTCCGTTTAGAAAATCGCCTCAACTTTTTATGTTTCTTTTTCATATTTTCCCCCTTATGATTTGTTGTGGGGCATCCCCTCTTCCATGTTTTCAGCCCTCCCTTCTCAGGCAGGTCTGAGGAACAGGCCTGGGAGGTAGAGGGAGCCAAAACCTCCCCCTCTCCCCTACCCCCTAGTTTTTCGGAACCCCTAATTTTCTCAGTTTCTCTATTGCCCCCTTTTTTACCATTATTAAACAAAGGGAAAGGTTTTATTATAGACTTTTCTGGTGGGGGTCCCAATACGTCCTCCCCCAATAGAGTATTTAAACATAACTCTTCTTTTTCAAGATTACACATGGGTTCACTAGGGGGCAACAGATAAAGAGGTATTCCCGCTTGAACATAAACATCTCTCGACTCTCTCACATGGACGGATGAAGAAAGTCTTCCATTTACCAGTTCTTCCGTATGGGGATGTATCGTAGGCTTGGGTTGAATAGACTCAAGCTTAGTTGCCTTTTGTACTTCAAACAACATTACAGATATCATTTCCAATATATGGTCAGAACTTAAAACAGATTTCTCCAGTAAAGACAAAATGGAATTTAATTTTTTTCAATGCAAACGAGATATTCTGAAGGCACCACATCCCTCTCATTTCTCAACTTTGGTTGTGTACAAGGTAAAAAAACATCATGGGCGGACTCCAAAAAAGTGCCACTCAAATGACTTGTACTACAATACAAAAGAGGCAAAGAGAGATGCCTAGGAGAAGAACTTATAATTGGAGTGTTATGTCCCCTGAGATCACTCACCGGTTGAACTTCCTTATGAGGGACTTCCCAGCCCCTTGTTTGGGTTTCTATGTCAATGTCTGGGAGAGTAAAGTCTTCCCCTAGGTTTAACCTTTCGCATGCAATCGACTTCTCGACCATAAAAGGAGCATCGTCCAGTATACCATCCGGACCACCCTCCCCGCTTGTTCGCTTACAGATATCCCCCCGAACAGATGAAGCTGCTGGTAAAACAACAGACATACAGTCAGATTTTTGACCATCCAAAGGAATATGTTGTTGACTCTGTGGATTGGCTGGAGAGTCTGAGCACGATTTTGTACATGAGAAAACGTCAGGTGTAACAGATAACCCACCAGACATACAATCTTGTTTTAACCTGTTCGGAGAAGACTGTTGCTGGCTCTGTTGGATATCACGAGAGACAAAATCTGAATTTGCATATGAGGGGGCGACCGAGGATTGCCCACTTTGACCATCCTCGACGACATCATTCTTCTGTGCCCACACCCTTTCCCAGGAGTGGTTCAGGCCCCCCGCAAGAATGCAAGTGTCTCCACAGGAAAAAGGGGAGAGAGCGTTGTTGTGTAGCAGTTCGAGAACTGTCCGTCTTGCATTACTGCTGCCACTTCAGGTGCAATCCGGGGCACCTTGCGAAAAAAGCCTGTAATAACTGGGTGGGCTTTATAACAGAGTTGCTGCAGTTGTCTAGTGCCACTATATGATCTCTTTAATTTATGTGCCTGACTTGGAGATGAAGAGAGTGTGAGAAGTTGGCCTGGCATATGCTGTCCACTAATTATAGTGGGCACCTTGCACCAGTCCAAACAACCCCTTATTGGAGATAGGTTAAAGACAACCTTTATTGAAAGCTATCCTAGTGGTAGCTATGGAGAGCAGCCTTCAGGCAAAGTCTTGAAGGAATGTAAAGCAGCTTGTTTTACCAGTCTATAATCTCTTGAGTGACCAAATGAAAGAGGACCACACCAGGTATATATTCAAAATATATGTATTTATTACTAAACACACCCCTCTAGTCTCTTTATGACGCTAGAGTTCGAAGTACATACGTTACGAGTTAGTTATCTACAGTAATAGCACAAATACACGTTTGAGCCCCAGGGGCGTACCAAACCATATACCAATAAAGAGGTATAAGAACCACGACTGAGCTAGACACAAGGCCTAGAGCCTGTAGAAGTGCTTGGACCACAAGGAACCACCCAAGGCAGTGACACAGGGGACCCACGGGGGACGCGTGCAGTGTATGAACACAGCTGCGAACCACCGTTAACTTCTATGGGGAAAGTCGCGATTAGAATTTAAAAGAAAAGGGACACTTAGAGGAGGACTTGGAGCAAACTCTTTGAGAACTAGGCTGTTCTAGTGTCAATACCCACGGGAGCACCGGAGTACTCGAGTTACCTCACCCAGGGGAGCCGGGTGCGTAGGTGTCTTTCGGGGTCGGGTTTCGTCGTCGCTTTCAATGGCGATCTGCTGCAAAGTGCTGCTGGCGGCCAAGTCGAAAGTGTTCGGGTGGATCCAAAGGTGGATCGAAGATCTGAAGAACCTGAAAGCAGAGGGGACAGAGTCTGGGTCACTAGCCAGTGACCAGGAAGGCGATGAGCAGATGCCCACCGATGTCGAGTGCTTCAGGTAGGTTGACGGTCGTCTTGACTCTTCAGCCACGAGGTCCAGGAGGCATCGACGACAACTAGGAGCTGGATTCGAGCTGTACCACGACGTCTGTCGATTGCAGGGGTGTCAGCGACCGGATTGGACCCAACAAGCCTTGGCAACGGCAAGTCTTGTGGAAATAGAAGAAGGACGATGTTGCAGACCAGCAAGGTCTGGGGGACTCACCCAGCGAGGATAAGTCAGGGCACACCTGGAGCAACCAGGGAGCCCAAGCAGAAAAAGATTGGCCTTCGTGAGGGCCTACTAGCCAACAGACTAGCGACTGCGAAGGAGCCTCGAGACGGTGCACGTGGAGCTGGCTCACAGGACACTCGTGGAGTGGAGGCCAGTGATCTTCGGTGCAATTGGTGCTGGAGGCTGGGGCTACTCAGAACCCAAAGCACAACTTCGTGGGAGACCCAGAAGAGGGTGCACTTGCAAATGTGTTTGGTGTCCAGGGGTCATGGTTCCACATTACCCACGACAGCTACGGGCCTCAGCTTTGCTGGGAACTCAGGTCAGCCTCGGGGAAGTCTGGAAATCCACCTCTGGTGATGCAAAGACTTCGGCGTCCGACGGGAGCTTCAGTGATGCAGACCGGACAATTGCTTCTTTGGTGCCTGCCAAGCAGGGGAGTCACTCCTTGACCCCAAGGGAGATTCTTCAGTCCTCTAATCTTGAAGTAGAGCGTCGAAGGTCCAGGATTCTGTGTCAGAGTTTCGTCCAGGTTAATCTAAAGTCCTAAGGACTGGGTTCCCCTACTTATACTAAGGTAGGGGGTTGGACATACTCTGTGGCCCCACCTATGGGAGGATCAGGGCAGAGGGGTGGTTACACCCCTTTCCCTTTGTCCAGTTTCGGGCCAGAGCAGGGGCTGGAAGCCCCTGAGCCGGTTTGAACTGGGGTATGCACAGGGACACCAAATGTGCCCCCAGTGCAGGACTTCAAAGCACCAGTGAGTGCTCCCGCCCAGCCCCAATACACACTATCCTGTCTGGGGAGGTGGTCACACCTCCCTGGGACAGGAAACCTATTGTCCAGGCCTCCCCTGCCGGAGTTTCGGTCAGCAGCAGGAGGCCAGACTCGTGTCTGTGGCAGCGGCATCCATTTTGTGATGCCAGGGCTCTGGAAAGTCAGTACCGGGCATACCGGTGTGTACATGTCTTTCCCTCTAGAAGGGTGGAATGCTACCCCCGCCGCCAGAACTGGCGGGGGGTAGTATTCCAAGATGTTTGACACCAAACACGACATGTTTCCGTGCAGCCATCCCAAAGTTAGCATTTAACGCGAGGTTATAATGCGCTTAAGAGTATATGGTCAGGCTGCACTACAAACAGCATCAGAGAAGGGTCTCCGAACGCTGCAGAGGGGCCCTGCTCATGCAGGGGCACCCTCTCACATAGGAACCACGCACTCTGCCTTCAGGATTGATAAGGCCTGCCAATCGGAGTGACTTAAAGGTTTATATGTGTGTATGTATATAGTGATATAGGTAGCCTATACCACAGTAAGGGGTGCATGCACCACCTTACCCAGGCTGCAGTAGCAGACCTGTGGTGTCAGTTTGGATGGCCTTCCAGGGGTGGCACAATACATGCTGCAGCCCCTGGTAGGCCTCTGAGGTACCTATGCCCTGGGTACATAGTATACCATATACTAGGGACTTATAAGGGCACTCCAGATTCCAATCAGAGATGTGCCTAAGGCACATGGAAACCATTTTAAAGAGGAAGCAGCTAGGCTGGGGTTCTGATTAGCAGGGCCCCAGCCAGACTGAGGTCGAAAAACAGTGAAGCATCAGCAAAAAGTGGGGGTACCCATGTGAAGCAGATCCTACTCTCCTACACAACCCCCCAAACGTAGGGACATTAAACGAACCTTGCCCAGTTAAGTCTTCATGTTCTAAGTGGAAGTACCTAGAGAGTCCATCTGCATTGGCATGGTTACTCCCAGGTCTATGTTCCACTGTGAAGTCCATCCCCTGTAGGGAAATGGACCACCTAAGCAGTTTGGGGTTTTCACCCTTCATTTGTTTTAGCCATAAGAGGGGCTTATGGTCTGTTTGAACAAGGAAGTGAGTACCAAACAAGTATGGCCTCAACTTCTTCAGAGCCCAGACCACAGCAAAGGCCTCCCTCTCAATGGCTGACCAACGTTTCTCTCTAGGGGTCAGCCTTCTGCTAATGAAAGCTACTGGCTGATCCTGACCTTCATCATTCAATTGTGACAGTACAGCCCCTACCCCCAATTCAGATGCATCAGTTTGAACAATGAACTTCTTGGAGTAATCAGGACTAACCCTGGGCGTAGTTCGCGTAGTCGCTCTACGCGAAGCTACGCGAAGACGTCGAAGCGCTACGCGAGCTTCGCATAGCTTCGCGAGCGTGCGTAGCTGCTTGGCGCGCCCGTTCGCGATGCGTTTTCTTGCTCGGGAACGCGTCGTTCGTGTTCGGGACGCTGTTTACGTGCTCGGGGGCGCGAACTTACCCATGCGGTCGCCTATGGGCGCGGCCATTTTGATTTTCACTTGTCCCGCCCGTTCGCGATCCCTTATTTCCTGTTCCGGGTCGCGTATAGCGTGCTCGCGATGCGCATTCCATGTTCGGGAACGCGTTGTACGTGTTCGCGACGTTTTGTGCGTGCTCGGGGAGAAATATCGCGCAAACTTACCCATGCGGTCGCGATGGGCGCGGCCATCTTGTTTTACCACTCTATGCTATGGTTCTGGGCCTGCTTTTCTATCCTCCCTCAATCTTTGCAATCCTTAGTTTTTTACACAGTTTTTCAATTTTTCTTTATTTCTTACCTATCTCTCTCTCTGCCTAAGTCTATATTTTGCATTTTTTTCTACTTTTTACTGTGTTTTTTTTACTTTCCAACTGTTTTATATAACTTTCTTCTTTAAGCTCCTACTTCTTCCCCTAACTTTATTTTTCCCTTCTAACTTTTCTTTTTCACCTCCTCCCACCCCAGAACCATGGCGAAGGGTAGCAGCAGCGGGTCAAAGAAGGGCAAGGGGCGTGCGCCCAATCGCCGCCTGCCTTGCGGCAGACTGCGCCCCGCAGGGGTGCAAGCCCGCCAGCTGTTTACGGAGGAGGAGGTGGCCGCCCTTGTTTTTTTTATTCAGCGCCACCTCCCCTTGACCTTGGCAGCAGGCGGCAGGCCAGGCTCCGGTTACCCGACCCAGGAGCGTCACCGTCGGTGGGCGAAGGTGCGTCGGGCAGTGTTTCGCTGCTCCGCGGTCCGGCGCACACATAACCAGCTGGCCCACCGGTGGTCAGACATTCTTGACCGGGAGCAGGACCTGTTGGACCTGCTAGGTGTCGAGGTCGTGGGGCTTGGTGAGTAGCCAATATATATAGTAGTATAAGTATTGTGATTTGTGTATACATTTTTTACAAATAATAACAAGAATAATGCTGCTTACATTGCAGGTAAATTACGTTTCAAAATCTTCTGTGATTGTAGGACACAGGTGCTGGGCGGTACTCTTACTTTTTTGCAACTTTGCGCTCGCTTGTCATTATTATGTAAGAGTTTACTTTAGAGAACTTCAGTTAGGTAATGCTATTGCTAGAGAGACTGTAGTCTTTCCTTTGTCCTCCTGTCAAATAGTGGTGGATGGATTTGATACTAGGTTTAGTTACTATTAGTTGATAATTTTTGAGCGGTCTGCGTGACGCATCCTCTGTCACTGAGTGCTGCTTACCCCAGTCCTTTTGTAGTTTGTTTAGTGAGTGGTACTGGTAAGCTTAGCTTAGCAGTGTCAGTCAGCTGCAGAACATCAGACGCAACCAACCAACAATTTGATGTATGCATTATGCACTGACTTTATGCATGTGTCCTCCTTCTCACCTATGCATTTTTGATGGAAATAAAAAATTGAAATGCATGCTTAATGAACAATTGGCCCGCCTGGAATAGGTGGGCTAGGTCAGGTGGTACTTAGGCTTAGTTAGTGTTCTGGATTTTATTTGAAACAATCAGAATGGAACACTGAATTAGTGTTCCCCAATAAGTAGACTGTCCGTGAATTCCGCAAGCCAGTAGGCGATCGGATTAGATAGGTCAATTTTATAGCAATTTTTGTTTCCTAAAACGTTTTTTGAGCGTTTTTTTTAAGATAATTTATTTGTTTCACAGCAATCATTAATGTTTGTGTCTTTCTTTTTCTTTATTATATCTTACATGATCACTGATCTGCAGCACCCAGGGGCAAGAAGACGGGGTCCGAGTCGGCGGGACAACCACCAGAGGACCGCTCCTCTACCGAGGGCCCTGCTGCTGGTCCCAGTAAGTCCTCCAGTGGTTATATTAACAATTATATTGCCCTAACTTTTACTGGACCTTATTTATTCTGAACTATTAATTCTGGCTCCACTCCCTAATTATCTTTTTTACAAAAGATTCTTTGATCAGTTGATCTTGACTTGACTATCTGTTTCTAAATTCTGGTTATCCCTGCCTCTAAGTTCTAACTGCCTCTGCTATGAATGTCTGTACTCTGTACTACTAATATTAGTCTGTCGCTAAGCTTTCCCAGTTTGCATTGCCACTCTTTATTGTACGGTTTTGAATAAAACTCAGATTGACCAATACTAATAGCTCTAGCCACTGAGTCCAGTCCTTTCGGTTGTCCTCTTCTAGGCTTCTTAATCTTGAGGCTTTGACAATTACCACAAACAAAATGCACAACCAGATATTTGACTATTTTTGATAGGAATAGGATATAGTACATACTACTTGTATTCTGCACAGCCCCATGCAGAACTATGCACAATGAAAGAGGATGTTGGTGATGAGAGTTTGGAACTTGGACGTTCCTCACACCTCAGTCAGAAGTGAACCCACAATCCCCTGAACGACTAGCTAGTGTCTCATTAGGTCCCCGAACCCCCACCCGAAGATACCCAATGATTATGATTCCACAACCCAGAACATAACACACTTTCGCTCACTCACTCGTGTAAGTCCACCACCACCACCACACCAAATACCACATAGTCTATGTGTAAGTTCAAAAGGTTTATTTTCAAATGACAACTTCTGTAGGTTGTTCTATAAAATTCAGTGTACTCCAGCCAGCTCCAACAGCAAAATGCATAAGATTAAAACAATAAAAATTGTTGCAACAAGTGCATGCTGATATAGACAAAAGATCTGTGTGAATTCTGGGCGACTCCTCACCGTAGAACGTAGAATTACTGGTTACATGCATCATTCATAAGCTCTGCAAATCTCTGGTTCGTACTCGTAGAAGGGAATCCTCTGCCTGAGAAAAATGGTGCGTGTTAAATTTAATGCAAGCATTTGTCAGTCCTGCCAAAAAACTGTAACATGTTACCTATGGCTAAGTAATACGGACTAACGGAACTCCATAACAAAGTGGCTTGTTTTCCGACCTCTTGTACGCAACGCTCAGACAGTAGCTGTATGTGCTCATGTGGGCTCAAAAGGCGTCTTACTGTTACTGCACAACAAGCTGCGAGGTAACATGCGCAAAAGACATGAAGCGAAAAATGGTTGCATGGCTCAGGCTAACTTTGCAAAGAGTAGAGTATAGTATAATAATGACCTTAGGGACAATAACACTATTAGTGTCTGTCTACTGACTGTACTCTAGTACCCGATTTGGACTATTGAATGTGATTTATAATAATAAATATGTATTAACCTTTTTTCAATCTTGCTAGTGAAAAATAATAAATAGGGGGAGGTGTACAGGCATCTAAAAATGTGTCATGTTTTTGCTAGGCGTACTACCGACCAACAGTGCTGGTGGGGCCAGCGGCGATGGCGTTGCGGCCATTCCGGAGGGGGCAGGAGATACAGGGGGTGAGCCAGCAGCAGTGGCGGGCGGTGGTAAGTTATATTCATGACTTATTGACATTGCACTAGCTGGAAGGGTGTGTGGAGTGGACTTCACTCACTGTACTGATGTTGAGACTTATTAGGTATGAAGTTGTAGTGAACATTATACAACGGTTAATAAAGAAGACACCCTTTACTTAGCAGCATGAGCAATGCAGTACCAATAGCATTACCAGCGTGACTTCATTAACCAATGGCCTCTTATATCTGACTCCAACTCAGCTGTGAAAGTTTTATGGAGGAGACTAAAAGTCAGATCAGATGACCTTGATGGATGTGTTGAACAAAAAGGGAAAGAAGGGTGGAAGGAGGAAGGGCGGGCGAGATTTAATATGATGACTGGCAGAGAAGGATACGTTGGAAGCATGGATAGGTGGCTGATAGGAATCAGATGCATGTGTTGTTGAAGGATGGGTGGAAGGTGAAAGAAGAATGGATGCCTGCCTGGGTGGGCGCACAGTATGGGTGGATACCGTGGATAGCAAGAATCATCAGCGGTGTTTGGGTGAAACTCAAAGCCAAGGCAAGCAACGGAGTGAGTGGACACATGCGTTGTTGTTGGTGAAACAAAGTAAGGTTTGTGGAGAGATTAAGAAGAATGATTGACATTTACTTAGAATGGATGGATGCCTGTATGTATTCATCCATCATAGACAGCATAGGTGGAGACTGTCACGGGATGCTCAGTTTTAGGGAATGTTAAAGAAACCGCGCCAGCGTACCAAAGCCGATGTGGGGAGGGGCAGGGTGGGGGTAGTAGTAAACAATGTATTACGCGGGCAAATACAGGTAACTTTACTGTAACATACAAATAAATAAAGTGAATTTCATTGTGCGCACTGCACCGCCAAATGGGATGCAGTGTGCGCAACAAAATTAGTTTCATTTATTTATATGTTTACTTACCTGTAATTGGCCGTAATCCATAGTTTACTACCCCCATCCTGCCCCTACCCACGCCACCGCCCGGCCAAACTCCCCGAGTCCCACCAACGACCGCTACTGACCTTATGTCGTTGTCCCATATAAAAGCAACGATCATTGGATCAGATATATAATCTGCCTTTTTGTAGTAGCCAAGGCACTGTGAAATTGAGCAATTGCCCTCCATGTAACAGAGAGTATGGCCAGTGCCACCCGTAATAGAAAAATACGAGCTTCCCCACCTGCAAACAGTAGTAAATCAAACTAATGTTACTCTGCGTCATGACTCGTATGTTTGTCTTGGCTTCAAGCATAGATGACCGAGCTGGCAATGCCGGCTACAACCAGGTTATGTCATTTCCCTAAACTAGAGATAAGAAGAACACTGGTGTACTGTGTACTGCTTGGAGTCCATAGTGCTAGTATAATGCCTGAAACTCCCACAAATGTTAGAGGCCGAGGAAGTGGGAGGATAGATAGATTATTACCACAAATGTTATGTACTGTGCTTCTTGCTAGTGCTACTGTGCCATTATGTGTTGAATTAATTTTGTGTTACTGTTTATGTAAGAGTACTGGTTACAACAATATTTTCTTTCTTTCTTTTCCCAAGACAAACCATCGCGGAAGGAGTTGGCAGTCAGGGCCCGGCGCCGGAAACTGGAGGCCATATGCCGGGAGTACCGGAGGCTGGTGGCTCTGGCGGAGGAGGAGGAGGAGGCGGCAGCAGCTGCAGCCTCGTCCGATGCCCCGGGCCCCAGCCAGGCCCCAACTCCAGCGGTACGGCGCCGCGGTCTGATAGCCAGCCGCCGCAAATCATTAACAGCCAGCACTGCTGCTGTCCCCCATTGTGGATGCCACTGCAGGGCATTCCGCAAGAAGATTCTCCTCCGGATGGCACGGCAAGAGGAGCAAATGGAGGAGCGGGTGAAACTCCTGGTGGACAAACACCTTAAAGCCCGCCGATTATAACATCGAGGACCCTGTTGCTTTGCCCCTTTTTATTCCTTGTTTTGGTGGGTGGGAATTGGGCGTTGGGGTTTCGGGACATTCTTTGGACTTTTTTCGTTTTGGACATTG
This sequence comes from Calotriton arnoldi, assembly GCA_963921515.1. Classification (NCBI taxonomy): domain Eukaryota; kingdom Metazoa; phylum Chordata; class Amphibia; order Caudata; family Salamandridae; genus Calotriton; species Calotriton arnoldi. Next base: position 1,080,366 of record CAWUFW010006463.1, read on the forward strand.
GTTGGGGTTAGGGAGAGGGGTGGGTCAGGTGTGGGATAGTTTATTTTTGTTAGGGTAATAAATTATATTTATACTTAAACATACAATGTTAATGTTTTGTGGGGGGTTACTGTTTTATGAATTAACGTCACATTGGTTTGCTTGCTGCTGCAGGGCCGCAGCCAGTGTTTGATTTAAATAATCTGCCGATGATGTATAACAAACAGATAGATGCGGTACCCCTCACCGAGTTATTTGTCCTACTAGTATTCTACCTCCCACCAAACTTATCTTACCTGTGATTGATGATGACTACGTTCGGCACAGCGATGGCTGCATGGTTTCCATAGAGAATGTAGAAGATGCCATGGTTGTGGTGGTAGTACTAGAGTAGACACTGGCAGTAGCATTTGCTAAAAAAATTTAAAAAAGAGACAGTCACTTGCCTGAGAAAAACTGTTGGAGGAGTAGTCGAACGAAGTGAAATACAGTACAGAAGACGACTGCCAAACAAACAATATTGCAGTTGCAACTGCTAAAGTCAAATTAAACATAATGGTGGCGGGGACAGCCTAGTACAAGAAGTTATAAACTGCAGTTGTGCTGTCGAGTGAGTCACTTAACTTAACACAATCGTAATTCGTAACCTTTACTGCTGTGTGGTAGGAGTTTGATGATTAATGCAATCAATGACGGCAATTAATTATGATGTACTACTATTAGCCGTTGACGGCTTGCACAATGACAATGCACATAGACTGAGCATGGGTGGCCAAGCAGAAGAAGCTCCTCGCCCTGCCTTGCAATTGAATTAGTGTTGCTTTCACCACATCTGCCCCAGCAAGCGTGTGATCAATTGGTGTACATTTTATGTAGTCACATCACACCTCAATATAAATCACAGCCCGGGGGAAGAGGGTTAGGGTTTGATGAATGGATGGGAAGGGGGTTTGGGGAAAGGTTTGAAAATGAAAAACAGTATGCATGGACAACAAAAGCAAAGCGCAATCTTGGCAGACGACCATGATCTTATCCAAAAAATCAATAAAGCGAGAAAAGGGAAATGCATGCGTTAATGATGAAGATTAGATAACTTGATGGTTAATGAGTAGTACATAATAACTCCTACTAGACAATTAGACAGTACAGGGCACCAGTATATTCTATTTCTATGCAATTTGCCTTGCCTGTAATATGCCCTCAGAGACCCAAATTACATGTTGTACTGGGCTTACTTGTAAAGATAGCAAAGACAATTAACAAACATTTGTAGGGATCAATTAGCAAACAAACACACAACACACAGTCCTAATGATTGCAGAGAAAAAAGGAATCAAATTAATTAAAAGATGAATGATGAATGATACTAAAGTTACTGTATTATCATGCTAAAATTGTGGAGTTGAATCTCGTCCTTCCTCTTGGTCCTATCTTCCATGGACGCTCCGCACATCAATCTTGGTGGCCTTCCTGATGCCGATTGGTAAGGTAAATGTGAGTTGTGTCTCCCAGTATAGCAAGCACAGGGTAAAGGCCGGCCTGTAACGTCTAGATGGAAAAACAAAAGGGGTATTGAGAAATCAATGAATAAAAAAAAAAAAAACATCAGTTACGGTGGAGTCCAAGAAGAGAAGAGAGAACACTTTCAGAGTGAGGCGGCTTGGATATATCGTGTAGATTCTGTTTACAGCATTAAGCTACAACAACAACAGGACAGAACAGGCCCACCACAGCACCAGCCCGGCCGTGACCCAACCTCCATTTACCTTAATTTTTGACATAGCCAGACAAAAGGCATACACAGCAACTTAGCATTTTCCTAATTAACTGACAAAATCAATGCTCCGCTGTCAGTCATCACTACACTCGTGACTCGACTAGACCACTACATGGACATGTAGGTCTGCTGTGTTTACTACTTTCTTGTTGAATTGTTGTGTTTATGTTTACCTTATGCCACTTCATGAAATGCAATTAGTCCTTGAATCATCTCTGATCCAACTGAATGACTGCGCGCGAAAAGATAGTATGGTCATCATCATGGTGTGGTACGTGTTGTCCAACTACAACTCAGTCTGTATTGTTGACTCCGATTAAGTCCATATTCCATATTAAAAAATTGCAACAGATATTGGCCTGCACCTGCAGTAGTAGGAGTACAATTTGGTTATTAAACAACAAGAAAGGAAACATTGACTGTCACTTATTTACTTGAGTCACTTTGTAGATTAACTAGTAGAGTAGAGTTCGACTTCATGCACAACATCAACAACAAACAACAGCAATCGCTCAGAGTCTGCAAACATCCAATGCATTCCATCATTACCTGTCTTGCTCTTCTCTTTGGCTGTCAGATCATCAGATGCCTAGTGATGACATTTTTTTTTTGTTTTTGCGGGGCAGTGGCCTCATCATTATTACTCCAGTCCACATTCATTTTGAGTGTTAGGCGCTGTTTCGGTTTTCGTCGTATTCATCTGTGGCACCTTTGTCACAGTTTAAGTTGCTTCCCATGGTCAGCAGCACTGTGATGATGGTCCGCGGCCTGTGTAGTGCTCATTGCTGGTCATTTGAGTTTGCACAAATGTCAGCAAGTTTCTTCGAAGAGTCTATTGTCTTTCTCTGCCAAGTACCTTCTGTCCTGACAGTGAGGACCTTTGGATGCCTGCTGAGGCTGTAGCCTTCGGACACTGATGAGTTTCAGCTTGAAAACAAAACGGAGGATAGCTATAGTAGTCACGTTTCACTTCTAATGGAGGCGGGACTGGTAAAGGCAACATTTATTGTACTAATGTCTGGCTTGATGGAAATGTACTCGTGCGAGACAGGAAGATGAAGCAGGACTCTGAAGAGTGGACAGTTAAATGCACAGACGTGCAACTCCAATAGGGAAATAAAAAGAAGACGGTGGTGATGGTTTTGTTGTGATTTGATTTGAACCAGAAAGACAGATACACAGACACATAAAGGAAGGAAGAAAGCAACAATTTGAAAGCCTAGTTGTCAGGGAAGAGGAGCTCGTCCTCAAACTCTGGTGGTTCGGACAGAAGTAGGTCCTGTAACGCACTATTTACGTCATCCAAGTCGCTCTGCTCTTCCTGCTGTGATTCACGTATTTTGTAATCCGGTGGTATAAAGTGCTGATTCATTTTGATCATGGTTAACCTCTCCACGCTTTGGGCCGAGAGACTGGTCCTTTTCGAAGTTACAATGGCACCAGCAGCACTGAAAACACGCTCAGAAGAGACACTTGCGACAGGGGAAGCGAGATACTTTATCGCCAGCCTGCTGAGCACTGTCCATTGGCTTCTTTTCCCATACCAATACACCAATGGGTTTCCATCCATGAAGACCTCTGTTGGGTCATCCAGATAGGCCTGGACCATCCGCTCAATGTTAAGGGGTGCTCGGATGTGCTCGGCCGGTTTTGCCTTTGCATCAGCACTGGACTTACCATACCCCTGCTGTAGAAACCAATCAGTTGCACATTGTGCTGCGGACGATCCTGTTCTTGATGTTATTGTTGGTGTAGGTGACTGCTGGGAGGCAAATGCACTGCCCTCAGGCTCCGAAGTATAACTTGACTCTGGATGCCCTGTAGTACTGGTTATGGCCTGTGGTGGGGGGCCTGTAATTAACAGCCGTTCACTTTCGAAAATAGTTGCTTCCTTAGCTATCAAAGTTTTGTAGTTGGCAACATCCACTTCCGAAAAAGGAATTACTGCCTTGCTGTTCAGAAATACTTTGTACCGTGGATCCAAAATTGTGGCACTAATGTAATGTGGTTGTGACAAAATTTTATTTTTAATCCTTGTATTTTCCGATAAGCGAGCGGCTAAGGTCTCCGCCAAATGATATGCGTCTTGTTTGTCATCCACACCTGTGTACGTTTCAGACACATCCTTCAGCTGTTGCTCTAGCATGTGCAACAATGGGATAGCTTGGCCCATAGTACAGTCCTCCCTGCTGACTTCACGTGTGAAGATCTCAAAAGGAAGTAGCATCTCAGTCAGGCATTTAATGAGGTCCCATTGAGCCATCTCAACGGTCATGCCTCTCACAGTAGGTTCCCCTATTCTTTGCATGACATAAGCATTGAGTGGTATGTACAGTTCAAACAGACGATCAAGCATATAATAAGTTGAGTTCCAACGTGTTGGCACCTCCTGGATGAGCGCTTTGACTGGCAGTTTATGCTCACGTTGAATGACCCTCAGCTGCTTCCGGGCTTTAAAAGAATGGCTGAAATGTGTGCATATTCTTCTGCAGGTGACCAGTAAGTTGCTGACTTTTGATTCATTTTTCAAAAAGTCTTGAACAACAATGTTAATGCAGTGTGCCAAACACGGGACCCTGAAATAGCCACCATTGCGCATGGCCAAAACTACATTACTGCCGTTGTCCGTGGCAACAAAACCAATCGTAAGCCCTCTTGGGCGCAGCCACTCAAAGACCTTGGTGTTAAACTCTTCCAAAATGTTTGCAGCAGTATGAGATTTCTCCATGGCAAACATGGCTACAGTTGCATGTTTGCGAGTGGCATGAAAAATCTCTGCAGTATCAACACCAGCAGATAGCTGTTCTCTAACACCCACAAAACTGATCCAGTGTGCAGTGATGCACATGTAATCTGTGGCTTGGCAACTGGTCCACATGTCTGTAGTCAGGTGGATACTGTGAACAGCACTCTGCTTCAAGGCCTTTCCTAGCAATTCCAGCACGTCGTGATGTAGTGCTGGAACTGCAACTCTGGCAAAATAGTAGCGGCTGGGAACATGCCATTTTGGGCAGATGGTTGACACAAATTCCACAAAACCCAACCCTTCAACAAAAGAAAAAGGGAGAAGGTCCAGTGCTAACATTTTAGCCAGCTTCGCATTGTACAAACGTGCTATTGGGTGGTTGCGTTCGTACTGCCCCTCACCCCCAAACATGCTGATAATGGTAGGCTGCATGGTTTTCCTTTCTCTTAGGCTCAACGCACTTTTTGGTAGTGCGGACCTGGTACTTCTTGGTGTCTCCGGCTGACTCTTACTCTTGTGCCACTGAGATGTTGCTGAAGATGTGTGCAACGTTAAGACTGCACTGCTGGGGTCAGGGACACCTTGTGTACCACTAGTGAGAATGTCTCCCTGTCCTTCCTCTTCCACCGTGATCGGATCTTCTTCTACTCCTTTATCCCCACCAACACCAGTGGTTGCCGTTTTTTTCTGTCGCAAAGGTGGTCCTCCCAGCTGATCAAGTGGTGTTTTTTCAGATGGGTCATTTGGCCTCCGGTACCATAGTTTGTACCAAGCTTACCACGACTAACAGAGGTATTACAAATGGAGCATATAGCAATGTTCTCCTCCTTTTCGCTAACCGTAAAGAAGTCCCAAACTGGGGAGCTTAACTTTGGCCTCCTGCTGGAGGTGCCACTTCCAATGCCGGATGATCTGTAGGGTGTGTGTTGAATTTGACTCTGTGCTGCTGTACCACTACCTACTCCTACAGAGGTGGTGGTTGTGCTGGATGTAGGTCGCTGCCGGGCCTTTGCTAATGCAAATATGGAAGCTGTAGGTCGTGTTGGTGTTACCTGTGGAGGTATGCGTGCTACATCCCTCGCAGCGATTTTGGATAGAGTAAGAATGTTGGTCTCCATCTCCTCGGGGCCGGGAGTGATGTTCATGATGACTGGCTCGTCGTCATCATCATCATCATCTTGCTGTTCTACATCGACCTCCATAAGTGTAAGGCTTTCTGGAACCTTCCTTTTCCCTAGCTTGGTCTTGGAACGTGGCTCCCTCTCAGACTCAGTTTGAGGCTTCCAAGTGGCATCTAGATCATCAGAAGGGGGCTTGGCGAAGAACTCGATGGACTACCCCTCCTTTTCCTTGCTGGGGATTTGGAAGACAATGGATCTTCTGAATGAGTGGCTTCTTCTTCTACCTCTGCATGAGGCTCAATTTCCTGAACTGCCCCTACTTCAGGAGGAACAACAACTACTATTGCGGGCGGTGGTTGCGGCTGTTGTTGTTGACCACTTATCTGCTGTGTTTCCTCCTGCGTTGATTGGGTACTACTTTGAGATAGCGATAAGTTTATCTCCGGCTCAGCATCACTGCTTTCCACCATTAGGCTGGCTACCTCTTCTCCACTCATGTGCTTGGCCCTGGGTTGGTGGGTTGGGTCCACTGATGCGGATGTGCTGCCCCCAGCTTGCCTCCCGGACACCGCTGCTGCAGGCGCAATTTTTTTTTCCCAAAAAAGGTACTGGCCGGCACACCAGACTTCAGTGTCACTTGCTTCTTCTGTTCCTTCTTCTTCTCAATAGCAACTTTCTTGGTACTGGAGGACCTGGTACCTGCTTTCTTTGGGCCCATCTTCTTCAGATGTCAGCAGCACTCAGTTGCAGAGATGTCTGGTCAGTCAGGTCACACGTCACGTTGTGTGTCCAGCAGCAGGATGTCTGTCTGGAAGTGCAACAGGCAATGTTGAGAGACACACCTCCTCCTCAGTCTTTGTGCACCTAAAAGCAAAAAAGGCAGAACATCAGTCAAACATAGCACAAATCAAACAAATAGAATATAGAACTTAGTGTGTGGTGGCCTCAATTATTAAATTTCAGAAACTCTTCCAACAACAACACACAGTGTAGCCATTTGTGAGACGTTGACAACAAGGCCAGGGCTTTACTGGCTACTGTACACTCTGGAAGAATAAGAATATTAAAGAACTAAAACTAAAATGTACTGGAGCATGTTTGGCCTAAATTTGTGCATCACGTCACGTGTGATGTATTATATAGCAGCATCAGGGAGCTGCAGCTGGCAATGGGGATGGATTTGGCAGCAGTAAAACAAGAGGAAAAATGGAAAGACACGCAGGCCTATTTGGCAAAAACAGCACACTAATAACTACCACAACAAAATGGCCCCCAGAAACATGGTGACTCACAGGCACAAGGCACGGCAAACAATGAACTCAAGCAGGCCTATATATGGGCAGACAAAGGATGCCTTATAAAACACACACCGCTTTCATGCAAAAACAAAAATCCACATGGCTAAAAACACTTTGGAAAGTTAGACAACCACTACAACAACACTATTATAATGACAGTACACACGCAAAAAATGCATTTATTTACCACACCCAATAAGTGAAATAGTCAGACCCTCCAAAAAAAGCCAGATTTCGGAATTCAATTTAATCTATTCAATGCCATCTAGGGCCTAAATGATGCCAAAGTTACACAGACTACACAGAAACAGTTTTATGCACCCATGGTGACTACCTCTGGGCCTACTGGCATACTGGGCCGCAAGCTTGGAGGCCTATGGCAAAAGCACAGTGGCTGGTTTAACAAAATGGCCGCCGCCCACATGTCCAGGCCACCCAAAATAACAAAAAGTGAAGACAAAGGACAGGACCAGGCAGTTGGAGACTGTGGGAAACTTGCTACCTCTTGGAAAAAATTGTAAAACAAAGAAAAAATGACTCCTTGATCACCAAACTACATCTAAATGACAACCTGAGGAGTTTTTTGTGCAAAATGAACTAAATCAACAGTTTCGAGAAGGTTTAATGATGCTCGAGAGATATTGTTCGCCAGATTGTAAATCCTGCGTGTTCGGCATCGCGATCGTCACAAATTGTCGTTATCGCGCGCGCGAAAACGTACATTGAGCGCGCGAAGAAGTTAAAAAGTGTAAGTCCGCGTTGTCGCGCAGTGCGGACTTGCACAAAGTCCGCGAGCTGAAGGCCCAGGGTTACCTACTGGCTGAAAAGGCCTATTTATTTAACAAACACCACAAAAAATAAAATACGCTCCAAAAACCACTTTTACCAATTAAAAACAATGCCATCCATGGCCTCAATTATGTTACAATTCAACAGACAACACAAAACAGTTTTTATGCACCCATGAGGATGACTACCGCCGGGCCTACTGCCACACTAGGCCGCAACAAGCTTTGAGGCCTATGGCAAAAGCACAGTGGCTGTTCACACAAAATGGCCGCCAACAACAACAAGAAAAGGAAGACAAGACAGACAATGCAGGCCTAAGGCAAAAGCACAATGCCTGGCTTCACAAAATGGCTGCCACCCACATGGCCAGGCCACCCAAAATAACAAAAAGTGAAGAAAAAGGACAGGACCAGGCAGTTGGAGACTCTGGGAAACTTGCTACCTCTTGGAACAAATTGTAAAAGAAAAAAAAAATGACTCCTTCATCACCAAACTACATCTAAATGACAACCTGAGGAGTTTTTTGTGCAAAATGAACTAAATCAACATTTTCGAGAAGGTTTAATGATGCTCGAGAGATATTGTTCGCCAGATTGTAAATCCTGCGTGTTCGGCATCGCGATCGTCACAAATTGTCGTTATCGCGCGCGCGAAAACGTACATTGAGCGCGCGAAGAAGTTAAAAAGTGTAAGTCCGCGTTGTCGCGCAGTGCGGACTTGCCCAAAGTCCGCGAGCTGAAGGCCCAGGGTTACCTACTGGCTGAAAAGGCCTATTTATTTAACAAACACCACAAAAAAGAAAATACGCTCAAAAAACCACTTTTACCAATTAAAAACAATGCCATCCATGGCCTCAATTATGTTACAATTCAACAGACAACAAAAAACAGTTTTTATGCACCCATGAGGATGACTACCGCCGGGCCTACTGCCACACTAGGCCGCAACAAGCTTTGAGGCCTATGGCAAAAGCACAGTGGCTGTTCACACAAAATGGCCGCCAACAACAACAAGAAAAGGAAGACAAGACAGACAATGCAGGCCTATGGCAAAAGCACAATGCCTGGCTTCACAAAATGGCTGCCACCCACATGGCCAGGCCACCCAAAATAACAAAAAGTGAAGACAAAGGACAGGACCAGGCAGTTGGAGACTCTGGGAAACTTGCTACCTCTTGGAAAAAATTGTAAAACCAAACAAAAATGACTCCTTGATCACCAAACTACATCTAAATGACAACTTGAGGAGTTTTTTGTGCAAAATGAACTAAATCAACATTTTCGAGAAGGTTTAATGATGCTCGAGAGATATTGTTCGCCAGATTGTAAATTCTGCGTGTTCGGCATCGCAATCGTCATAAATTGTCATTATCGCGCGCGCGAAAACGTACATTGAGCGCGCGAAGAAGTTAAAAAGTGCAAGTCCGCGTTGTCGCGCAGTGCGGACTTGCCCAAAGTCCGCGAGCTGAACGCCCAGGGTTACCTACTGGCTGAAAAGGCCTATTTATTTAACAAACACCACAAAAAATAAAATACACCCCAAAAACCACTTTTACCAATTCAAAAGTAAACAAGGCCATCCATGGATGCCCGGCCTACATGATGTTTAAACTTTAAATTCAACAGACATCACAGAAACCTGCACCCATGGGTACCTCGGGCTCAAGTCTGGGCCTACTGGCTGAAATTCCAATCAAAGAAAAACAACTAGGCCCCTGCAGAAACTACAGGCCACAACAATACATTTAAAAAAATATGGAAATCCCCCCAAAAAATGTAGGTACAAACAAGCCCCAATCAAACAAACAAGTACACCAATTCTCCAACTTACTTGTAAAATATCAAATCCAAGAGTCCTCAAATCCAATCCAATGATATGATGCAGCAGACAGACACAAAAAGTGATCCTTCCAGGTCAAAATCAAAATGCAAGTGAACAGCACATGGACAAAACACTGGGAGGAGCCTGCTGGACAGGAACAGGAAGTTTGAGAATCAGGGGCACTTCCTTCCTCTTGGAAAAAGAGAAAAAGGACTCCTTGCTCACCAAACTACATCTCTAAATGACAACCTGAGGAGTTTTTTGTGCAAAATGAACGAATTCATCTTTTTCGAGAAGGTTTTATGATGCTCGAGATATATTCATCGCCAGAATGTAGTTTCTTCGTGTTCGGGATCGCGATCTTACCAACACTGCCGCCGGAAGTCAGATCGCGCGTCCGAATGACGTGTTCGCGGTCGCACACTCTCGCGGGAACTTGCGGCCGGATTCCAAATCTCGTGGCGCCCGCGAACGGATAGGAAGTCGCGTCGGCGAACGCAGAATCACGGTAGGTCGTTACCGCGCGCGCGAGAACGTATATTGAGCGCGCGATGAAGAAAAACAGCTACGCTACGCCGCAAATTGCGTAGCGCACGGTAGCTTCGCGTTCTACGCGAATCGCGAAGTTACCGCAACTTCGCAGGCTTCGCGAGCGTAGCGAATTTCACCGCCCAGGCTTAATCAGGACTCTGCAGAATGGGAGCAGTGCACATGGCCTGCTTCAGGTCATCAAATGCCTTTTGACAGCTAACTGTCCACTGAACCTTTTGGGCATTTTCTTGGAAGTTAAGTCATTCAGGGGTGTCACTATTGATCCATATCCCTTGACAAATCTCCTATAGTACCCAGTCAGGCCTAAGAAGGCTCTCACCTGAGTCTGGGTAGTTGGAGCAGTCCAGTCCATGATGGTCTGGATCTTGCTCTGCAGTGGTTGAACCTGGCCTCCACCCACAAGCTGGCCCAGGTACACAACCTGACTCTGCCCTATCTGGCACTTGGTGGCCTTGATAGTCAGGCCTGCTTTCTGCAGGGCCTGTAAAACATTTCTGAGGTGGACCAGGTGATCCTCCCAGGTGGAGCTAAAGACAGCAATATCATCTAGATATGCTGCACTATAGGCTTCCAGACCTGTAAGGACTGTATTCACCAACCTCTGAAAAGTGGCAGGTGCATTCTTCAGACCAAAGGGCATCACCACAAATTGATAATGCCCAATAGGGGTTGAGAATGCTGTCTTTGGCTTTGCATCATCAGCTAGTCTGATCTGCCAGTAGCCAGCTGTCAGGTCAAATGTGCTTAGATACTTGGCTGAGGCCAAAGTGTCTATTAGCTCATCTGCCCTTGGTATTGGATGGGCATCAGTCCTAGTGACTGCATTGAGACCCCTGTAGTCCACACAAAACCTCATCTCTCTTTTCCCACCATTGGTGTGAGGTTTTGGCACAAGGACCACTGGACTAGCCCAAGGGCTATCTGAGGGTTCAATAACTCCCAAATCCAACATCTTCTGGACTTCTGTCCTGATACAGTCCCTGACATGGTCAGGTTGCCTATAAATCTTATTTTTAATAGGCAGACTGTCCCCAGTGTCCACTTCATGAGTGCACCAGGTAGTCTGACTGGGTGTCACTGAGAATATGTGTCTGAACTGATTGAGCACCTGTCTGCAATCAGTCTGCTGCTGGGTAGTGAGGCTGCCTGCCAAGGCTACACCATCCACTGACCCATCACCAGGGTTCTGTGAGAGCAGGTCAGGGAGTGGGTCACTCTCTTCCTCCTGTCCCTCATCAGTAGCCATGAGCAAGCCCATGTCTGCCCTGCCCACATATGGTTTTAACCTGTTGACATGGAGAACCCTGTGGGGACTCCTGGGTGTTCCTAGGTCTACTAAGTAGGTAACCTCACCCTTCTGCTCAACAATGGTGTGGGGTCCACTCCATTTGTCTTGGAGAGCTGCTGGGGCCACTGGCTCTAACACCCACACCTTCTGTCCTGGCTGATAAACAGTCAGTACAGCCTTTTGGTCATGCCAGGCCTTTTGAAGATCCTGGCTAGCCTCAAGGTTTTTAGTTGCCTTTTTCATATACTCAGCCATCCGGGAGCGGAGACCAAGTACGTAGTCCACTATGTCTTGCTTTGGGGGCTTGAGAGGTAACTCCCATCCTTCCTTCACCAAGCACAGTGGACCCCTGACAGGGTGACCAAACAAAAGTTCAAAAGGGCTGTAGCCAACCCCTTTTGAGGCACCTCCCTGTATGCAAATAAAAGGCAGGGCAAGAGTATGTCCCATCTTCGCCTAAGCTTTTCTGGGAGCCCTTTAATCATGCCCTTCAAGGTTTTGTTGAATCTCTCAACTAAACCATTGCATTGTGGGTGATAGGGTGTGGTGAACTTGTAAGTCACTCCACACTCCTTCCACATTGCTTTTAAGTACCCAGACATAAAGTTTGCACCCCTGTCTGATACAACCTCCTTAGGGAAGCCCACTCTTGAGAAAATTCCCAGGAGGGCCCTTGCCACCACAGGTGCTGTAGTGGTCCTAAGGGGAATAGCCTCTGGGTACCTGGTGGCATGATCCACTACCACCAGGATAAACCTGTTCCCAGATGCTGTTTGGGGATCCATGGGACCAACAATGTCAATCCCCACCCTTTCAAAGGGAACCCCCACCACAGGTAGTGGTATCAGGGGGGCCTTTGTAGTGCCACCTGCCTTGCCACTGGCCTGGCATGTTACACAGGAGCTACAAAACTCCTTGGTGTCTTCAGACATGTGGGGCCAGTGAAAGTGAGGGACAATTCTGTCCCAAGTCTTGTTCTGGCCCAGGTGACCTGCTAAGGGAATATCATGGGCTAGGGTCAATAGGAAGCCCCTGAACTTCAAAGGTATAACCAACCTCCTGGTAGCACCAGGCTTGGGGTCTCTACACTCTGAGTGCAAGAGTCCTTCATCCCAATACACAGTATGGGGACCACTAGCTTTCCCAGCAGCCTCAGCAGCAGCTTGCTGTCTGAGGGGTTCAAGAGAGGGGCAGCTCTGCTGCTCCTGGCTCAGATCTGCCCTGGAAGGTCCCCCTGTCCCCAAGAACTCAACCTGTTCAGGTTCAAGCTCCTCTGGGACAGTTCCTTCCTCAGGACTGAGATCATCCCCCTCAAGGGACTGATCTTCCTTCTGAGCCAAGGGGGAAGGCACTGCCTTTACCCTACTACTCCTCTTCTTGGAAGGCACTTGGTCCATTATTCCAGAATCCAAGGCCTGTTCAGTGCTAGACATTTTGGCTTGTGACCTGGTCACAGCAAACACATCTGCAGGGATCCCCAGCATTTCTGCTTGGGTCCTGAGCTCCACTTCTGCCCAAGCTGAAGTTTCTAAGTCATTGCCAAGCAAGCATTCAACGGGTAGGTCTGCACTTACCACAACCTTCTTAAGGCCAGTTACCCCTCCCCAGGAGAAGTTAACAACTGCCAGAGTATGGTCTGTTCTGACGTTGCTAGCATTGGTCACTTGGTACATTTCACCAAGTATAATCTGCCCAGGATTCACAAGGTCTTGTGTCACCATGGTGACACTTGCCCCTGTATCCCTAAATGCCAAAGCCTCTCTTCCATTGATCAAAGGCTGTTGTCTGTACTTGCCCAGATTACTGGGACTCACAGAGGAGGTCATATCCATGCCTCCATCACAGACTAGGACAGCCTGAGTGAGTTCTCTGACTAGGTCAGAGCTCATCTCTTTACCCAGGGTCAACCCTACTAAACCCTTGGCTTGTGTAGTCCCACCACCAACTGTAACTGCACTAGGGGGAGCAGGTGCCTTAGGGGCATTGGTGGGGGCTGGAGTCGAGTCTTTGGACTTGGTGCAATCACTGGTCCAGTGGGTCTTTTGCTTACAGACCTTGCACCAAGGTTTTCTTTGGCCTTTCCCTTTGGTATACTGTGAATCCCCACCTGAAGAAGATTTTTGGGGGCCTTGTGAAGACTTTTGATCTTTACCCTTCTCCCCACCCTTATCAGAGGTTTTTGAATCTTGCTTCTTAGGGTCACCACCTTGGTTCTGTACCTTCTGCTTCACCCTGGTTCTGACCCATTTGTCTGCCTTCTTTCCCAATTCTTGGGGAGAGGTCAGATCAGAGTCTACCAGGTGCTGATGCAACAGCTGATTTTGACAGTTATTAAGAATCTGCTCCCTCATTATCAGATTGTACAATCCTGTGAAGTCACATACCTTACTGCCCAATAACCAACCTTCCAGAGCCTTGGCAGAACAATCAACAAAGTCCACCCAGTCTTGAGTCTGTGCTTTTTGGGTATCCCTGAACTTTAACCTGTATTGTTCAGTGGTTAGGCCAAACCCATCAATTAGAGCACTCTTCAAGACTTTGTAATTATCAGCATCCTCCTCTCTAACAGTGAGGAGCTTGTCTCTACCTTTGTCTGCAAAGGAGAGCCACAAGATTGCTGCCCACTGCTCCTGAGGGACCCTCTGTACTTTACAGGCCCTCTCTAGAGCAGCTATCCATTTGTGGATATCATCCCCACTCTGGTAGGGAGGGACAATCTTGCTCAGGTTTCTATGGTCATAAGACCTTTCCCTATCTTTGGGGAAACTGCTGCCACCATGGGACTCTAGTCCCAACTTTTGTCTCTCTCTATAGAGATCTAGGGACTCCCTGTCTATAGCCAATTGCTGTTTCCTGAGTTCAAGCTGAGATTGCTCATATTGAATCAGTCTCTTTCTCCTCTCATGAGAGGATTCCCTCCTATGAGAGGAGACAGAGGTCCCTATTGAGGTGTCAGAGTGGTTAGACTCCTGAGAAGGAGACCTAGACCTTCTGGGCACACTCAGAACTCTTCCTGGGGGACAAAGGGGAGGTCAGTCTGATCCTCTCCTCCTCCTCCTCCACAGGAGGAATTGGATTTTCCAGGGCAAGGTCATTTTCACCTTCCTGGCCAGTTTCATAGGGGGGGGGCCTGGGTTTCTTCACCCCTGGCCCCTTCCTCATCTTCTGCCCCACCCTCTTTGCCTACCCCTTCAGACCCTAGGGGCCTGCTGAGATCATCAGCTAGTAACACCTCCCTGAGGTGTTGGGTGCTGGCACTTTTGCCTGTCTTCAACTTCCTAGTAGTGCATAATGCTCTCAATTCCAAGAATGGGAGATTATCATACTTGGAGGGAAGAAGCCCACTGGCTTCTGGCAAGGACTCACTGGGTCCTGGCTTTGAAGACATTACTAGTGAGGTGTGGTTTATGCACTACCTACTCTAGTGTGGCCTACTAAACTCTCTTGAGTTGTAGAAAGGGTGTGCTGTCCCTTAACACACAACTCTAAGTTCAGTAGAACTTACTGTATTACTAAGCTTGATTTATATGTACCTTAGGTACCCTTAGTGGTTTTCAGTTGATCAATTCAATTGAGATTATCTGGTAAAACAATAGCAAGCTGGAATCCCACACGCTGCACACCAATGTGAGAAGTTGGCCTGGCATATGCTGTCCACTAATTATAGTGGGCACCTTGCATCAGTCCAAACAAACCCTTATTGGAGATAGGTTAAAGACTATATGCACATACATTTCCAACCTCACTTTCTCAAAAACTACTGAAGGGATTCTCACCAAATCACCTTTTTGGATAAGGATTTAGCTTCCTGCCAAATTTGGTGTGATTCTGTTCAGTCGTTTTGGCTGTATGGCTATTCAAAAAGCCCAAGGGAAATTTCATGGAGGAAAACACATTTTGGGACACACCCCCACCCCCTTTTTCTTAGCCCCTGCTTGATGGATCTTCCCAAAACTTTCTAGGAAGGAGAAGAGTTGGCTTAACCTTTTTCTAAATGAAACATTGTCATACTTGCAGCTGGAGGAGAGAGTCAAATGATGAGACACATTTATATCATTCATAGATGTCATTTCATCAGATTTATAAGTGGGAAACACAGTACCTTATGGTGTAGTAAGATTTACTTAATGTATGCATGCCTAGACCAGTGTAGTATGCATAGTGGCAGAAAGAACACCAGTGTGATCATTAAATTTAGCCATAAATTCTTTTAAAAGCCAATGGTGGACTCTAGATGCCAAGTTTTCATGCTCATGTTTTTGGGAGATAAGGCAGAATGCGGCTGCTTGATCCTGAATTCTTTACAGTGTCTCTATAATACTTTCCAGGACCTATTTTTAACTGCTTTACAATAGTCCTGCCATCCCATTGCAAAGGACTCTTGTCAACTCCATTTGATGGTTGGTTCATGTTAAAGGAAGGATATCTCTGATCATGTACAATTTTATATTTAGTCCCCAGAATACAGCATTAATTTGGGGAGGAAAGAAGAGCCCTGAATCAAAGATGATCTCTAGCTTTCTTGCTTCAAGGAATGTGGATGATGGGGATGCTAGGCTTAAGCGTCATTCAAAAAAGTATTGTCTTTGTATAATGTGTGGGTGTGTGAGAGATGTAAAGTGCTCTGACATCCCAAATTGAGTTGAGAACCAGTATAAAACAATTAAATAGTAAAAATATATTTAAATTATTTGTATAATTACTCATATAGATAGTTACAGCTGACATTAGTACAGTGCAGGAATATCTTTTACATACAGGGGTTGCAGAAAATCAAAAGCCTGCCTCCAAGATCTAATTTCTCTTAAGCACTTGAAAATTAGTAACAAGCTGCGTGCCGTTGTTTCCCTTCATTGCGTTGTCATCTAGGTCTGAGGCTCCAGATAGCTCCAAGCCAGGCTGATACTCAAACAGAAGAAGTGGTTTTGTCCTCTGAGTACCATGTTTCATCTCCTTTCACACAGAGATGTTTTCTTTCATCATATTTGTAGATATTTTGGAAACAGTATTTATGTGTGAGAAATTGGGCTGTTGGTAGACTGGGCTGTGAGCCCTGATTAAGCATCAGCCACAATCCCTTGAAGGTGACCTGCAAAAAATGACAAAGTTAGCCTGTACTTAACCTTGGGTCGCTTGGTACAAGAAGCAGTAAGGCTTAACTTAGAGGCAATGTGCAAAGTATTAATGCAGCACTCAAACATTAATGAAGTGAAAACACAATACAAGAAAAATCCCAAACCAATTTTAAAAATCAGAGTACATTTTAATAATTTATTTGACACCAGAATGAAAATAATCCAATCAGTAGAACCGAAGTTATGAATTTTTAAAGTTTAAAGTTCTAAATAGCACCTAAAATATCAAAGCGGCAACCACGGACATCTAGTCGTACGAGACCGGGTCGAATTCGACTGATGTCCAGTCACCACTTACCTTCGGACTTAGAGAAATTTCTTAAGAAAAATGTTTGAGAAGATAAAGTTCAGCAGGGTGTGAGAAGTTGGCCTGGCATATGCTGTCCACTAATTATAGTGGGCACCTTGCACCAGTCCAAATCGACTCTTATGGTAGGTAGGTTAAAGACAACCTTATTGAAAGCTAACCTAGTGGTAGCTGTGGAGAGCAGCCTTCAGGCTAAGTCTTGAAGGAATGTAAAGCAGCTTGTTTTCCAAGTCTATAATCTCTTGAGTGACCAAATGAAAGAGCACCACACCAGGTATATATTCAAAATATATGTATTTATTACTAAACACACCCCTCTAGTCTCTTTATGAGGCTAGAGTTCGAAGTACATAGGTTATAAGATCTTAAGTCACAGTAATAGCACAAATACACGTTTGGGCCCTAGGGGCGTACTCAAACCATATACCAATAAAGTGGTATGCGAACCACGACTGAACTAGACACTAGGCCTAGAGCCTCTAGAAGTGCTTGGACCACAAGGAACCACCCAAGGTAGTGACACAGGGGACCCACGGGAGACGCGTGCAGTGTAAATACACAACCGCGATACGCCGTTAACTTCTATGGAGAAAGTCGGGATCGGGAAAATAGAGGAAAGGGACTCTTAAAAGAGGACTAGGACAAAACCCTTTGAGATCTAGGACTTTGAAGAGTCTCTACCCACGGGAGCACCGGAGTACTCGTGTTACCTCACCCAGGGAAGCCGGGTGCATAGGTGCCTTTCGGGGTCGGGTTTCGTCGTCGTTTCGTATGGCAATCTGCTGCAAAGTGCTGCTGGCGACCAGGAGAAAAGTGTCCGGGTGGATCCAAGAGTGGATCGGAGTTCTGAAGAACCTGAAAGCAGAGGGGACAGAGTCTGGGTCACTAGCCAGTGACCAGGGAGGCGATGGACAGATGCCCACCGATGTCGAGTGCTTCAGGTTCGTTGACGGTCGTCTTGACTCTTCAGCCACGAGGTCCGGGAGGCGTTGTCGGCGACCAGGAGCAGGATTCGGGCTGTTGCTCGATGTCTGTCGAGTGCAGAGGTGTCGGCGACCAGATTGGACCCAACAAGCCTTGACAACGGCAAGTTTCGAGTAAGATGTAGATCGTCGATGATGCAGACCAGCAAGGTCTGGGGAACTCACCCAGCGAGGGTAAGTGAGGGCAGGCCTGGAGCAACCAGACTTCCAAGTAAAGAAAAGATTGGCCTTCGTTAAGGGCTACTAGCCAACGGGCTAGCGACCGCAAAGGAGCCTCGTGACGCCGCACGTGGAGCTGGCTTACAGGACACTCGTGGAGTGGGGGCCAGTGATCTTCGGTGCTGGTGGTGCTGGAGGCTAGGGCTACTCGGAGCCCAAAGCACGACTTCTTGGGAGACCCAGAAGATGGTGCACTTGCAAGTGTGCTCGGTGTCCAGGGGTCACGGTCTCAAGTCACCCACGATAGCCACGGGCCTCAGCTTTGCTGGGGACTCAGGGTAGCCTCGGGAAGTCTGAGAATCCACCTCTGGTGATGCGATGACTTCGGCGTCCGACGGGAGCTTCAGTAATGCGAACCGGACAGATGCTTCTTTGGTGCCTGCAAGCAGGGGAGTCACTCCTTGACCCCAAGGGAGATTCTTCAGTCCTCTAATCGTGAGTAGAGCGTCGAAGGTCCAGGATTCAGTTTCAGAGTTTCGTCCAGGTATATCTAAAGTCCTAAGGACTGGGTTCCTACCTTTATTCTAAAAATAGGGGATGGACTACTCTGTGGCCCCACCTATGGGTGGGTCAGGGCAGAGGGGTGGCTACACCCCTTTCCCTTTGTCCAGTTCGCGCCAAAGCAGGGGCTGCAAGCCCCTGATCCGGTTTGAACTGGGGTATGCACAGGGACACCAAATGTGCCCCCCAGTGCAGGACTTCAAAGCACCCGAAAGTGCTCCCGCCCAGCCCCAATACACATTATCCTGTCTGGGGAGGTGGTCACACCTCCCTGGGACAGGAAACCTATTGTCCAGGCCTCCCTGCCGGAGTTTCGTCCAGCAGCAGGAGGCCAGACTCGTGTCTGTGGCAGCAGCATCCATGTTGTGATGCCAGGGCTCTGGAAAGAAGTTACCGGACTCGTCAGAGTTAACATGTCTTTCCTCTAGAAGGGTGGAATGCTACCCCGCCGCCAGCATTGGTGGGGGGTAGTATTCCAAGATGTTTGACACCAAACACGACATGTTTAGGTGCAGCCATTCCATAGTTAGCATTTTACCGCGAGGATATAATGCGTTTAAGAGTATATGGTCAGGCTGCACTACAAACAGCATCAGAGATGGTCTCCGAACGCTGCAGAGGGGCCCTGCTCACATAAGAACCATGCACTCTGCCTTTAGGATTGATAAGGCCTGCCTTAGGAGTGACTTATAGGTTTATATGTGTGTATGTATTTCGTGATATAGGTAACCTATATCACAGTAAGGGGTGCATGCACCACCTTACCCAGGCTGCAGTAGCAGACCTGTGGTGTCAGTTTGGATGGCCTTCCAGGGGTGGCATAATACATGCTGCAGCCCCTGGCAGGCCTCTGAGGTACCTATGCCCTTGGTACATAGTATACCATATACTAGGGACTTACAAGGGCACTCCAGATCCCAATCAGTGATGTGCCTAAGGCACATGGAGACCCTTTTAAAGAGGAAACAGCTAGGCTGGGGTTCTGAATAGCAGGGCCCCAGCCAGACTAATGTCGAAAACCAGTGAAGCATCAGCAAAAAGTGGGGGTACCCATGTGAAGCGGATCCTACTCTCCTACACAACCCCCCCAAACGTAGGGACATTAAACTAACCTTGCCCAGTTAAGTCTTCATGTTCTAAGTGGAAATACCTAGAGAGTCCATCTGCATTCGCATGGTTACTCCCAGGCCTATGTTCCACTGTAAAGTCCATCCCCTGTAGGGAAATGGACCACCTAAGCAGTTTGGGGTTTTCACCCTTCATTTGTTTTAGCCATAAGAGGGGCTTATGGTCTGTCTGAACCAGGAAGTGTGTACCAAACAAGTATGGCCTCAACTTCTTCAGAGCCCAGACCACAGCAAAGGCCTCCCTCTCTATGGCTGACCAACGTTTCTCTCTAGGGGTCAGCCTTCTGCTAATAAAAGCTACTGGCTGATCCTGACCTTCTTCATTCAATTGTGACAGTACAGCCCCTACCCCCAATTCAGATGCATCTGTTTGAACAATGAACTTCTTGGAGTAATCAGGACTCTGCAGAATTGGAGCAGTGCACATGGCCTGCTTGAGGTCATCAAATGCCTTTTGACAGCTAGCTGTCCACTGAACCTTTTGGGCATTTTCTTAGAAGTTAAGTCATTCAAGGGTGTCACTATTGATCCATACCCCTTGACAAATCTCCTATAGTACCCAGTCAGGCCTAAGAAGGCTCTCACCTGAGTCTGGGTAGTGGGAGCAGTCCAGTCCATGATGGTCTGGATCTTGCTCTGCAAAGGTTGAACCTGGCCTCCACCCACAAGGTGGCCCAGGTACACAACCTGACTCTGCCCTATCTGGCACTTAGTGGCCTTGATAGTCAGGCCTGCCTTTGCAGGGCCTGTAAAACATTCCTGAGGTGGACCAGGTGATCCTCCCAGGTGGAGCTAAAGACAGCAATATCATCTAGATAAGCTGCACTATAGGCTTCCAGTCCTGTGAGAACTGTGTTCACCAACCTCTGGAAAGTGGCAGGTGCATTTTTCAGACCAAAGGGCATTACCACAAATTGATAATGCCCACTAGGGGTTGAAAATGCTGTTTTGGGCTTTGCAGTATCAGCTAGTCTGATCTGCCAGTAGCCAGCTGTTAGGTCAAATGTGCTGAGATATTTGGCAGAGGCCAAAGTATCTATGAGCTCATCTGCCCTGGGTATTGGATGGGCATCAGTCCTAGTGACTGCATTGAGACCCCTGTAGTCTACACAAAACCTCATCTCTCTTTTCCCACCACTGGTGTGAGGTTTCGGTACTAGGACTACTGGACTAGCCCAAGGGCTATCTGAGGGCTCAATTACTCCCAATTCCAACATTTTCTGGACTTCAGTCCTGATACAGTCCCTGACATGGTCAGGTTGCCTATAAATCTTGTTTTTAATAGGCAGACTGTCCCCAGTGTCCACTTCATGAGTGCACCAGGTGGTCTGACTGGGTGTCAGTGAAAACATATGTCTAAACTGATTGAGGACTTGCCTGCAATCAGTTTGTTGCTGGGTAGTGAGGCTGCCTGCCAAGGCTACACCATCAACTGACCCATCGTCAGGGTTCTGTGAGAGCAGGTCAGGGAGTGGGTCACTCTCTTCCTCCTGCCCTTCATCAGTAGCCATGAGCAAGCCCATGTCTGCCCTGTCCACATATGGCTTTAGTCTGTTGACATGGAGAACCCTTTGGGGACTCCTGGGTGTTCCCAGGTCCACTAAGTAAGTGACCTCACCCTTCTGCTCAACAATAGTGTGGGGTCCACTCCATTTGTCTTGGAGAGCTGCTGGGGCCACTGGCTCCAACACCCACACCTTCTGTCCTGGCTGGTAAACAGTCAGAACAGCCTTTTGGTCATGCCAGGCCTTTTGAAGTTCCTGGATAGCCTCAAGGTTTTTGGTTGCCTTTTTCATGTACTCAGCCATCCTGGAGCGGAGACCAAGTACATAGTCCACTATATCTTGCTTTGGGGGCTTGAGAGGTAACTCCCATCCTTCCTTCACCAAGCACAGTGGACCCCTCACAGGGTGGCCAAACAGAAGTTCAAAAGGGCCGTAACCAACCCCTTCTGAGGCACCTCCCTATATGCGAATAAAAGGCAGGGCAAGAGTATGTCCCATCTACGCCTAAGCTTTTCTGGGAGCCCTTTAATCATGCCCTTCAAGGTTTTGTTGAATCTCTCAACTAAACCATTGCATTGTGGGTGATAGGGTGTGGTGAACTTATAAGTCACTCCACACTCCTTCCACATTGCTTTTAAGTACCCAGACATGAAGTTAGCACCCTGTCTGATACTACCTCCTTAGGAAAGCCCACTCTTGAGAAAATTCCCAGGAGGGCCCTTGCCACCACAGGTGCTGTAGTGGTCCTAAGGGGTATAGCCTCTGGATACCTGGTGGCATGATCCACTACCACCAGTATAAATCTGTGCCCAGATGCTGTTTGGGGATCCATGGGACCAACAATGTCAATCCCTACCCTCTCAAAGGGCACCCCCACCACAGGTAGTGGTATCAGGGGGCCTTTGTAGTGCCACCTGCTTTGCCACTGGCTTGGCAGGTTACACAGGAGCGACAAAACTCCTTACTGTCTTCAGACATGTGGGGCCAGTGAAAGTGAGGGACAATTCTGTCCCAAGTCTTGTTCTGGCCCAGGGAATATCATGGGCTAGGGTCAATAGGAAGCCCCTGAACTTCAAAGGTATTACCAACCTCCTGGTAGCACCAGGCTTGGGGTCTCTACTCTCTGAGTACAGGAGTCCATCATCCCAATACACTGTATGGGGACTACTAGCTTTCCCAGCAGCCTCAGCAGCAGCTTGCTGTCTGAGGGGTTCAAGGGAGGGGCAGCTCTGCTGCTCCTGGCTCAGATCTGCCCTAGAAGGTCCCCCTGTCCCCAAGAACTCAACCTGTTCAGGTTCAAGTTCCTCTGGGACAGTTCCTTCTTCAGGGCTGAGATCATCCCCCTCAAGGGACTGATCTTCCTCCTGAGCCAAGGGGGAAGGCACTGCCTTAACCCTACTACTCCTCCTCTTGGAAGGCACTTGGTCCATTCTTCCAGAATCCAAGGCCTGTTCAGTGTTAGACATTTTGGCTTGTGACCTGGTCACAGCAAACACATCTGCAGGGATCCCCAGCATTTCTGCATGGGTCCTGAGCTCCACTTCTGCCCAAGCAGAAGTCTCTAAGTCATTGCCAAGCAAGCATTCGACTGGTAGGTTTGCACTTACCACAACCTTCTTAAGGCCAGTTACCCCTCCCCAGGAGAAGTTAACAACTGCCAGAGTATGGTCTGTTCTGACATTGCTAGCATTGGTCACTTGGTACATCTCACCAAGCATAACTTGCCCAGGTAGCACAAGGTCTTGTGTCACCATTGTGACACTTGCCCCTGTGTCCCTAAATGCCAAAGCCTCTCGTCCATTGATTAAAGGCTGTTGTCTGTACTTGCCCAGATTACTGGGACTCATAGAGGAGGGCACATCCATGCCTCCATCACAGACTAACACAGCCTGAGTCAGTTCTCTAACTAGGTCAGAGCCCAACTCATTTCCCAGGGTGAACCCTACTAAACCCTTTGCTGGAGCACTTCCACCAACTGTACTAGGGGGAACAGGTGCCTTAGGGGCATTGGTGGGTGCTGGACTGGAGTCTTTGGACTTGGTGCAATCACTGGTCCAGTGGGTCTTTTGCTTACAGACCTTGCACCATGGTTTTCTTTGGCCTTTACCCTTGGTAGACTGGGAATCCCCACCAGAAGAAGATTTTTGGGGGCCTGATGAAGACTTTTGATCTTTACCCTTCTCCCCACCCTTGTCAGAGTTCTTAGCATCTTGCTTCTTGGTTTCCCCACCTTGGTTCTGTACCTTCTGCTTCACCCTGGTTCTGACCCATTTGTCTGCCTTCTTTCCCAATTATTGGGGAGAGGTCAGATCAGAGTCAACCAGGTACTGATGCAACAGCTGATTTTGACAGTTATTAAGAATCTGCTCCCTCATTATCAGATTATACAATCCTGAGAAGTCACACACCTTACTGCCCATCAACCAGCCTTCCAGAGCCTTGGCAGAACAATCCACATAGTCTACCCAGTCTTGAGTCTGTGCTTTTTGGGTGTCTCTGAACTTCAACCTGTACTGTTCAGTGGTTAGGCCAAACCCATCAATAAGAGCACTCTTCAAGACCTTGTAATTGTCAGCATCCTCCTCTCTAACAGTGAGGAGCTTGTCTCTACCTTTGTCAGCAAAGGAGAGCCACAAGATTGCTGCCCACTGCTCCTGAGGGACCTTCTGTACTTTACAGGCCCTCTCTAAAGCAGTTATCCATTTGTGGATATCATCCCCACTCTGGTAGGGAGGGACAATCTTGCTCAGGTTCCTATGGTCATAGGACCTTTCCCTATCTCTAGGGACAGGGCTGCCACCATGGGACTCTAGTCCCAACTTTCTTCTCTCTCTAAGGAGATCTAGGGGTTCTCTATCTAAAGCCAATTGCTTCTTCCTGATCTCTAGTTGAGTTTCCTCATACTGGACCAGTCTCTTTCTTCTCTCATGAGAGGATTCCCTCCTGTGAGAAGAAACAGAGCTCCCTATTGAGGTGCCAGAGTGGTTAGACTCCTGAGAAGGAGACCTAGACTTTCTGAGCACACTCATAATCCTTCCTGGGGGACAAAGGTGTGGTTCTCTAGATCCTCATCTTCATCTTCCCCAGAAGGGATTGGGTTCTCCAGGTCAGGGTCATTGTCACCCTCCTGGTCAGTTTCAGAGGGGGGGCTGGGGGTAGTGGTACCCCTGGCCCCTTCCTCATCTGCTGGCCCACCCTCTGCTCCTACACCTTCAGTCTCTGAGGACTTACTAAGATCATAAGCCACCAACAACTCCTGGAGGTGTTGGGTGGTGGGACTTTGGCCTGTCCTTAATTTCCTCACGTTACACAAAGCTCTCAATTCCAAGAATGGGAGTGTGTCATACTTGGAGGGTGGAAGCTCAATGGCTTCCTGCAGGGCATCTTTGGATCCTGCTTTTAAAGACATTACTAGTGTGGTGTGGTGTATGCACTACCTACTCTAGTGTGGCCTACTAAACTCTCTTGAGTTGTAGAAAGGGTTGTGCTATCCCTTAACACACAACTCTAAGTTCAGTAGAACTTACTGTTATTCTAAGCTTAAATTATATGTACCTTAGGTACCTTTAGTGGTTTTCAGTTGATCAATTCAATTGAGATTATCTGGTAAAACAATAGCAAGCTGGAATCCCACACGCTGCACACCAATGTGAGAAGTTGGCCTGGCATATGCTGTCCACTAATTATAGTGGGCACCTTGCACCAGTCCAAATCGACTCTTATGGTAGGTAGGTTAAAGACAACCTTATTGAAAGCTATCCTAGTGGTAGCTGTGGAGAGCAGCCTTCAGGCTAAGTCTTGAAGGAATGTAAAGCAGCTTGTTTTACCAGTCTATAATCTCTTGAGTGACCAAATGAAAGAGCACCACACCAGGTATATATTCAAAATATATGTATTTATTACTAAACACACCCCTCTAGTCTCTTTATGAGGCTAGAGTTCGAAGTATATAGGTTATAAGATCTTAAGTCACAGTAATAGCACAAATACACGTTTGGGCCCTAGGGGCGTACTCAAACCATATACCAATAAAGTGGTATGCGAACCACGACTGAACTAGACACTAGGCCTAGAGCCTCTAGAAGTGCTTGGACCACAAGGAACCACCCAAGGTAGTGACACAGGGGACCCACGGGAGACGCGTGCAGTGTAAATACACAACCGCGATACGCCGTTAACTTCTATGGAGAAAGTCGGGATCGGGAAAATAGAGGAAAGGGACACTTAAAAGAGGACTAGGACAAAACCCTTTGAGATCTAGGACTTTGAAGAGTCTCTACCCACGGGAGCACCGGAGTACTCGTGTTACCTCACCCAGGGAAGCCGGGTGCATAGGTGCCTTTCGGGGTCGGGTTTCGTCGTCGTTTCGTATGGCAATCTGCTGCAAAGTGCTGCTGGCGACCAGGAGAAAAGTGTCCGGGTGGATCCAAGAGTGGATCGGAGTTCTGAAGAACCTGAAAGCAGAGGGGACAGAGTCTGGGTCACTAGCCAGTGACCAGGGAGGCGATGGACAGATGCCCACCGATGTCGAGTGCTTCAGGTTCGTTGACGGTCGTCTTGACTCTTCAGCCACGAGGTCCGGGAGGTGTTGTCGGCGACCAGGAGCAGGATTCGGGCTGCTGCTTGATGTCTGTCGAGTGCAGAGGTGTCGGCGACCAGATTGGACCAAACAAGCCTTGGCAACGGTAAGTCTCGAGTAAGATGTAGATCGTCAATGATGCAGACCAGCAAGGTCTGGGGAACTCACCCAGCAAGGGTAAGTGAGGGCAGGCCTGGAGCAACCAGACTGCCAAGTAAAGAAAAGATTGGCCTTCGTTAAGGGCTACTAGCCAACGGGCTAGCGACCGCGAAGGAGCCTCGTGACGCCGCACGTGGAGCTGGCTTACAGGACACTCGTGGAGTGGGGGCCAGTGATCTTCGGTGCTGGTGGTGCTGAAGACTAGGGCTACTCGGAGCCCAAAGCACGACTTCTTGGGAGACCCAGAAGATGGTGCACTTGCAAGTGTGCTCGGTGTCCAGGGGTCACGGTCTCAAGTCACCCACGATAGCCACGGGCCTCAGCTTTGCTGGGGACTCAGGGTAGCCTCGGAGAAGTCTGAGAATCCACCTCTGGTGATGCGATGACTTCGGCGTCCGACGGGAGCTTCAGTAATGCAAACCGGACAGATGCTTCTTTGGTGCCTGCCAAGCAGGGGAGTCACTCCTTGACCCCAAGGGAGATTCTTCAGTCCTCTAATCGTGAGTAGAGCGTCGAAGGTCCAGGATTCAGTTTCAGAGTTTCGTCCAGGTATATCTAAAGTCCTAAGGACTGGGTTCCTACCTTTATTCTAAAAATAGGGGATGGACTACTCTGTGGCCCCACCTATGGGTGGGTCAGGGCAGAGGGGTGGCTACACCCCTTTCCCTTTGTCCAGTTCGCGCCAAAGCAGGGGCTGCAAGCCCCTGATCCGGTTTGAACTGGGGTATGCACAGGGACACCAAATGTGCCCCCAGTGCAGGACTTCAAAGCACCCGAAAGTGCTCCCGCCCAGCCCCAATACACATTGACTTGTCTGGGGAGGTGGTCACACCTCCCTGGAACAGGAAACCTATTGTCCAGGCCTCCCCTGCCGGAGTTTCGTCCAGCAGCAGGAGGCCAGACTCGTGTCTGTGGCAGCAGCATCCATGTTGTGATGCCAGGGCTCTGGAAAGAAGTTACCGGACTCGTCAGAGTTAACATGTCTTTCCCTCTAGAAGGGTGGAATGCTACCCCCGCCGCCAGGATTGGCGGGGGGGTAGTATTCCAAGATGTTTGACACCAAACACGACATGTTTAGGTGCAGCCATTCCATAGTTAGCATTTTACCGCGAGGATATAATGCGTTTAAGAGTATATGGTCAGGCTGCACTACAAACAGCATCAGAGATGGTCTCCGAACGCTGCAGAGGGGCCCTGCTCATGCAGGGGCACCCTCTCACATAAGAACCATGCACTCTGCCTTTAGGATTGATAAGGCCTGCCTTAGGAGTGACTTATAGGTTTATATGTGTGTATGTATTTCGTGATATAGGTAACCTATATCACAGTAAGGGGTGCATGCACCCCCTTACCCAGGCTGCAGTAGCAGACCTGTGGTGTCAGTTTGGATGGCCTTCCAGGGGTGGCATAATACATGCTGCAGCCCCTGGCAGGCCTCTGAGGTACTATGCCCTTGGTACATAGTATACCATATACTAGGGACTTACAAGGGCACTCCAGATCCCAATCAGTGATGTGCCTAAGGCACATGGAGACCCTTTTAAAGAGGAAACAGCTAGGCTGGGGTTCTGAATAGCAGGGCCCCAGCCAGACTAATGTCGAAAACCAGTGAAGCATCAGCAAAAAGTGGGGGTACCCATGTGAAGCGGATCCTACTCTCCTACACAGGGCAAGGCTTCAGTAAGGATCTGAGGATGGAGCCTCATCCTCAGATGGCCTTGGGTCGAAGCTCCAGTGAAGATTTCTACGTTCAGACGTCTCCGAAATGGAAGTTGAAAACTCCAATGGGACAAAGCAGAAGGCTGCAGCCGAAGACAATTCCATGAGGTCAGATACCCCTTTGGTGAAGGACCAATGAAACGGATTTGCTGCCATGAGAAGAATGTAGTGGGAGAAGCCACAAAGTCAATCCAACCAGCGATGCACCTCGGGCAGATAGGCCAGCAGGTTGGTTCTGGTCTTCTCCTGGTTCACAGAGCACTTTTTGGCAAAATGTTGTATAAGTCCTCAGTTTTGGAAATTGGCCATTTGGGCACCCTTAGTACCATAACCAAGGACCCAGGACTGATGGGACACCTCTGGGGGTTCAGAACTCACTCAGACTGGGTCCAGGTACGGGTTCAAGATGGTGGGAGCCTGTTATGCCCTTGTGGCTCTGAACAGGAGCTATCAAAATAGCCCTTGTAGTCACTTCCTGTAGTCCTGGGTTCAGGTTTAGAAGCAAGGTTCAAGGGTTCAAGACAGGCTCTAGGCAGCAAAGCAGTCCTTCCAGGCTGCACACCAGCAGTCTGGTAGAATGCACAGCAAGTCACAGCAGCGGCCAGTCCTCTGAGAGTGAACTGAAGAGTGGGTCTGAAACTCCTATTTTTTTACCCTGTTGCTCTTCTTCTCGAAGGTGAGAGAAGCTTCTGGAAAGGTTCTTTGAAGTGCATGGATTTTCCTGACTCCCCTGCCCTGCCTCCAAGCTGGCTGCAGTGACAAAACAGGGTTGTTAAGCCCTTTGTGTGGAGGCAGAGCACAAATCATTCAAGTGTAGGTGGGGCTGTGCTCAGCTCTGCCCCTCCATTCTGCCAGTAGATAGTCAATTCAGGCACACCCAATGCCTATATTGTGTGACTGTCTGGGAGGAATCCACAAAGTCTGTCAGTTACAACCAGTGACGTGACACAGGCCTCAGTGGTAGTGAAAAATGAATTTGGGAGTTTTTCACAACCAAGACATGTAAAACTTAAAAGTACATGTCCAACCTTTTAATTACAAAGCACCCTGCCCTATGGGCTTCCTAGGTCCTATCTTAGGGGTGCCTTACATGTAATAAAAGGGGAGTTTAAGGCTTGGCAAGGGGCTCAAATACCAAGTCAACATGGCAGTGTTTTAGAGTGCTACTTAGGAGCGTGGCTCAATAAGTGCTGCAGGCCCACTGGTAGCATTTAATTTAAAGGCCCTGGTATATGGTATACTACTCTACAAGGGATGTATAAGTAAATTAAATATGCCAATTAGGCATATGCCAATCAAACCATGTTTAGGGGAGTGAGCACAAGCACTTTAGCACTGGTTAGCAGGGGTATAGTGCATAGAGTCCTATGTCCAACAAAAGCAAAACTCCAGCAAACATTGGAGATAAATATGCAAAACGTTTGAGGAAGGCCACCCTAAGGCTGACAGGTCTAACATTATGTCGGACCTGAGGGCTTGAGATAGCATAATGTTAGTCTGATTCTCAAGGTAGCTTTTTCTGTCAAGTTGTAGATTTTGGTGTCTGTCATTAGTACACATTTAGAAATTCAGCTGGATTGACCTGCCTGTTTGAATTCTGACTGTCGTAATTGTAATACAGCAGTCATAAGTCAAACCAGGGATGTCGGTCGGAAAGCCTCTGACCAACAGTCGGAGGCTTTCCGATTGGCATTCTTATTAGCCCCTGTATGTCTAATGGAGGACCTATGAGGGCAGGGCCAGCTTTAGCCCTGGTGGCGCCCAGTGCGACAATCTTTTTGCCCCCCCAAAACCTCGTTCTCCATGATTTCCCTCACTACCACACTCCACCAGTGCCCCTAATCTCTCTATTGCCCCTCTCTAACATGTATTCCATTTGTTTAAAGCTCTACTCATACCAGCGTAGAGTGTCAGGACACTTCACCTCACACACACATTGTAGAGAGCCAAAGAATCAAACATGGGTAAATCAGTCTATAGAATATGTTACATAAAATAATGAGATTACAAGGTGTAGGAGTCACATGTCACAGATACTAATGCACAGTATATTTTAAGAGTATTTAGTCTGGAGAAGCACAAATTCAGGATTTAAAATGTACCACAGGCTTTACTAATAAGAGTATATTTCTACCCAAATGAACCCTTTTAGCAACATTAAGATAATGAAGGACTGGGGAAAAACATAACGTCCTAACCTACATTATGCACTTTACATGCAGTTCTTTGAAGACAGTTCATAAATCACTGTGCTATATTAGGGTTGTAACTGCAAGCAAATAAAAGGATCTTTGTGACAAAATCAGTAACCCACTGAGCTATCCTCATAAACTAAATTTCTGTGCTCTGCATCGTACAGGATCTTTGCAGCAGACATATCAGCCCTCTGCGCTACTTTATCATGAGTGGAAACTACCACTAAACAAAACTCTGATCTCTCTCCAGCAGGAACATTAATCACCAAAGTTAACTTGATTTTTTTTATTGTTGCCTGAAAACTGCTGTACGAACAGGCAACTCTGCAGCAGGCACTTGTTCATCTTGAGTGACAACACGTGTAGCCTTTCATGTGTATTAATACTCACCTGTTGACTTCAATTACATGGAGGAACAAATTCAATTATATTTCTGCTTATTCTATTTGAAAGGATGTTGTGGTCAAACGTATCATAAACTTTCAAAAGTTCAAAGAGTATTAGGGTCTCTCCTCACCATAAGAGAAAAAGAATTGATTGAGGCATGAGCCATCCTACCATTCAGCCCCTCGTATTAAAGTAACAGGCCTTACAGCTAGCTTTTGGAAAGTCACAAATGTGATCTGCACCGAAGAACAAGCATTTGCAATGCAGTAGGCCTCGCATTTGCGAGGGTTTCAGCTATTGGCACTGTAAATGACAATGACTTTTATTTACGTGTTGGTTTTTTATAACAGATAAAGTAAATGACGATGCCTTTAAAATGCCAATCGCTTAAGCTTTTAAAATGCGAGACCTATTAAGCAATGTGTAACTGGATCTGCTCCCCATGCAGCCTGCGATGTCGTCACGAGCATGGAACTAGTGAAAGTTAGGAGAAAATAAAACTATAGTTATGCACTGCTACGATTAAGACGTTAGTAGTAAACATCTTAATTATAGGAGTGCACCATCCATAGTAGGTTTGATAATGCGGAGAGAAGTCTTGCTTTCCGAGCCCTCTCACAGTCCGGCAAGTTCATGGTATTTTGGCATCCTCGCGGAAGAGTATTTTATGCACACTCCCCATCTTTGCTTCAGCATCCATGAAGCTAAAACCCAGTTTAACAAGTCCATGATTAGTCTCTGCAAGAAGAGACTGCCACTGGCGACCACCTGTATGGTTATACATATGTATAGCTGTAGAAAGATGCAAGCATTTTCTCCCTTGAAGAGTTAATAAAAATGGTGGAAGCCGGTAAAGGTCATGGTACCAGGAATCCATATACGAAGGAGCTTGATTGATGTGCTTCTATGTGCACCCTGGAAAATGTGGAGTCAGAGTGAATATTCCACTGGTTGCATACTTGGCTTGATGATAATCCACCTTCAGCCAGAGGCTCTGCATGGACATGCCTGTATATACCCAGCCATGATGTTAAGAGGGCGGTGGGTATAATCCATCTCCACACAGAGGCTCTAAATGGACATACCCGTATATACCCAACCATGATGGTAAGAGGGCGGTGGGTATAATCCATCTCCACTCAGAGGCTCTGCATGGACATGCCTGTAAATACCCAGCCATGATGTTAAGAGGGCAGTGGGTATAATCCACCTCCACCCAGAGGCTCTGCAAGACATGCCTGCATATA
Source organism: Calotriton arnoldi (assembly GCA_963921515.1). Classification (NCBI taxonomy): domain Eukaryota; kingdom Metazoa; phylum Chordata; class Amphibia; order Caudata; family Salamandridae; genus Calotriton; species Calotriton arnoldi. Next base: position 1,111,800 of record CAWUFW010006463.1, read on the forward strand.
CCCACCCATGATGGTATGAGGGCAGTGGGTATAATCCACCTCCACCCACAGGCTTTGCACAGACACGCCTGTATATTCCCAACCATGATGGTAAGAGGGCGGTGGGTATAATCCACCTCCACCCAGAGGGTCTGCACAGACATGCCCATATATACCCGGCCATGATGGTAAGAGGGTGATGGGTATAATCCACCTTCACCCAGAGCCTCTGAACGGACAATCCCGTATATACGCAGCCATGATGGTAAGAGTGCGGTGGGTATAATCCATCTCCACCAAGAGGCTCTGCATGGACATGCCCATATATACCAGGCCATCATGGTAAGAGGGCGGTGGGTATAATCCACCTCCACCCAGAGGGTCTGCACAGACATGCCCATATATACCCGGCCATGATGGTAAGAGGGCGGTGGGTATAATCCACCTCCACCTCAGAGGCTCTGCACAGACATGCCCGTATATACCCGGCCATGATGGTAAGAGGGCGGTGGGTATAATCCACCTCCACCCAGATGCTCTGCATGGACATGCCAGTATATACCCAACCATCACAGTAAGAGGGCGGTGGGTATAATCCACCTCCACCCAGAGGCTCTGCACGGATATGCCTGTATATACCCGGCCATGATGGTAAGAGGGTGGTGGGTATAATCCACCTCCACCCAGAGACTCTGCATGGAAATGCCTGTATATACCCAGCCATGATGTTAACAGGGCAGTGGGTATAATCCATCTCCACCCAGAGGCTTTGCACTGACATAACCGTATATACCCAACCATGAGGATAAGAGGGCAGTGGGTATAATCCACCTCCACCCAGAGGCTCTGCACGGACATGCCTATATATACCTAGCCATGATGGTAGGAGGGCGGTTGGTATAATCCACCTCCACCCAGAGGCTCTGCACGGACATGCCCATTTATACCCAGAGATGATGGTGTGAGGGCAGTGGGTATAATCCACCTCTACCAAGAAGCTCTGCACAGGCATGCCAGTATATACCCAACCATGATGGTAAGAGAGTGATGGGTTTAATCCACCTCCACCCAGAGGCTCTGCAAGGACATGCCCGTATGTAACCAGACATGACAGTTAGCGAGCGGTGGGTTCATCCTAGGCTGTCCTATGCATCCAATCTGCCATTCTGTTAATCGAATGTTATGTGCTTTGTAGTGGATTTAAAGATATCCTTGAGCAGCCAGCTGCTCACAGCCATCAAACTTGAGATTCTGCCCTTTAAGCCCATTCACCTCCCTGGCCAGATGGTTTATCACAAAGGTTGGAACCTCAAGTGTAGAGATGACATCAGGTTTCAACTTTGTCCTGGGCTGCAGAGAGTGGTACAAAAGGTGATGATGGACGGAACGTTTGAGCCAATCAAACACTCACCCCCAGTCAACTGATCTGGGTTTAATCCATCATCATTCTTTAGCTCACTCCACCACCCCAGTTCAGACATGGCCATATGCAAATCAGTCTGACCCTGTGCCTCATGGGAACAGTCCAGCCCGAACTGCCAAGCCATGTCTTCCCTGGACCGGAAACAAGCATCCTAGGACCAGTTTCTGGCATTCCAGCCGTCATCAGCCAGGCTTGCTTGAATCCAGTGGCAAAGTGAGCAAGGGACCCACGTCTGGGCATACCCCCGCCAACTTAGGGCGAACAAAGCGATACAAAAGGGGATGATGGACGGAACGCTTGAGCCAATCAAACACTCACCCCCAGTCAACTGATCTGGGTTTAATCCATCATCATTCTTTAGCTCACTCCACCACCCCAGTTCAGACATGGCCATATGCAAATCAGTCTGACCCTGTGCCTCATGGGAACAGTCCAGCCCGAACTGCCAAGCCATGTCTTCCCTGGACCGGAAACAAGCATCCTAGGACCAGTTTCTGGCATTCCAGCCGTCATCAGCCAGGCTTGCTTGAATCCAGTGGCAAAGTGAGCAAGGGACCCACGTCTGGGCATACCCCCGCCAACTTAGGGCGACCAAAGCGATACAAAAGGGGATGATGGATGGAACGTTTGAGCCAATCAAACACTCACCCCCAGTCAACTGATCTGGGTTTAATCCATCATCATTCTTTAGCTCACTCCACCACCCCAGTTCAGACATGGCCATATGCAAATCAGTCTGACCCTGTGCCTCATGGGAACAGTCCAGCCCGAACTGCCAAGCCATGTCTTCCCTGGACCGGAAACAAGCATCCTAGGACCAGTTTCTGGCATTCCAGCCGTCATCAGCCAGGCTTGCTTGAATCCAGTGGCAAAGTGAGCAAGGGACCCACGTCTGGGCATACCCCCGCCAACTTAGGGCGAACAAAGCGATACAAAAGGGGATGATGGACGGAACGTTTGAGCCAATCAAACACTCACCCCCAGTCAACTGATCTGGGTTTAATCCATCATCATTCTTTAGCTCACTCCACCACCCCAGTTCAGACAAGGCCATATGCAAATCAGTCTGACCCTGTGCCTCATGGGAACAGTCCAGCCCGAACTGCCAAGCCATGTCTTCCCTGGACCGGAAACAAGCATCCTAGGACCAGTTTCTGGCATTCCAGCCGTCATCAGCCAGGCTTGCTTGAATCCAGTGGCAAAGTGAGCAAGGGACCCACGTCTGGGCATACCCCCGCCAACTTAGGGCGAACAAAGCGATACAAAAGGGGATGATGGACGGAACGTTTGAGCCAATCAAACACTCACCCCCAGTCAACTGATCTGGGTTTAATCCATCATCATTCTTTAGCTCACTCCACCACCCCAGTTCAGACATGGCCATATGCAAATCAGTCTGACCCTGTGCCTCATGGGAACAGTCCAGCCCGAACTGCCAAGCCATGTCTTCCCTGGACCGGAAACAAGCATCCTAGGACCAGTTTCTGGCATTCCAGCCGTCATCAGCCAGGCTTGCTTGAATCCAGTGGCAAAGTGAGCAAGGGACCCACGTCTGGGCATACCCCCGCCAACTTAGGGCGAACAAAGTGATACAAAAGGGGATGATGGACGGAACGCTTGAGCCAATCAAACACTCACCCCCAGTCAACTGATCTGGGTTTAATCCATCATCATTCTTTAGCTCACTCCACCACCCCAGTTCAGACATGGCCATATGCAAATCAGTCTGACCCTGTGCCTCATGGGAACAGTCCAGCCCGAACTGCCAAGCCATGTCTTCCCTGGACCGGAAACAAGCATCCTAGGACCAGTTTCTGGCATTCCAGCCGTCATCAGCCAGGCTTGCTTGAATCCAGTGGCAAAGTGAGCAAGGGACCCACGTCTGGGCATACCCCCGCCAACTTAGGGCGAACAAAGCGATACAAAAGGGGATGATGGACGGAACGTTTGAGCCAATCAAACACTCACCCCCAGTCAACTGATCTGGGTTTAATCCATCATCATTCTTTAGCTCACTCCACCACCCCAGTTCAGACATGGCCATATGCAAATCAGTCTGACCCTGTGCCTCATGGGAACAGTCCAGCCCGAACTGCCAAGCCATGTCTTCCCTGGACCGGAAACAAGCATCCTAGGACCAGTTTCAGGCATTCCAGCCGTCATCAGCCAGGCTTGCTTGAATCCAGTGGCAAAGTGAGCAAGGGACCCACGTCTGGGCATACCCCCGCCAACTTAGGGCGAACAAAGCTGATACAAAGGGGATGATGGACGGAACGTTTGAGCCAATCAAACACTCACCCCCAGTCAACTGATCTGGGTTTAATCCATCATCATTCTTTAGCTCACTCCACCACCCCAGTTCAGACATGGCCATATGCAAATCAGTCTGACCCTGTGCCTCATGGGAACAGTCCAGCCCGAACTGCCAGCCATGTCTTCCTGGACCGGAAACAAGCATCCTAGGACCAGTTTCTGGCATTCCAGCCGTCATCAGCCAGGCTTGCTTGAATCCAGTGGCAAAGTGAGCAAGGGACCCACGTCTGGGCATACCCCCGCCAACTTAGGGCGAACAAAGCGATACAAAGGGGATGATGGACGGAACGTTTGAGCCAATCAAACACTCACCCCCAGTCAACTGATCTGGGTTTAATCCATCATCATTCTTTAGCTCACTCCACCACCCCAGTTCAGACATGGCCATATGCAAATCAGTCTGACCCTGTGCCTCTTGGGAACAGTCCAACCCGAACTGCCAAGCCATGTCTTCCCTGGACCGGAAACAAGCAACCTAGGACCAGTTTCTGGCATTCCAGCCGTCATCAGCCAGGCTTGCTTGAATCCAGTGGCAAAGTGAGCAAGGGACCCACGACTGGGTATACCCCCAACTTAGGGCGAACAAGCGATACAAAAGGGGATGATGGACGGAACGTTTGAGCCAATCAAACACTCACCCCCAGTCAACTGATCTGGGTTTAATCCATCATCATTCTTTAGCTCACTCCACCACCCCAGTTCAGACATGGCCATATGCAAATCAGTCTGACCCTGTGCCTCATGGGAACAGTCCAGCCCGAACTGCCAAGCCATGTCTTCCCTGGACCGGAAACAAGCATCCTAGGACCAGTTTCTGGCATTCCAGCCGTCATCAGCCAGGCTTGCTTGAATCCAGTGGCAAAGTGAGCAAGGGACCCACGTCTGGGCATACCCCCGCCAACTTAGGGCGACCAAAGCGATACAAAAGGGGATGATGGACGGAACGTTTGAGCCAATCAAACACTCACCCCCAGTCAACTGATCTGGGTTTAATCCATCATCATTCTTTAGCTCACTCCACCACCCCAGTTCAGACATGGCCATATGCAAATCAGTCTGACCCTGTGCCTCATGGGACAAACGTTCCGTCCATCATCCCCTTTTGTATTGCTTTGTTCGCCCTAAGTTGGCGGGGGTATGCCCAGACATGGGTCCCTTGCTCACTTTGCCACTGGATTCAAGCAAGCCTGGCTGATGACGGCTGGAATGCCAGAAACTGGTCCTAGGATGCTTGTTTCCGGTCCAGGGAAGACATGGCTTGGCAGTTCGGGCTGGACTGTTCCCATGAGGCACAGGGTCAGACTGATTTGCATATGGCCATGTCTGAACTGGGGTGGTGGAGTGAGCTAAAGAATGATGATGGATTAAACCCAGATCAGTTGACTGGGGGTGAGTGTTTGATTGGCTCAAACGTTCCGTCCATCATCCCCTTTTGTATCGCTTTGTTCGCCCTAAGTTGGCGGGGGTATGCCCAGACGTGGGTCCCTTGCTCACTTTGCCACTGGATTCAAGCAAGCCTGGCTGATGACGGCTGAAATGCCAGAAACCGGTCCTAGGATGCTTGTTTCCGGTCCAGGGAAGACATGGCTTGGCAGTTCGGGCTGGACTGTTCCCATGAGGCACAGGGTCAGACTGATTTGCATATGGCCATGTCTGAACTGGGGTGGTGGAGTGAGCTAAAGAATGATGATGGATTAAACCCAGATCAGTTGACTGGGGGTGAGTGTTTGATTGGCTCAAGCGTTCCGTCCATCATCCCCTTTTGTATCGCTTGGTCGCTCTCTAAGTTTGCGGGGGTATGCCCAGACGTGGGTCCCTTGCTCACTTTGCCACTGGATTCAAGCAAGCCTGGCTGATGACGGCTGAAATGCCAGAAACCGGTCCTAGGATGCTTGTTTCCGGTGCAGGGAAGACATGGCTTGGCAGTTCGGGCTGGACTGTTCCCATGAGGCACAGGGTCAGACTGATTTGCATATGGCCATGTCTGAACTGGGGTGGTGGAGTGAGCTAAAGAATGATGATGGATTAAACCCAGATCAGTTGACTGGGGGTGAGTGTTTGATTGGCTCTGCTGCCCGTCCATCATCCCCTTTGTATCGCTTTGGTCGCCCTAAGTTGGCGGGGTATGCCCAGACGTGGTCCCTTGCTCACTTTGCCACTGGATTCAAGCAAGCCTGGCTGATGACGGCTGAAATGCCAGAAACCGGTCCTAGGATGCTTGTTTCCGGTCCAGGGAAGACATGGCTTGGCAGTTCGGGCTGGACTGTTCCCATGAGGCACAGGGTCAGACTGATTTGCATATGGCCATGTCTGAACTGGGGTGGTGGAGTGAGCTAAAGAATGATGATGGATTAAACCCAGATCAGTTGACTGGGGGTGAGTGTTTGTTTGGCTCAAGCGTTCTGTCCATCATCCCCTTTTGTATCGCTTTGGTCGCCCTAAGTTGGCGGGGGTATGCCCAGACGTGGGTCCCTTGCTCACTTTGCCACTGGATTCAAGCAAGCCTGGCAGATGACGGGTGAAATGCCAGAAACCGGTCCTAGGATGCTTGTTTCCGGTCCAGGGAAGACATGGCTTGGCAGTTCGGGCTGGACTGTTCCCATGAGGCACAGGGTCAGACTGATTTGCATATGGCCATGTCTGAACTGGGGTGGTGGAGTGAGCTAAAGAATGATGATGGATTAAACCCAGATCAGTTGACTGGGGGTGAGTGTTTGATTGGCTCAAGCGTTCCGTCCATCATCCCCTTTTGTATCGCTGCAGAGAGTGGGCCAGGAGTGCCTCAGGGACACTACACACAAGTGGTTTGAATCAAGCTGACACTCTGCTCTTATCCAGGGTCCTGTCCCATCTCTTAGAAAGGCTCTTGCCTGCCTGGTCTACCCTGTCCACCCCACCGTCTGGAAATTATAAACCATTTTAACTTGCATGATCATTTTTACCAAAAATAGTTAGCTCTGTAAACAGTTGAGCTCTGTAAACAGTTGAGCTCCAATCTATTATTCTTAATTCTAGTACTATTGCCCCAGGACAGCTTTGCCACAAGGACCCTAATCTGGTTTGCAGTGACTCCCTTCACAACAATCCGATTATCATCTTCTCAAGTTGAAGATTGAACTACTTTGGGAATCTGCTTTACAGCTGAACAGAACCATAGCACGTAGGATAAAAATTGGGTTAATTATATTTAGAACCTCTTAAGTTTCATCCAAATAAACTGTCGAACTCCTATACCACCACAGGTTGCTCTTGCCATTCCAAGAAAGGGAACTGTATTACCTTATGTATTCCATTGTAACAATACCAATTTATTCTGGAGTTTAGACTGAGAATGTAAGATAAGAGATACTCTGTTTGGTTACATACGTGTACATTGGAATTATGGTACAGGAGAGGAACACATTATGCGAAAGGTTGACCAAATGAAGCAGCAACAAAGGCAATTTATAAAGGAAGACTTTCCCTTGAAAAACAGCTCTGTAAGACACTAGGGCCAGATGTATGAAGAACATGTTTTGCAATTTCCTAACTGCGAATACTTGCAATTCGAAATTAGGAAATTGCAAAAACGGCATGTATGAAAGTTTTTTTAACACTTTCTGCGATTCCCAGTGGGTCGCAAATGACCTACCTGATGAATATTAATTAGGTAAGTCGCAATTTGTGACCCATTAGGAATCGCAAACATCACAGGGATGCTGGCCTGCTGAGGTCAGCAGACCACCATGTCTGTGACTGCTTTTAAATAAAGCAATCTTTTTTTTTGTAAAGGAGCCCCTTGTCCTTAAAGGAAAATGGGATGCTCTACAAAAAGAAAAAGGAAAAGTTTTCCTTTTGTTTTTTAAGAGCAGGCAGTGGTCCGTGGGACCACTGCTTGCTCTTAAAAATGCTTCTTGAGAACCCCTTCCCATTTGCGAATGGGTTATCACCTACTTGAAGTAGGTGGTAAAATGTGAATGTTTGGCGACCGCATTCACGGTCACAAAACATTCAAACATACCATTAGGATTCCCTAGTTTGAGGGGATGCCCTAAACATGCTCCTTCCAAATAGTGAATCACAAACCCATTTTGCGATTCGGTAACAGGTTACCGAATCGCAAAATAGGGTTTGGTACATGTAAAAAGCCTTTTTTGCATTCGCAAACGGGCCGATGCTGCGAATCGGCCTGTTTGCAAACGCAAAATTGGTTGATACATGTGGCCCTATAATACATTTCATACCCATATAAATATTTTACATTTGCGATGGGTCTGACGAGAAGGATTCAAGACATGAAAAAACACAAGAAGTGTATGATTCTTTCATAATCTTGGGGTCCAGTTGAAATAGCGCCTCCTCTGAAACTAATGGCAGGAAACATGAATTTGTGATAGCAGCAAAATGACAACACAGGTATCATTGTATCCACCCATAGGAATTATATTAAATTACTTAAGGTTTTATTTTCCTGTTGCTGACAAAATCTCTTCTATCTGTTCATTAAATGGGAATGCTTACACCATCTGGTCAACAACATCTCCTTTGTAAGTGTTTGGTTACAGCTAGAAACTGCAGCACTGTACCAGGTCTGCAGCAATTTTAATAACATTTGATCTGTTTCCTCTTGAAACAAAATCTTTTGTGTTAAAATCTGCAAATTTCTGCAGCAGAAGATGGATTAAGTGGAGAATGCAGCAACTTCATATTTATGCAGAAAACACTGTGGTCGCACAATCTTGTTATTCCAGTAGACCTAGAAATTGCAGTGACCTTCACAAGTGTACTTTAAGTTACTTAACCAATTTATGTCCTTTGTAGTCGTGATTTAAAAAGAATATATTCGTCTATATCTACTGCATTCCATTAGGTAATATCTTGAGGGGAAGCTATTTTGATTCTTAGTAAAAGAATGTACATGCTAACCACGGAAAGTATGTATTCAATATACCTTTAACTAGTTTCTTACAATATAACTATTGAGAATATAACACATGCATCTCAAAATGCTTTAATCCATGTGATATTATTTATATAACTTATTATCCGTAGTACGCTATTTACCTATTTCAACTGTATCGTTAAATTAGTCTTTGTGTAATAACACTATTCCATAATATCTTTCTTTCTCTTCTTTGCTCTATTTACTGTGTCAACTGTTTTCTCTTTATTACTTGTTTGTATTTGCGTTTTATTTATGTGGGATTGGTTTATAGTTATAATAATGTAATTACATTTTCAGCAGTGTCAACTTTGGTTAGTAAATAGTTATTGTGATCTCATTCACCATTTCAAAATATATTTCGCATAAACCCTGAGCTGAACGCCTGAATTGTTTGTTTTATGTATTTAAACAAATACCTATGCCTTGACTGTTCTCATTCTAATACTTGCAAACTTTTGGTGAAATTCTAATGAACTAGACAACTGAAAAAACACTCCTCACCCCTCTTGGGGGCAGAATCCCCTGTAGGTATGCCCGGCGCAGCAGGTCTCCGAGACTAAATACTCACAGTGGCTTCCTTTAGAACATGTGAACATCAAATATATGATGTCACCCCCTCTTCAGACACACAAACGAGCAGTCCCACTCAGGCACAGTCATGCAAATTAGGCTCAGCTATAGCAGACTAGACACACCTCCCTGTCACTCAAGGATGTAGGGATGCCACCCGCTGCAGCACCCCCCGAAAGGCTTGCAGAAACACCACGCCGCCATTACCATGGACAGATGTGAGCTCTTACCTACACTCGGACTAACATACCCACCACTAAAATACTTTCACATTTCAATATACTAATTCACCACTAATCCTTTATGGGTTCCGGAGTAGTGTGCTACTCGCCGAAAAAGTGTTTCAATGCCTCGTCAGGGGTAGTAAGCACTATATAAATGCAATTACAATACAATACAATACAATGCCAACTGAGCATGGATGACACAACTTGACTGTGTAGGTTAGCAGTGTGTCACCAGTAACAACCAAAATCTGAAAGGTGACAGTATAACAGGGCAGAAGGGAGGGAGTTACGGCATCATGAACAGAAAAGAAGGACAAAGGATTCAAGCACACCATAATCTACAGATGAGGATTTATTTTGCGTCCACGTGTGGCGAGGCGGGTGGCTGTCAAGGCCATTCTATATTAGCATGGCGAAAAGCATGTGTGTGCTGTGAGACTGTAAGCCACTTTACAACCCTAGCCCCCTCTCCACAGGTTTAGATAGATGTTGACCATGAGGCATTACGGCGGGTGGGGGGCTTACCTTGCCACCTATAGGTGACAGCATGGCTGTTGCATACAGACCACCATTTGGGGAGTCCAAAGAGGTACGTCTAGAGAAAAATAAAATTAGTTTAATTTCCACACTAACTTGCACTGGAATGGAGTTACTTTTAGGAGAGAGAAAGCTCTAATATAATTTTCTAGAGAAAGCATTGACCTTTGTTTTCAGAGATACCCATCCAGCTGCTGAATTGCACACTGTGAAACTGGAAAATCTGGGATCAATGTCAGCTGCCCTGCATGACTAAATTGTGTGATCCTAAGCAAATACTTAATTTTGTCGTACCGAGCTTCCTTATTTATTTATTAATATGAGAGTACTTTGAAATACGTAAGTTCAGGAAGTGCACTGTACACAAACCTGTCATGTTTGATTTACTAACCTATAATGTCGCTCCACCTATAACAAGAATCTAAACCACATGTAGGGCACACATGACCACTTCTTTGCCTCTTAGTTTATTGATAGCATCACCATCAGGGTGGTGGCATGAATGCTAGTTATTTCATGTCTAGAACTCTCTCAATTGTAATAAATAGCTCTCAATCAATCTGATGAACTACGGTGAAACACTTTCACATGTTGAAGAAATACACTCGTTTGAATCTCTGTTGCATGATTGACATGTAAAATATTTTCAAGGCTCGGCTCGTGCACATACTCTTAAAGCCAAAACGAACCTTCTCTATCCATGTTAAAACGTTGGCTCGCGCACCTCTAATCTGCTCTCCGTATGCATCTTATATCTTGGTCCTATTTATGCGGTTATCGTGTTTGCATACATTCAATATACTGTGATCTACTCTACTCTGAAAGTATTGCGATTAATTCTGTAATGTGGTAGAACTTTATGCCCTACTGTTACCGCTCAATATATGCAACGACATTCTGCGCAAAAGGATCTTAGATACAGTGCACAGAAACCCGACTGGAGTTCGCACTATACAAGATAAGAACTAAATAACAGAGACTGCCAAAGAAAATAGGTCTGGTTATGACCGAATCAGTTATGGCTGTATCAACTCTCCCCTTTGCAGTTCCTCTTCTACATTATATTCCCCATTCCTCCCAAATTCACACAGGTGTCCAACGGAAGGTGTAACCATAATTCAGCCATTTTTTAAAGCGCTTCCTCCTGGGACCATGGTACTTTTGTGGACCACGCTTCAATAGAAAACGAAACCAATGCATTTATTTCTGCCAAAAGCGACCTTTATCGCAAGTTTTGGAAAGATGCAATCTATGATCTATGGAGAGGCCGTGGCCTTACGGCCAGAGCTGCGAAATTTGGAACTGGGAAAACATGCTTGAGTCTTGGCGTTCGCTCAACATGCTGTGATTCTGAGCAAATCACTTCATTTACCCGTGCCTTAAAAAAAGTGACCTTTTGAAATATAACAGCCACCACCAATATCACCACCAAAACCAATACCACCACCACCAAAACCACCACCAATACCACTACCAACACCACCACCAATACCACTGCCAACAATACCACCACCACCAATACCAACACTAATACCACCAATACCACCACCACCAATATTACCACCACCAATACCATCACCAATACCATCACCACCAATACCACCAACACAAATACCACCACAACCAACAATACCAACACCACCAATACCACCACCACCAATACCACCACCAATACCAATACCATCACCAATACCAATACCATCACCAATACCAATACCATCACCACCAATACCACCACCACCAATACCACCACCAACAATACACACACCACCACCAACCCACCACCATGAATACCACCACCATGAATACCACCACCAATACCCACACCACCAATTCCACCAACACCACCACCACTGCCAATACCATCACAACCACTACCAATGCCAATACCAACACCACCACCAATACCACCACCAATACTAATACCAATACCATCACTACCAATACCCCACTACCAATACCACCACCACTAATACCACCACCACCAATACCATCCATACCACCACCACCAATACCACCACAATAAATACCAATACCAGTACCACCACCAAAACCACCACCACCAATAAAACCACCAACATCACCATCACCACCAATACTGCCACCAATACCACCAACACCACCAATACCACCACCACCACCTTAATCACCACCACCAATACCATCAACCCCACCAATGCCACCATCACCACCAATACCACCAATATCACCACCACCACCAATACCACCAATACCATCAACACCAATACCATTACCACCACCAATACCAATACCACCAAAACCAATACCAGCAACACCAATTCCACCACCACCAATACCAATACTACCACCACCACCACTAATACCAATACCACCACCATTACCACCACCAGCAATACCACCACCACCAATACCAATACCACCTCCACCAATACCAATACCACCACCAATACCACCACCATCAATACCACCAACACCACCAATACCACCACCACCAATACCACCACCACCAATACCAATATCACCAGCACCAATACCACCACCACCAAACCACCACCACCAATACCACCACCATCATCAATACCACCACCACCAATACCCGCACCACCAACATGACCACCACCACCAATAACACCACCACAAATACCACCACCAATATCACCATCACCAATACCACCACCAATACCAATATAACCACCAATACCACCACCAGAAATACCACCAATACCACCACCAATACCACCAGCAACACCACCACCAATACCACTGCCACCAATACCATCACCATCAATACTACCACTAATACCACCAATAAGACCACCACGACCAATACCACCACCAATACCACCAACACCAATACCACCACCAAATTCACCACCAACAATACCACCACGAATACCAATACAACCACCACCAATACCATCACCAATACAACCAATACCACCACCACCACCAATGCCACTACCACCAATAACATCACCATCAATACCATCACCACCAATACCATCACCACCAATACCACCACTATCAATTCCACCTCCACCAATACCACCACCACCAATACCAATACCACCACTACCAATATCACCACCACCACCAATACCACTGCCAATACCAATAACAACACCACCAATACCACCACCAACAATGCCATCAATACCACCACCACCAATACCACCACCAGTACCACCACCAACACCACCAGTGCCACCACCACCAATACCAATACTACCAATACCGCCACCAGCAACAATACCACCACCAATACCACCAAAACCACCAATACCACCACCACCACCAATACCACCACCACCACAAATACCACCACCAATTCCACCGCCACCAATACCACCATCACCAATATCACCACCACCAATACCACCACCAACAATACCATCATCACCACCAACACCACCACCAATACCACCATCACCAAAACCACCACCAACAATACCACCACCAATACCACCACCACCAATTCTACCACCACCAATACCACCACCACCAATACCAATACCACCACCACTACCACCAGTATTACCACAACGAATACTAAAACCACCACCAATACCAACACCACCAATACCACCTTTCCCAATTCTACTACCAGCAATACCACCACCACCAACACCACCACTACCAATACAACCACCACCACCACCAATACCAATAGCACTGCCAATACCACCAATACCACCACCAATACCAATACAACCACCACCAATACGACCACCACCAATACCACCATCACCAATACCACAACCACCAATACCAACAATACCACCATCACCAATACCACCACCACAAATACCACCACCAGTGTCTCCACCACCAACACCACCAATACCACCACCACCAATACCACCACCACCAATACCACCACCAATACCACCACCACCAATACCACCACCACCAATACCACCACCACCACCAATACCAATACCACCACCACCACCAATACTGCCACCAATACTGACACCAATACCTCCAACACCACCAATACCACAACCAATATCACCACCACCACCTTAATCACCACCACCAATACCATCACCCCCACTAATACCACCATCACCACCAATAACACCAATACCACCACCACCAATACCACCACCACCACCAATACCAATACCACCACCACCACCACCAATACCAATACCACCACCACCAATAACACCACCACCACTAATACCACCACCAATACCACCACCACTACCACCACCAATACCACCACCACTAATGCCAATACCACTGCCAATACCACCAAAACCAATACCATCATCACCAGTACCAATATCAACTCCACCAATACCAATACCACCAATACCACCCCCAATACCAATACAACTACCATCAATACCACCACCAATACAACCACCATCAATACCACCACCACCAATACCACCACCAATACCAATATCACCACCACCACCAATACCAATATCACCACCACCACCAATACCACCACCACCAAGACCACCACCTCCAATACCACCACCACCAAAATCCCCACCACCACCAATAACACCACCACCAAAACCACCACCACCAATATCAATACCACCACCAAAATCCCCACCACCACCAATATCAATACCACCACCAATACTAATACCACCACCACCAATACCATCACCACCAATACCACCATCACCAATACCGATAACACCAATACCACCACAACCAATAAAAGTACCACCACCAATACCAATATCCTCACTGTAGGAGAGTAGGATCTGCTTCTTATAGTTACCCCCACTTTTTGCTGATGTTTCACTGTTTTCGACTTAGTCTGACTGGGATCCTGCTATTCTGGACCCCAGTCTATCTGCTTTCTCCTCTAAATTGATTGCATGTACTTTAGGTACACTCCAGATTGGATTCTGGGGCACCCTTGTAAGTCCCTAGTTTATGGTATACCTTAAACCCAGGGCATAGGTACCCCAGAGGCCTCCCAGGGGCTGCAGCATGTATTATGCCACCCCTGAGAGGCCATTCAAAATGACACCACAGGTCTGCTACTGCAACCTGTGTGAGGTGGTGCATGCACTCCTTACTTAGATATAGGTTCACTATATCTATCCTGATCACTGCACATATAAGCCTATCAGTCACCCCTGTGGCAGGCCTTATCAATCCTGAAGGCAAGGTGCTGGGTTTTATGTGAGAGGGTGCCCATGCATGAGCAGAGCCCCTCTGCAGCCTTCAGAACCACTATTCCGGGGTTGTCTGTGATGCAGCCAACCATATACTCTTAAGTGCATTATAACTTTGCGGTAAATGCTAACTTTAAAATGGCTGCAAGGAATTATGTTGTGTTTGGTGTCAAACAACTTGGAATCATACCTCCACACCAGTAACTGGTGTGGGAGGTATGATTTCTCCCTTCTAGAGGGAGAAATATGACAGCACCGGTTCACCCGGTACCAGCTTCACAGAGCCTGGCATCACAAAATGGATGCTGCCAGCCACAGACACGAGTCTGCCCTCCTGCTGCTGGACGAAACTCCGGCAAGGGAGGCTGGACAATAGGTTTCCTGAAACCAGGGAGGTGTGACCACCTCCCAGACAGGCTTTAGTGTATTGGGGCTGGGTGGGAGCACTCTCAGAGTGCTTTAATGTCTGCACTGGGGGCACATTTGGTGTCCTCGTGCATAGTCCAGCTCAAACCGGTTGCAGGGGCACTCAGCCCCTGCTCTGGCGTGGAACTGGACAAAGAACATGGGTGTAGCCACCCCTCTGTCCTGACCCTCCCATAGGTGGGTCCCCAGAGTTTGTCCCACCCCTTCCTTGGGTATAAAGTTGGAACCCTGAATACAGGACATTAGATATTACCTGGACTAAACTCCAATACAGAAACCAAGTAAACTTTGACGATCTACGCTTCACTGGATGACTGAAGAATCTCCCTTGGAGTAAAGGAGTTACTCCCCTGCAAGGCAGGCACCTCAACGCATTTGACCGGTTTGCAACTCCGCAGCTCCCGATGGACTCCAAAGATTTTGCAACACAGGAGGTGGGTGCCCAAGCTTCCCCGAGGCCAACTAGTGCTCTCAGCAAAGCTGAGACCCGCAGCCCTCGTGGGGATCGTGCAACCCGAACCCCTGGATGGGCTTCCCTGGTTGCTCCATACGTGCCCTGACTCTCCATCGCTTGGGTAGTCCCCAGGACCTTGCTGGTCTTTACTCTGACAGCGTGGGTTGCAGTTGCCAAGGCTTGTTGGTCTCCAAACCGGAAACTGACCCCTCAGCAATCGACATCCTTCGTGGGACAGCTCGCCTGCGGAATCTGGTCATCAGTGACATCTCCTGGTCCCCGTGGCTGCAGAGTCAAGCTTCACTTCTTCTGAAGCACCCAACATCGTTGGGCATTGGATTGCTCCGCTCCTGGTCACGTGAAGTGACCCAGACTTTGTCCCCTCTGCTTTCAGGTTCTTCACATGTTCGATCCAGGCTTGGATCACACCAGACACTTTTCTTCTCCACGGCAGCAGCTCTTCTTCGCAACACGCCATAGAAAACGACGAGGGTTTCCGACACCACTTGACCCCTATGCACCCGGCTTTCCTGGGCTAGGTAACATGGGTACCTGGGTACTCACAAGGGTGCTGGCCTTTGAACCTTCTAAGTTTAGCTGGGTTTGTTTGAAGTCCTCTCTGAAGTGTCCTTAAACTCCAAAATTCCAACCGCGACTTTCCCATAGAGTTGTACAGAGCTCGAACTGTGTTCCCACACTGCACCCGTCCTCCGTGGACCCCTGTGTCACTACCTTGGGTGGTTCCTTGGGGTCCCAGCAATTCTACGTGCTCTATGCACTGTGTCTAGTCAAGTCGTGGTTCTTATACCACTTTCTTATTATATGGTTTGGTCTCCCCTGGAGCCCACTGTTTATTGTGCTATTTACTGTCGTTCTAGTACTGTGTAATTGTGTGCCTTGTTCTCTAATCTCATAAGGAGGTTAGTAGAGAGTGTTTAGTAATAAATATATATATTTTATATATACCTGGTGTGGTTCTCCTTTCATTTGGTCATTCAAGAGGTTATAGACTGGTAAAACAAGCTTTACATTCCTTCGAGACTTAGCCTGAAGGCTGCTCTCCATAGCTACCACTAGGATAGCTTTCAATAAAGGTTGTCTTTAACCTAATCATCATAAGGGTCGTTTGGACTGGTGCAAGGTGCCCACTTTAATTAGTGGACAGCATATACCAGGCCAACTTCTCACACTCAACACCAATAACACCACCACCAATGCCACCACAACCAATACCACCACCAATACCAATACTACCACCACCACCAATACCACCACTAGTACCACCAATAACACCACCACCTATTCCACCACCAGCAATACCAACAAGAATACCAATACAACCACCCCAATACCACCACCAATACCACCACCACCGCCACCAATACCAATAACACCACCATCAATACCACCACCACCAATACCACCACCACCAATACCACCACCGCCACCAATACCAATACCAATACCACCACAACCAAAACCACCATCACCACCAATATTACCACAACGAATACTAAAACCACCACCAATACCACTACCACCAATACCACCTTTACCAATTCTACTACCATCAATACCACCACCACCAACACCACCACTACCAATACCACCACCACCACCAATAACAATAGCACTGCCAATACCAATACCACCACCACCAATAACACCACCAATACCAATACAACCACCACCAATACGACCACCACCAATACCACCACCACCAATACCACTACCACCAATACCACCAATACCCCCACCACCAATACCACCACCACAAATATCATCAACACCTTAATCACCACCACCAATACCATCACCCCCACTAATACCACCATCACCACCAATAACACCAACACCACCACCACCACCAATACCACCACCAATACCACCACCACCACCAATAACACCACCACCAGTAACACCACCACCAATACCACCACAACCAATACCACCACCACTACCACCACCACCACCACTAATACCAATACCTCCAAAACCAATACCACCATCACCATCACCAGTACCAATACAACCTCCACCAATACCACCCCAATACCAATACAACCACCATCAATACCACAACAATACAACCACCATCAATACCACCTCCACCAATAACACCACCAATACCACCAACACCAAAACCAATATCACCACCACCACCAATACCACCACCAAACCACCACCACCAATACCACCACCAACAATTCCGCCACCAATACCACCACCACCACCAATACCACCACAAATACCACCACCACAAATATCCCCGCCTCCACCAATAACACCACCACCAATACCACCACCACCAATACCACCACCAATGCCACCACCACGAATACCAATACCACCACCAATACTAATACCACCACCACCAATACCATCACCATCAATACCACCAATACTGATAACACCAATACCACCACAACCAATAAAAGTACCACCACCAATACCACCAATACCAATATCCTCACCACCAATACCACCACCACCAAACTACCACCACCACCAATACCACCACCAACAATACCACAACCACCACCACCAATACCACCACCACCTCCACCAATACCAATATAACCACCACCACCAACACAACCACCAAAAATTCCACCACCAATACTACCACCACCACCAATACCACGTCCAATACCCCCATCACCACCAATAACACCACCACCAATACCACTACCACCAATACCACCACCAATGCCACCACAACCAATACCACCACCAATACCAATACCACCACCACCATCACCAATACCACCACCAATACCAATACCACCACCGCCAATACCAATACCACCAATACCATCACTACCAATACCACTATCAGCACCAATACAACCACCACCAATACCAATACCAATATCACCACCACCAATACCAACGCCACCAAACCACCACAACCAATACCACCACCAATACCACAATAACAATAGCACTACCAATACCACCACCACCAATAACACCACCAATACCAATACAACCACCACCAATACGACCACCACCAATACCACCACCACCAATACCACTACCACCAATACCCCCACCACCAATACCACCACCACAAATATCACCAACATTGTCATCAACACCATCAATATCACCACCACCAATACCAATACCACCATCACGAATACCACCATCAATACCACCACCAATACCACCAATACTGCCACCAATACAACCAACACCACCAATACCACAACCAATACCACCAACACCTTAATCACCACCACCAATACCATCACCCCCACTAATACCACCATCACCACCAATAACACCAACACCACCACCAATAACACCACCACAAACAACACCACCACCAATACCACCACCACTACCACCACCAATACCACCACCACTAATACCAATACCTCCAAAACCAATACCACCACCTGTACCAATACCACCTCCACCAATACCAATACCACCAATACCACCCCAATACCAATGCAACCACCATCAATACCACAACCACCATCAATACCACCTCCACCAATAACACCACCAATACCATCACCACCAAAACCAATATCACCACCACCACCAATACCACCACCACCAAACCACCACCACCAATACCACCACCAACAATTCCACCACCAATACCACCACCACCACCAATACCACCACCACAAATACCACCACCACAAATATCCCCACCAATACCAATGCCACCACCACCAATAACAATACCACCACCAATACTAATACCACCACCACCAATACCAATACCATCACCATCAATACCACCACCACCAATACCGATAACACCAATACCACCACAACCAATAAAAGTATCACCACCAATACCAATATCCTCACCACCAATACCACCACCACCAAACTACCACCACCACCAATACCACCACCAATACCACCACCAACAATACCACAACCACCACCACCAATACCACCACCACCTCCACCAATACCAATATAACCACCACCACCAATACCACCACCACCAAACCACCACCACCAATACAATCACCAAAAATTCCACCACCAATACTACCACGTCCACCAATACCCCCATCACCACCAATAACACCACCACCAAAACCACCACCACCAATACCACCACCATCAATACCACCACCAATGCCACCACAACCAATACCACCACCAATACCAATACCACCACCACTACCATCACCAATACCACCACCAGTACCAATACCATCACCGCCAATACCAATACCACCACTACCAATACCACTATCAGCACCAATACCACCACCACCAATACCACCACCACCAATACCAATATCACCACCACCAATACCAATGCCACCAAACCACCACAACCAATACCACCACCAATACCACCACCAACAATACCACCACCACCAACACCACCACAGCCAATACCACCACAAATACCCCCACCACCAACAATAACACCACCACCAATATCAACAATACCACCACCAATACCACCACCACCACCAATACTGCCACCAATACCACCAACACCACCAATACCACAACCAATACCACCAACACCTTAATCACCAATACCATCACCCCCACTAATACCACCATCACCACCAATAACACCAACACCACCACCAATACCACCACCACCAATACCAACAATACCCCACCACCAATACCACCACCACAAATATCACCAACAGTGTCATCAACACCACCAATACCACCACCACCAATACCAATACCACCATCACCAATACCACCATCAATACCACCACCACCACCAATACTGCCACCAATACCACCAACACCACCAATACCACAACCAATACCACCAACACCTTAATCACCACCACCAATACCATCACCCCCACTAATACCACCATCACCACCAATAACACCAACACCACCACCACCACCAATACCACCACCACCACCAATAACACCACCACCAATACCACCACAACCAATACCACCATCACTACCACCACCACTAATACCAATACCTCCAAAACCAATACCACCATCACCATCACCAGTACCAATACCACCTCCACCAATACCACCAATACCACCCCAATACCAATACAACCACCATCAATACCACAACAATACAACCACCATCAATACCACCTCCACCAATAACACCACCAATACCACCAACACCAAAACCAATATCACCACCACCACCAATACCACCACCAAACCACCACCACCACCACCAATACCACCACCAACAATTCTGCCACCAATACCACCACCACCACCAATACCACCACAAATACCACCACCACAAATATCCCCGCCTCCACCAATAACACCACCACCAATACCACCACCACCAATACCACCACCAATGCCACCACCACCAATACCAATACCACCACCAATACTAATACCACCACCACCAATACCATCACCATCAATACCACCACCACCAATACTGATAACACCAATACCACCACAACCAATAAAAGTACCACCACCAATACCACCAATACCAATATCCTCACCACCAATACCACCACCACCAAATTACCACCACCACCAATACCACCACCAATACCACCACCAACAATACCACAACCACCACCACCAATACCACCACCACCTCCACCTCCACCAATACCAATATAACCACCACCACCAATACCACCACCACCAAACCACCACCACCAACACAACCACCAAAAATTCCACCACCAATACTACCACCACCACCAATACCACGTCCACCAATACCCCCATCAGCACCAATACCACCACCACCAATACCACCACCACCAATACCACCACCAACGCCACCACAACCAATACCAATACCACCACCAATACCACCACCACCATCACCAATACCACCACCAATACCAATACCACCACCGCCAATACCAATACCACCACCACCACCAATACCAACGCCACCAAACCACCACAACCAATACCACCACCAATACCACAATAACAATAGCACTGCCAATACCAATACCACCACCACCAATAACACCACCAATACCAATACAACCACCACCAGTACGACTACCACCAATACCACCACCACCAATACCACTACCACCAATACCCCCACCACCAATACCACCACCACAAATATCACCAACAGTGTCATCAACACCACCAATACCACCACCACCAATACCAATACCACCATCACCAATACCACCATCAATACCAGCACCAACACCACCAATACTGCCACCAATACCACCAACACCACCAATACCACAACCAATACCACCAACACCTTAATCACCACCACCAATACCATCACCCCCACTAATACCACCATCACCATCAATAACACCAACACCACCACCAATACCACCACCACCACCAATAACACCACCACAAATAACACCACCACCAATACCACCACCACTACCACCACCAATACCACCACCACTAATACCAATACCTCCAAAACCAATACCACCATCACCAGTAGCAATACCACCTCCACCAATACCAATACCACCAGTACCACCCCAATACCAATGCAACCACCATCAATACCACAACAAATACAACCACCATCAATACCACCTCCACCAATAACACCACCAATACCACCACCACCAAAACCAATATCACCACCACCACCAATACCACCACCACCAAACCACCACCACCACCACCAATACCACCACCAACAATTCCACCATCAATACCACCACCACCACCAATACCACCACCACAAATATCCCCGCCACCACCAATAACACCACCACCAATACCACCACCACCAATACCACCACCAATGCCACCTCCACCAATACCAATACCACCACCAATACTAATACCACCACCACCAATACCAATACCATCACCATCAATACCACCACCACCAATACCGATAACACCAATACCACCACAACCAATAAAAGTATCACCACCAATACCACCAATACCAATATGCTCACCACCAATACCACCACCACCAAACTACCACCACCACCAGTACCACCACCAATACCACCACCAACAATACCACAACCACCACCACCAATACCACCACCACCTCCACCAATACCAATATAACCACCACCACCAATACCACCACCACCAAACCACCACCACCAATACAATCACCAAAAATTCCACCACCAATACTACCACGTCCACCAATACCCCCATCACCACCAATAACACCACCACCAATACCACCACCACCAATACCACCACCATCAATACTACCACCAATGCCACCACAACCAATACCACCACCAATACCAATACCACCACCACCACCATCACCAATACCACCACCAATACCAATACCACCACCGCCAATACCAATACCACCACTACCAATACCACTATCAGCACCAATACCACCACCACCAATACCACCACCACCAATACCAATATCACCACCACCAATACCAATGCCACCAAACCACCACAACCAATACCACCACCAATACCACCACCAACAATACCACCACCAATACCACCACCACCAACACCACCACAGCCAATACCACCACAAATACCCCCACCACCAACAATAACACCACCACCAATACCAACAATACCACCACCAATACCACCACCATCAATACCACCACCAGTACCGCCACCACCAATACCACCATCAATACCAATACCACCACCAGCAATACCACCACTAATACCAACACTACCACCACCAATACCACCACCACCAATACCAATACCACCACCAATACCACCAACACCAATACCACCACCACCACCAATACCACCACCACCAATTCCACCACCACCACAAAATCCACGTCCACCACCACCAATACCACCACGAATACCAATACAACCACCACCAATACCACCACCATTACCACCACCACCACCATTACCATTACCATCACCTTCAATACCACCACCACCAAATCAACTACCACCAATACCAACAACACCAATACCACCACCACCAATACCACATCCACCAATACCACCACCACCAATACCACTAATTCCAATTCCACCACCACCAATACCACCACCACCAATATTAATACCACCACTACCAATACCACCACCACCACCTTTACCAATACAACCGCCAATACCTATAACACCACCACCAATACCACCTCATATACCAATACCACCACCACCAATACCAACACCACCTACACCAATACCATCGATACCACCACCACTAATACTACCACCAGTACCACCACCACCAATACTACCAGTACAACCACCACCAATACCAATACCACCACCAATACCACCACCACCAATACCACCACCAGTACCACCACCACCAGTACCACCAGTACAACCACCACCACCAATACCATCACCACCAGCAATACCACCACCAATACCACCATCACCACCACCACCAATACCACCACCAACAATTCCGCCACCAATACCACCACCACCACCAATACCACCACAAATACCACCACCACAAATATCCCCGCCTCCACCAATAACACCACCACCAATACCACCACCACCAATACCACCACCAATGCCACCACCACAAATACCAATACCACCACCAATACTAATACCACCACCACCAATACCATCACCATCAATACCACCACCACCAATACTGATAACACCAATACCACCACAACCAATAAAAGTACCACCACCAATCCCACCAATATCAATATCCTCACCACCAATACCACCACCACCAAACTACCACCTCCACCAATACCACCACCAATACCACCACCAACAATACCACAACCACCACCACTAATACCACCACCACCTCCACCAATACCAATATAACCACCACCACCAATACCACCACCACCAAACCACCACCACCAACACAACCACCAAAAATTCCACCACCAATACTACCACCACCACCAATACCACGTCCACCAATACCCCCATCACCACCAATAACACCACCACCAATACCACCACCATCAATACCACCACCAATGCCACCACAACCAATACCAATACAACCACCAATACCAATACCACCACCACCATCACCAATACCACCACCAATACCAATACCACCACCGCCAATACCACCAATACCATCACTACCAATACCACTATCAGCACCAATACCACCACCACCAATACCAATATCACCACCACCAATACCAACGCCACCAAACCACCACAACCAATACCACCACCAACAATACCACCACCACCACCAATAACAATAGCACTGCCAATACCAATACCACCACCACCAATAACACCACCAATACCAATACAACCACCACCAATACCACCAATACCACCAATACCACCACCACAAATATCACCAACAGTGTCATCAACACCACCAATACCACCACCACCAATACCAATACCACCATCACCAATACCACCATCAATACCACCACCAATACCACCACCACCACCAATACTGCCACCAATACCACGAACACCACCAATACCACAAGCAATACCACCAACACCTTAATCACCACCACCAATACCATCACCCCCACTAATACCACCATCACCACCAATAACACCAACACCACCAATACCACCACCACCAATACCACCACCAATACCACCACCACAACCACCAATAACACCACCACAAATAACACCACCACCAATACCACCACCACTACCACCACCAATACCACCATCACTAATACCAATACCTCCAAAACCAATACCACCATCACCAGTACCAATACCACCTCCACCAATACCAATACCACCAGTACCACCCCAATACAAATACAACCACCATCAATACCACAACCAATACAACCACCATCAATACCACCTCCACCAATACCACCACCACCAAAACCAATATCACCACCACCACCAATACCACCACCACCAAACCACCACCACCACCACCAATACCACCACCAACAATTCCACCACCAATACCACCACCACCACCAATACCACCACCACAAATATCCCCACCACCACCAATAACACCACCACCAATACCACCACCACCAATACCACCACCAATGCCACCACCACCAATACCACCACCAATACTAATACCACCACCACCAATACCAATACCATCACCATCAATACCACCACCACCAATACCGATAACACCAACACCACCACCAACCAATAAAAGTATCACCACCAATACCACCAATACCAATATCCTCCGCAGCAATACCACCACCACCAAACTACCACCACCACCAATACCACCACCAACAATACCACAACCACCACCACCAATACCACCACCACCTCCACCAATACCAATAAAACCCCCACCACCAATACCACCACCACCAAACCACCACCACCAATACAACCACCAAAAATTACACCACCAATACTACCACGTCCACCAATACCCCCATCACCACCAATAACACCACCACCAATACCACCACCATCAATACCACCACCAATGCCACCACAACCAATACCACCACCAATACCAATACCACCACCACCACCATCACCAATACCACCACCAATACCAATACCACCACTGCCAATACCAATACCACCAATACCACCACTACCAATACCACTATTAGCACCAATACCACCACCACCAATACCACCACCACCAATACCAATATCACCACCACCAATACCAATGCCACCAAACCACCACAACCAATACCACCACCAATACCACCACCAACAATACCACCACCAATACCACCACCACCAACACCACCACAGCCAATACCACCACAAATACCCCACCACCAACAATAACACCACCACCAATACCAACAATACCACCACCAATACCACCACCATCAATACCACCACCAATACCACCATCAATACCAATACCACCACCAGCAATACCACCACCAATACCAACACTACCACTACCAATACCACCATCACCAATACCACCACCAATACCAATACCACCACCAATACCACCAACACCAATACCACCACCACCACCAATACCACCACCACCAATTCCACCACCACCACAAAATCCACGTCCACCACCACCAATAACACCATGAATACCAATACAACCACCACCAATACCACCACCATTACCACCACCACCACCACCATTACCATCACCATCACCTTCAATACCACCACCACCAAATCCACTACCACCAATACCACCACCACCACCAATACCACTAATTCCATTTCCACCACCACCAATGCCACCACCAATACCCCCACCACCAATACCAATACTACCAATACGACCACCAACAATACCACCACCACCAATACCAATATCACCACTACCACCACCACCACCAAACCACCACCACCACCAAACCACCACCATCAATACCACCACCACCAATACCACCACTAACACCAATACCACCACCACCACCACCACCAATACCACCACCACCAATACCCCCACCACCACCAATAATACCACCACCAATACCACCACCATTAATACCACCACCAATGCCACCACCACCAATACCACCGCCAATACCACCACCAATACCACCACCAATACCACCAATACCACCACCACTAATTCCACCACCAATTCCACCACCACCAATTTCACCACGAATAGCAATACAACCACCACCAATACCACCACCAATACCACCAATACCACCACCAATTCCACTACTGCCAATACCAATACCATCACCTTCAATATCACCACCAATACCATCACCACCAATACCACCACCAATACCACTACAACAAAATCAACCACCACCAATACTGCCAGCACCAATACCAATACCACCTCTACCAATACCACCACCACCACCAATACCACAGCCAATACCAATAACACCACCACCAATACCACCACCACCAATACCAATACCACCAACACCATCACCACCAATACCATCAATACCACCACCACCAATACCACCACCACCACCACCAATTCCACCACCAGTACCACCACCAATACCACCACCACCAGCAATACTACCACCAATACCATCATCACCAATACCACCACCACCACCACTACCAATGCCACCACTACCACCATTACAGCCACCAATAACACCAACATCACCAATACCACCACCAATACCATCATCACCACCAATACCATCATCACCACCAATACCACCACCACCATTACCCCCACCACCAATACCAATACCACAACCACAAATACCACCACTAAAAATACCACCACCACCAATACCACTACCACCAATACCACCAATACCAATATCACCACTACCAATACTACTACCACTAATACCAATACCACTGCCAATACCACCACCAATACCGATACCACCAGCACCAAAACCACCACCTCCAATACCATCACCACCAATACCACCTCCACCAATACAATACCACCAATACCACCACCAATACCAAAACCACCACCACCACCGCCAATACCACCACCACCAATACCAATATCACCACCACCAATACCATCAATACCACCACCACCACCAATACACTAACACCACCAATACCACCACCACCACCAATACCACCACCACCACCAATACCACCACCAATACCACCACCAATACTATCACCAATACCACCACCACCAAGCTCACCACCACCAATACCACCAATATCACCACAACAATACCAATACCACCACCACCACCATCACCAATACCACCACCAATACCAATACCACCACTGCCAATACCAATACCACCAATACCACCACTACCAATACCACTATTAGCACCAATACCACCACCACCAATACCACCACCACCAATACCAATATCACCACCACCAATACCAATGCCACCAAACCACCACAACCAATACCACCACCAATACCACCACCAACAATACCACCACCAATACCACCACCACCAACACCACCACAGCCAATACCACCACAAATACCCCACCACCAACAATAACACCACCACCAATACCAACAATACCACCACCAATACCACCACCATCAATACCACCACCAATACCACCATCAATACCAATACCACCACCAGCAATACCACCACCAATACCAACACTACCACTACCAATACCACCATCACCAATACCACCACCAATACCAATACCACCACCAATACCACCAACACCAATACCACCACCACCACCAATACCACCACCACCAATTCCACCACCACCACAAAATCCACGTCCACCACCACCAATAACACCATGAATACCAATACAACCACCACCAATACCACCACCATTACCACCACCACCACCACCATTACCATCACCATCACCTTCAATACCACCACCACCAAATCCACTACCACCAATACCACCACCACCACCAATACCACTAATTCCATTTCCACCACCACCAATGCCACCACCAATACCCCCACCACCAATACCAATACTACCAATACCACCACCAACAATACCACCACCACCAATACCAATATCACCACTACCACCACCACCACCAAACCACCACCACCACCACCAAACCACCACCATCAATACCACCACCACCAATACCACCACTAACACCAATACCACCACCACCACCACCACCAATACCACCACCACCAATACCCCCACCACCACCAATAATACCACCACCAATACCACCACCATTAATACCACCACCAATGCCACCACCACCAATACCACCGCCAATACCACCACCAATACCACCACCAATACCACCAATACCACCACCACTAATTCCACCACCAATTCCACCACCACCAATTTCACCACGAATAGCAATACAACCACCACCAATACCACCACAAATACCACCAATACCACCACCAAATCCACTACTGCCAATACCCATATCATCACCTTCAATATCACCACCAATACCATCACCACCAATACCACCACCAATACCACTACAACAAAATCAACCACCACCAATACTGCCAGCACCAATACCAATACCACCTCTACCAATACCACCACCACCACCAATACCACAGCCAATACCAATAACACCACCACCAATACCACCACCACCAATACCAATACCACCAACACCATCACCACCAATACCATCAATACCACCACCACCAATACCACCACCACCACCACCAATTCCACCACCAGTACCACCACCACCAGTACCACCACCACCAATACCACCACCACCAGCAATACTACCACCAATACCATCATCACCAATACCACCACCACCACCACTACCAATGCCACCACTACCACCATTACAGCCACCAATAACACCAACATCACCAATACCACCACCAATACCATCATCACCACCAATACCATCATCACCACCAATACCACCACCACCATTACCCCCACCACCAATACCAATACCACAACCACAAATACCACCACTAAAAATACCACCACCACCAATACCACTACCACCAATACCACCAATACCAATATCACCACTACCAATACTACTACCACTAATACCAATACCACTGCCAATACCACCACCAATACCGATACCACCAGCACCAAAACCACCACCTCCAATACCATCACCACCAATACCAATACCACCTCCACCAATACAATACCACCAATACCACCACCAATACCAAAACCACCACCACCACCGCCAATACCAATACCACCACCACCAATACCAATATCACCACCACCAATACCATCAATACCACCACCACCACCAATACACTAACACCACCAATACCACCACCACCACCAATACCACCACCACAACCAATACCACCACCAATACCACCACCAATACTATCACCAATACCACCACCACCAAGCTCACCACCACCAATACCACCAATATCACCACAACAATACCAATATCACCACCACCAATATCACCACAACAATACCAATACCACCACCACCAATACCACCACCACCAATACCACCAATACCACAACCAATACCACCACCACCAATACCACCACCACCACCACCACCAATACCACCACCAACACCACCACCAATGCCTCCGCCACCAATACCACCACCACCACCACCAATACCACCACTAGTACCACCAATACCACCACCACCTATTCCACCACCACCAATACCACCAATACCACAACCAATGCCACCACCACCACCAATACCACCACCAACACCACCACCAATGCCTCCGCCACCAATACCACCACCACCCACCACCACCACTAGTACCACCAATACCACCACCACCTACTCCACCACCACTAATACCACCAAGAATACCAATACAACCACCAATACCATCACCACCACCAATACCAATACCACCACCATCAATACCACCACCACCAATACCACCACCACCAATACCAATACCACCACTACCAATACCACCATCACCAATACCAATACCACCACCACCAATACCACCTCCAATACCAATACCACCTCCACCAATACCACCACCACCACCAATACCAATACCACTACCACCAATACCATCAATACCACCACCAATACCACCACCAGTACCACCATCAATAGCACCAACACCACCAGTACCACCACCACCAGTACAAATACCACCACCACCATTACCACCACCAATACCACAACCAATACCACCACCACCACCAATACTCCCACCATTACTGCCACTAATACCACCAACATCACTAATACCACCACCAATACCACTACCACCATTATAACCACCATCAAGACCATCACCCTCACCAATACCACCATCACCACCAATACCACCAACGTACCACCACCACAATACCACCAATACCACCAACTACACACTACCACCACCACCAATACCACCACCACCAATAACACTAATACCAATACCACCACCACCACCAATACCACCACCGCCAATACCAGTACCACCACCACCAATACCAGTACCACCATTACCACCACCACCACCACCAATACCACCAATACCACCACCAACAATACCACAACCACCAATACCAATATCACCACCACCACCAATACCACCACCAAATCACCACCACCAATACAGCAATCAAACATTCCACCACCAATACTACCACCACCACCAATACCACCACCACCAATAACACCACCACCAATACCACCACCAATGCCACCACAACCAATACCAATACCACCACCAATACCAATACCACCACTACCACCACCAATACCACCACCAATACCAATACCACCACCGCCAATACCACCAATACCACCACCAATACCACCACCAGCACCAATACCACCACCACCAATACCACCACCACTAATACCAATATCACCACCACCACCACCAATACCAACACCACCAAACCACCACAACCAATACCACCACCAATACCACCACCAACAATACCACTACCACCAATACCACCACCACAGCCAATACCACCACAAATACCCCCACCACCAGCAATAACACCACCACCAATACCAACAATACCACCACCAATAGCATCACCACCAATACCACCACCAGTACCACCACCACCAATACCTCCATCAATACCAATACCACCACCACCAATACCACCACCAATACCAATACCACTACCACCAATACCACCATCACCAATACCACCACCACCAATACCAATACCACTACCAATACCACCAACACCAATACCACCACCACCACCTATACCACCACCACCAATTCCACCACCACCACCAAATCCACATCCACCACCACCAATACCACCACGAATACCAATACAACCACCACCAATACCACCACCATTACCACCACCACCATTACCATTACCATCACCTTCAATACTACCACCACCAATGCCACCACCACCAATACCAACAACACCAATACCACTACTGCCAATTCCACCACCACCAATACCACATCCATCAATACCACCACCGCCAATACCAATCATTCCAATTCCATCACCACCAATACCACCACCACCAATATTAATACCACCAATTCCAATACCACCACCACCACCACCTATACCAATACAACCTCCAATACCTATAACACCACCACCAATACCACCTCAAATACCAATACCACCACCACCAATACAAATACCAACACCACCAACACCAATACCATCAATACCACCACCACTAATACTACCACCAGTACCACCACCACCAATACCACCAGTACAACCTACACCAATACCACCACCAATAACAACAACACCAGCAATACCACCACTACCAATACCACCATCACCACCATTACCACCATCACCAATACCACCAATATCAACACCACCAATACCGTTACCCCCACCATTACCACCATCACCACCAACAATACAACCACCACCAATATCAATACCACCACCATAAATACCACCACCAAAACTACCACCACCACCAATACCACCACCACCAATACCAATATTACTACTACCACCACCAATACCACCACCACTAATACCAATACCACTGCCAATACCACCACCACCAATACCACCAGCAATACCAATACCACCAGCAGCAAAACCACCACCACCAATACCATCACCCCCACCACCAATACCACCACCAATACAACCACCAACAATTCCACCACCAATACCACCACCATCACCAATACCACCACCACCAATACCACTTCCACCAATACCCCAACCACCACCAATAACACCACCACCAATACCACCAATACCACCACCACCAATGCCACCACCACCAATACCAATACCACCGCCAATACCAATACCACCACCACAAATACCACCACCACCAATACCAAAACCTCCAATACCACCACCACCAATACCAATACCACCAATACCACCACCAACAATACCACCACCACCAATATCACCACCACCACCACCAAACCACCACCAACAAAACCAGCACCAATACCACCACCACCAACAATCCCATCACCACCAATACCACCACCACCATACCCCCACCACCACCAATAACACCACCACCAATACCACCAATACCACCACCATTAATACCACCTCCAATGCCACCACCACCAATACCACCACCACCAATACCACCACCAATACCACCACCACCAATACCACCATCACCATTACCACCACCACCAATACCACCCTCACCAATACCACCACCACTACCAATACCACCACCACCAATTCCACCACCACCACCAATTCCACCACGAATAGCAATACAACCACCACCAATACCACCACCAATACCGCCAATACCACCACCAATACCAATACCACAGCCAATACCAATAACACCACCACCAATACCACCTCCAATTCCAATACCCCCACCACCAATACCACCACCACCACCAATACCACCAACACCAACACCATCACCACCAATACCATCAATACCACCACCACCAATACCACCAATAGCATCACCAACAGCAATACCACCACCAATACCACCATCACCAATACCACCACCACTACCAATGCCACCGCTACCACCATTACAGCCACCAATACCACCAACATCACCAATACCACCACCAATACCACCAATACCACCACCACCAATATCACACCCACCAATACCATCACCCCACCAATACCACCATCACCACCATTACCACCACCACTAATACCAATACCACCACCACTAATACCAATACCACCACCACAAATACCACCACTAAAAATACCACCACCAATACCACCACCACCAATACCAATATCACCACTACCACCACCAATACTACTACCACTAATACCAATACCACTGCCCATACCACCACCACCAATACCAATACCACCAGCACCAAAACCACCACCACCAATACCATCACCACCAATACCAATACCACCTCCACCAATACAATACCACCAATACCGCCACCAATACCAATACCACCACCACCACCACCAATACCACCACCGTCAATACCAATACCACCAATACCACCTCCACCAATACCAATATCACCACCACCAATACCATCAATACCACCACCAATACCACGACCACCACCAATACCACCACCAATACTTCCACCAATACCACCACCACCAAACTCACCAGCACCAATACCACCAATATCACCACAACAATAGCAATGCCACCACCACCAATATCACCACAACAATACCAATACCACCACCATCAATACCACCACCACCAATACCACAACCAATGCCACCACCACCACCAATACCACCACCACCTATACCACCACCAACACCACCACCAATGCCTCCGCCACCAATACCACCACCACCACCACCAATACCACCAATACCACCACCAACAATACCACAACCACCACCACCAATACCAATATCACCACCACCACCAATACCACCACCAAATCACCACCACCAATACAGCCATCAAAAATTCCACCACCAATACCACCACCTATTCCACCACCACCAATACCACCAAGAATAGCAACACAACTACCCCAATACCACCACCAATACCATCACCACCACCAATACCAATACCACCACCACCAATACCACCACCACCAATACCAATACCATCACTACCAATACCACCACCACCAATACCAATACCACTGACAATACCAATACCACCACCACCAATACCACCACCAATACCACCACTACCACCACCATCAATACCACCCTCACCAATACCACCACCACTACCAATACCACCACCACCAATTCTACCACCACCACCAATTCCACCACCACCAATTCCACCACAAATAGCAATACAACCACCACCAATACCACCACCAATACCGCCAATCCCACCACCAATACCATCACCTTCAATACCACCACCAATACTGCCAGCACCAATACCAATACCACCACTACCAATAACACCACCACCACCAATACCACAGCCAATACCAATAACACCACCACCAATACCACCTCCAATTCTAATACCCCCACCACCAATACCAATACCACCAACACCATCACCACCAATACCATCAATACCACCACCACCAATACCACCACCAGTACCACCACCACCAGTACCACCAGTACAACCACCACCAATACCACCACCACCAATACCATCACCACCAGCAATACCACCACCAATACCACCATCACCAATACCACCACCACCACCACTACCAATGCCACCACTACCACATTACAGCCACCAATACCACCAACATCACCAATACCACCACCAATACCACCAATACCACCACCACCAATATCACACCCACCAATACCATCACCCCACCATTACCACCATCACCACCAATACCACCACCACCATTACCACCACCACTAATACCAATACCACCACAAATTCCACCACTAAAAATACCACCACCACCAATACCAATATCACCACTACCACCACCAATACTACTACCACTAATACCAATACCACTGCCCATACCACCACCACCAATACCAATACCACCAGCACCAAAACCACCACCACCAATACCATCACCACCAATACCACCTCCACCAATACAATTCCACCAATACCGCCACCAATACCAATACCACCACCACCACCAATACCACCACCGCCAATACCAATACCACCAATACCACTACCACCAATACCAATATCACCACCACCAATACCATCAATACCACCACCAATACCAATACCACCACCACCACCAATACCACCACCACCACCACTACCACCAATACTAATACCACCACCACCAATACCATCAATACCACCACCAATACCACCACCACCAATTCCACCACCAGTACCACCACCACCAATACCACCAACACCACCAGTACCACCACCACCAGTACCACCACCAATACCACCACCAATTCCACAACCAATACCACCACCAATACCCTCACCATTACTGCCACTAATACCACCAACATCACTAATACCACCACCAATACCACTACCACCATTAAAACCACCACCAACACCATCACCCCCACCAATACCACCACCACCACCGTACCACCACCACAATACCACCAATACCACCACCAATACCAATACCACCACCACCAATACCACCACCAATACCACTAATACCAATACCACCACCACCACCAATACCACCACCGCCAATACCAGTACCACCACCACCAATACCAATAGCACCATTACCAATACCACCACCACCAACACCACCACCACCAATGCCACCACTACTACCACCACCACCAATACCACCACCACCAATACCATCAATACCACCAATACCAGCACCACCAATATCACCACCAATACCACCACCACCACCAATACCCCCAATACCAATATCACCAATGCCAATACCACCACCACCAATACCAATACCACCACCTCAGCGCCTCTCTCTCACTAGTAATAGCAGGCGCACTGTACGAGGCTGGAGCTGCAGACAAGACCATCCTTCCTTGCCTGCCATAAAGCACAGCCCACCCTGCACCAGGAGACGAATCCAGTGCCCTACTACAGATGATTGTTTTTATTAGGCCAAAGATAGCAATGACATTATGCAATGCCACACTGCGTACTCAAATCACAGAGAGGGCAGGAAATAGCCCCCCCCACTCTTCCTCCTGAGCCGTGACAGTGTAATCACAGAGCAAAAGTTGTTGGAGCGCTTTGTTAGTGTTTATAGCTCGGATCATATGTAACTTTCACTTCACACTTTGTGTCTGTGTAATTTACAACACTTACACATCTTCTTCAGGGCACAATTTATCACTACTTTGAAGACGTTGCAGGCCGGTCTCTTCCTCTGATATTTACAATCTAACAAGCGGTCGAGAAGGCCCTTTATTACAATGCAATAGGTCTTGCATTTGGGAGAGTTTAAGCTATTAGTATTGTAAATGACAATGCCTTTTATATATGTTTTAAAACCCAAAACATAAATAAAGGCATTGTCATTTACAATGCCAATAGCTTAAACTCGCGTGAAAGCGAGACCTCTTGCATTGCAAATGCTTATTTTATTTGAAATAGTGTTTTCATATGTTGCTTAAGTGGATGTTTCTACTCTTTGAAAAACGAAAATATTTGACATACAGTTTGTGTGCGCTTACATTTTTGTAAACCTAGACTTATAAAATGGCACTAGTTTAGTTAAAGCATTTTAAGCTGCAATTTAGAATTAATACATTCATGTTATCCACGAGATATGGTTTTGGAAACACTTACGAACAAAAGTCTGAAAAATGTCACCCTAGTGAAGCAGCCATATTGTGGGTTTTTTTTGTTTTTGTTTTGGTAGCAGCAAGCCTCGCCTTCATTAGAATATTAAGGATTATTTTCCACAGCAGATTCTCAGGGTGTTAACCTCACCCACAACCATCTAGTAGGGCTTTTGATCTACCTGGAAAAGGTTCTTGTTAAACCGGACTATGTGATAAGTTCCTCAAGTGCTTTTCTAAACAGTGCCGGTTGTCTTAACATCTGGTTTACTTTTATGAAGTGTCTGAATCAAGTTATGAAAGTTTTCTATGCTAGTTTTAGTTTTATTTGTAGACCAAAAAAATAATTCACACAATCTGTACTTCCGTTTTAGAAACCACATTGTGTCATTGTTCACTGTAAACTGTGGCTGTTCATTGGTCAAAAGGCTTAGTAGTCCCTCCTTAGTACCGCTTTGTCTCATTTTGTAACCTCCCATGGTGACACCCCTTGTTGCGTGTGTTGTTACTCGGTAGGCTTTAATTACAGCCTACAGGCACTATTTTCCCAAATAGCTTTGTCTTGCGGACACGCTCTCGCCTAAAGCTTTTAATAAAAATTTATAGCACGCATTTGTGATGCAATAGGTCTCACATTTGCGAGAGTTTAAGCTATTGACATTGTAAATGCCAATGACTTTTATTTATCTATTTTAAAAACATTATATAAATAAAAGGCATTGTTATTTACAATGCTAATAGCTCAAGCTTTTGTAAATGTGAAACCTATTGCATTGCCAATGCTTGCTAAAACAGCAGCTCTGGCTGCTGCACATTCATGTATCTGTGTTATTCGCCTGTTAGCTGCTCTTCTGTGCTACCTACCCCTCTGAGAATCAAGAACCAAATTGCCTATTTGGCCTTGAGGCAACTGACCAAGTGCCTCGTGATGCAGTTTTTTTTCTAAATGTTTTTATTGACAACACAGTTATTGTGATACAACAGTGGTGTGTGGAGCTCCCATCACATGATTACATGAACACAGTTTGATTATAAGATAACTGTAGGGCATTAGAGTTGTATGATGCACTTAGCAGTTTGTGGCAGTAGTGTCAACATTTACTGTGTGGCCTTTAACAGTATAAAGGAGAAAAAGAATAATAAGAAAGAAGAACTAAGGGGCCGATTACGATG